>VDFB02270651.1:702751259-702922389 GCA_007258455.2 Sequoia sempervirens | reverse complement strand
ATATATATATATATATATATATATATATATATATTAAACAAATTATCTTAACATGTGAGTATGAATATATGTGTTAACATATATGTAGACGTGCGTCTAAACATACATATTAACGTACATATATATATGTGTGTGTGTGTGTAAATATATGTGTATATTTGGATAACAAGATGACGATATATATGTATATAGTATGTATATTAATACATGTGTATTAATATATGTATAGGTATACATATATGGTTGTTATCTTTGGTGGATAATGATCATGAAAACAAGCATATATATGTATATTTATACACACACACACACACATATAACAATGGATGTGATATTATCGCATGTATAAATATATAATGATATATATACGTTTATTGTTTTATATTTGAAAACATTTTGAAATGTTTGCAAAATAATGCAATTGTGGTGCAACCATTATAGATAGTGAAGCTTGATTTAAAGCTATTTCTCATACATTTTGCTATGCCATGAATATATTAATACCAAAATCTTTGTGAACTTTAGAACATATGGAAAAAGAGGCCAACACATAGAGCATAATTAAGTAAAAGCAAAGTATTTAATATAAGGATAACATTGTAGATAGAGGGTTGTTGGATATGCAACGCCTTAAGGAAAGCTTTGAAAAGGTGAAAGGAAAGTTAAATGCCAGCAAGCATAATAAATATGTTGCACCCATTGATGTTACGCCATGCAAAAGCACTTAGGATAATTCCAACGCCTAGAGTATACACCCTTGACAACACACAAACATTAAGAGAAGTGAAGTACATGCTGAGTCAAACGTTATTCACTGCTATAATAGACCATCTCCACTGTTTAATGAAATAGAATTACAATGCAACGTATTTTGTGGAATACCTATGTGTCGATAGGCATACCTTGACTAAGTCGACAGTGTATGTGCAGCCAAAATATGATAGACCATCTCCACTGTTTAACCGCGGGCTTTAGAATAAGGAATGTGCTGCAAACTTGACGCCATTGTATGAATTATTTGATTGCTTTAGAAGTCTATCATACCTTGAAATCGATTTGTTGTATAAAGCATGTGCTTTATGAATATGTCAAACCTGCTATGGAAAACATTGGATCAATTTTTGTATCTTCATAAGAATTCGACACCTTTCTATTGTTGAGTTGAGTCAATTAAGTATGGCCGAGAAGTGGCAAATAATGAACCTTGTTTGTAGCCTTGTGAAGCTGATTTTTTAGTATAAATAAAGGGAAAACTCACCTCATTTGCTACACTTTCATTTGTAACACTACGCTACTCCATTTTTGTTATAGTTTTCATTGAGTGATCTTTAAATTGTTGAGAGCTTTTGTGAGGAGCGTATAGTGAGATTAGTTAAGAGAAAGTTGGTTACTAAGTTGGTATTAAGAGGAATCCAAGCTAGGAATTTCAAGAGTCGATTGGATTAAGTGATTGACAGGCATGGAATTCTATTCTTCTTCATGTTTTATTTTTTATTGAAAGATTGTTGCCTTGTATGTTTAAATTGGAAATTGCATTAGTTTGTTTGAAATAGGGTAATGATCTATTTATTATTTTGGAAAGGAAAAGAATCTAGTTGATATGATTTCCTTATGAATGCTAGTACATGCTCCATATTAAGGAGTAACTATCGTCATTAGTATTATATATGAAAATAGCTTAAGAAGCTATTTGATACAAAGTTACTCACATAATCTTGTTCAAATGATATTTTCTTAAGAAACCTATCTATTAGGTTATTATTTTAATAAACCCTATATGGGAATTATGAGGATGATATGCATAGATAGTCTACACTACATGTATAACGTGAGATGTATCATTGTCATGAAGTAACTTGACACTATTAGTTTACAATACTAGGAAACCTTGGGAAAGATAAGGTTTAGCAATACAACCATTGCGAGGGTATGAAATAAATGATAGGATGAGACATCATATTGCTAATCTACATTTGTATGAACACTTGATCATTACTTTACTATTGAACGAAACCCTAGGTTGAGAGTACCCTATTAGGTCGAGAAGTATATTGAAACCCTAGGTTAAGAATTGCCTACTAGGTTGGAACATTTACTCTATCACATATTGAACCAATAGGTTGAGAATAACCTACTTGGATGGGATATGTAGTTGAGCTTGTTCATAGCACATAGGTTTAGTTTAACCTACATAATCAAATTGATTGTTGATATAGAATATATCCAGGATTAGGGTATACCAAGGTTCAAACTCACCTATGTGGTCAGGAAGACCACTTGAGTTTATGAACTACTATTTGTTAGAGTCATAGGTGGGATTACCTATTGAGTTAGAGTTATTACCTAATTGGTTGTTTTATACTCTTGATATGAAGTCATATTGTTGACAAGGTTTACTCTTTGAATAACCCTTTTTATTAGTGGAATTACACTCTCGAATGGAATCATTTATTGACATGATTATTCTTCGATTAAGGTCATTCATTGATAATACTATAACCTTGATGAGAATCACTTATTAACGTGATATACTTATGAATATTTATTTTATGATAAGATGAAGCTTATGTAGCTATATCTTAGATTATAAGGTTATTCTTAGAACTAGGATGTCCATTGAAGGGAATAGCTTGTTAAGATGTTTATACAAAATTAATGTGTAGACTAGAAAAGCTTGTATAGGATTAGAATATCCGTTAAAGGGGGAGAAACTTATGCATGGGAATACTTGATAGAAATATCATTATGAATTGGAAAAGGTAATAGGTTATTCTAGGGTTAGGATTACCTATAGAACGAAACTACCTAAGCATAGTATATGAATGGTCAAACCCAAACCGAGCTATGGTAGTGTATGTGAATAGGAAGACTATCACTCAAAGTACTGAGTGAGAATAATTTGGCCAAAGTAGTGTAATTTTCCACTGATTGCATTGTCAGTTCATTGTGTCCTTTTTATGCATGCTAGTTCAAGATTGTAGTGGTTACAAGATCTAGTTATGTAGGGCACAAAACTAAGCTCAAATAGGCTATTGTTATGAGGATACCATACCAAACACTTCGTCGAAGGGAAGGGCCATCTATCCATATGTGGTAGATGTGAGAGGGACCGCATATGAGTCTATGGTTGGCAGAAAAGCGCTTGAGTGATGCTTCTCCTCATCAGTTGGCAGCTGAGGTTTGTGGATGATTGCGCCAGTGTCGGGGACAACTATAGTGTATGCACTAGGGATTGGAGACATCTAGAAATGTATGCACCAATGTGGCGACATCAAGACCAGTTTGCATATATATTTCCAAGTGAAGCTCAAAAGAGTTGTGTATGAATCTTGTACCCATTTATATGGAAGGATGTATTCTTGAATGATAAACTTGAGTTTATTCAATATGAAATCTATGTTATGGAAAGATTTGTGAAATTACAGTGAAATACAAAGGAAGATTGGAGCAGTGTTTACATCAGATGTGCATCTAATTTACATTATGGAAAAGAAAAAAATTATTGCTATATTATGACATCATAATTTATTCACTTGCAGTGAAAACATTGGAAGTTTACTGAGTTGGGCACCGAGGTTGTTACAATTAGACTGCCACATGTCAACATGGTGCACCTTTTAGAGGTTTTAATCTTTTATTCTACCCAAATAAATGCCCATGTGGTAAGTGTCATAATCTCGTCCTTTACACCTTGCATGTAGGACGCCAACTTCTGTTGGGTCCCACAAAGTGAATTAACAAGTTAGAAACATAGTAAGTAAAATCAGAAACTTAGGGGCAAATAATTAATTATTTAATCATGGGACTCACTAAGGTTGAGACACCTTAATCCCAACATGATGGATAGTATTTTCAAATGGATCTATCTTATGTGAATTTTCTATTGAGGGAAAATTTGTCAAATTATATGGGGAGAAGAAAGTTTAGAATATAGTGGAAGATCAATACAAAATAGTTGATCATGTGCACTACATAGAAACATAACTTGACTACTTCATCAAGGATTATGATGAAGAAAGCAATGAGGTTGTAGAGCCTCTCTCTATTTTCATCCCTAGTGAAAGTGTTAATGATTTATGGACCATTTTTTTTTATGGTGTGTGTTCTAGAGAAGGTTTATGGGTTGGAGTTTTCCTTATTTGTCCTAATGGTGAAACATTTAAATATGATTTCAAGATAACAATAAAGTGCATGGATAATATTGTAAAATATGAGGCACTACTTCTTGGGTTGAATATTATACATAAATATAGAATAAAATGCATCAAATTAATACGAGATTTAGATCTTATCACATTATAGACAAAAAAAAATGCAACAAAGGATGATACTTTGAGATAGAAAGTGTTTGGGATACAATAGAATTGTTTGATGCATTTAACATTGAATGAGTTGACAAGTCAAGAAATAAAATAGCAAATGCTATAGCTATTGAGGCATCCATGTTCATCTAAATTTAGTTTCTTCTTAGTGCCAAATTAGTATTAAAGTCTTGACAAGGCCTAGTACACCTAACAATATCCACATCTAGTAGGTATTCTATGGTAACCAATAGATTTATAGGTTCTTAAATTGCATAGAGGGGTTTGATAGCCAAGTAATTGACTAGGAATATGGTGGAGTTTGAGAACATAAAAGAGATGTTATTGGGGAATGAAGTTATGTAGCTAAAGATGAAAAATATTCTCAAAGGGCTATTTGAGTTGGAGATAAATTTTTATATCGATCCTAAGATGGAATACATTAGAAAAAGATTAAAATAGCACTATTAATGACATTTAAAAAATTCTTATTTATATGATGAGATGAAGGTGTATTTCAACACACAATTTCACTTCAACTACATGCCAAGCAATTTCACCAAAAGAAAATACCTATCAATCCCACCCTTTCCCCTAAAATGAAAAAGATTTGATAAAATTAAAAGAGGGGGTATTATTAAACCAATCACACACTCAAAATGGGTTTGAAACCTTTTTCTACTTAGGAAGAAGAATGGAGAGTTAAGGTTATGTGTAGACTTTGGGAGTTTAAATATCAAATCCTTAAAATCAAATTGTCCTCTTTCTTGCATGGATGACCTATTGTAAAATATATCTAGTTTTGATTTGATTTCAATGATGAATGGCTTTGTAGGGCATAACTAGGTTATGGTCAAGGAGTTTGAGAAACATAATATAGCCTTTACGATTCCCTAGGGCACATATGTCTATGTAAGAATGTTATTTGTACTCAAGAATGTAGTTTTCAAAGAGCCATGGATATTGCATTTACAATTCTAATAGATGAGATAGTGGTTATCTTTCAAGATAACCTAATAACTTATTCCAAAGAGAGAAAGGACCACTACAGGCAATTAGAGAAAATTTTAGAAGGTTCCTTAAGTAAGGGATCTCTATGAATCTCAAGAAGTGTATATTTGGTGTAGAAGAAGGTAAAATTCTAGGACACATTGTGTCCAAGGATGGGTTAAAGATAAATTTGGAGAGGGTTAAATAAATAAATCTTATTCCTAGGCCCAAAATAGTGAAAGGCATACAATCCTTTTTTAGACAAATCAATTTCTTGAGAAGGTTTGTTCCAAAATTTATTAAGAAGACTAAGCTCATTGCCAATTGTTAAAAAGGGGGAAATCAATCACTGATGAACCATTTGAAGCATACATGGAAATCAAGGAAGTCATCAAAGAAGAGCCAATCTTGGTGAGCGGATTATTCTAAACCTTTACAATTTTTCTCATTTGCTTCATTCTACACCATAGTTATCATGTCACATTACTTCAAATGAACAAGGATAGGTATGAATAACTAATTTAATTATTTAAAAATCCTTACAAGGTTTAGAGATGAAGTATTCAATAATAAAGAAGCACATATATGCCTTGGCCAAGGTTGTGAAGAACTATAGGCAATCCCTGATTGGTGCAAAAGTAATCTTATGTATTCCACACACAACCATGAAGGATATTATTACTCATAAAGAAGCTTTAATGAAAATATGCATATGGATCAACAAGATTCAAGAATGTGGAATTGAGGTTCAAGCAACTGATCTAGTCAAAGGCGAAGGCTTGGCCAAAATTATGGAAAAAAATGAACCTATTGGGATTCAATATAGTAATGTCAAATTTATCTAAGCCCCTTCCCTTTTGTGTCTTGATGCAATTTTTTCCATCACTTATAACCAATCTAAGGAGTATCTAAATGCATGTTCCCTATGTAAATTTCTACCTAAGTGTTATCTTTACTTCCCCATGTTTCAAAGCTTTATTTTTTCTCAAAAAAAATAAAAAATATCAGTATGGAGGTTCCTAAGTGCCTTTTACTAAGTTAAGTTCTCAATGTCATGAAGTTTCCAAGTTCACGAACTTTGTGAAGTTGTAATATAGTTCACCAAGTCATGAAATGTGTAACATACTAAACAAAAAAAAGTTAAGTGTGAAGCAAGGCAAAGTTAGGAATGTTGCAAAGTTCACAAGTTCATGAAAGTTGTGGCAATGCAACAAGTGAATAAAGATGAAGTGAAGAAAAAGATAAATAAATTTACTAAGTTATTGATGTCACATAGTTTGGGAGTTTGCAAACTTTGTGAAATTGTGCTCAGGTTTGTTGCAAGTTCAAAAGTTGTGAGAAAGAGTAAACAAAGGAGAAAGAAAGAAAGGGGAGAAAAAAGTGGCTAAGTTTCAAATGTTGCATGATTTGTAAGTTCATAAACTGTGTGAAAGTGTGACATGGTTCATACAAAAGCTAAAATCTCTAAAAATCAAATCAATGGGTAGTTGTAACAAATTTTAGGAATGTAAGAAAGAGTGAAAAATATTTTGAACTCTACAACTACCCCTCTATGTTGTAGCTACCTTCCTAGTGTCATGGACGTGGTAAAACACCCCTCATCTACCAAGGGGTCCTTGTATTTCAAAAAACTAATGTATGTAAATGTAAGAGATGTACACAAGATGATTGTAGGCCCTAAAGAATATTTTCTATATTGTACAGGTACTTCCAAGTTGTGATTTCTTATATAAATCAAGGGGAATGACTCCTTAGAGGTATGATAATTCACAATTTGGTATCAATCAAGAGATTCTAGAAGTAACAATGATTTACATGTCCTCCTTTGAGTTGGTCTTGATTTTAGAAGACCAAGAAATTGCATAAAGTAATGCTCCTTACACTATCCTTGATTTTGATGTAAAAAGCTTCACCCATAAAAAAGGAAGAAGATTGGTAAATGCTAGTTGTTGTCTTTTATTATTTAGGTAGAACATAACTAAACTTGTGATTTTTATCAAATAAGGAGTAAAATTGATGTAGATCTCTTCCAAGGCCTAAAGGAAGCATCTGTGTTTTTCAGGATCTACCTTTGACCCAAATGTGAACACCTTGGTCATTTGGGTCATTGCTAAAACACATAATGATCCCTAAGTCAATTAGGTTACATGTCAACTAGTTAGTTAAATGATAAAAAAGGGTCAGTGATGTCTCGACCCTATATACAAATTTAGTAATTCATACTATACAATTCAACTAGACTAGCAACAAAAAGTTGCATGGGGACTATGAGAAACATGAGAGAGAAATTCTAAAACTAAAAAATGAACTTAAGGAAATCCATGACAAAATTAAATAGCAAGTACAAGCTCTTGTAAATAAGCCTTTTCCTCCAACACCTATCTACCAATTACCAACCCCTACTCAAGGAAATGAAGAAATCGAAAGAAGACTAAGGGAATTAGAATCAATGATACAAAATGCTCATGGGGAATAGAAAGAGCTTATAAGGCCAAGTTGGGAAAAATAACTTATGGGGTCTTTTCATTTCAAAACAACATTTACAAGTGTGATGCCTTGTGGGAATCTTGAGTTGATTATCAAAGCATGCAATATAATAGATAATATGGAGAAAAACATTTTGATGATAAAAGACAAGTGAATACCCCAAATTTATTAACTAAAATAGATATAAATTAAAAAAATACTATGATTGATAATTTTTCTAAAATTCTAGTGGCAAAAAGTGTATGTGAACTTCTTTTTAATAATGTAGTATTTGTAGAAAATATTTGAACTTCTTTGAAAAACAAGTATGATCAGTTTCAAAGATTAATCAAATACAAGATGCCAAACATAAAGAATGTGATTGGAAACCTCAAGTCATTAAACACTTGAAAAGAAGAGTTTAGAGTTTTACCATCCCTTTTTGCTATCCTACTTATTCAAGATGAGCAATTAAACTTTCCCACTTTTAGTAATGCTCTTGATGACATTTTGATGTTAGAAGTAAAAATTAATACATACATTGGAAAGACTAAAAGGTTGCTAGATGCCAAGTGGGACAATAAAATGACTAATGCTTACATGATTATAATGCATATCTTCTAAATGATCAAGAATGAAATTATTGGACTGATACATCATCTAACATAACAAATTATTTTGAATTATTTTGTTCAATTTATTCTTTCATGAAAAAATACTTTGATGTCAAATTCAAATTTAAACAAGATGCATGTATAGTTGAGTGTATAACTAGGCATTGGCAACCCTTAGAAAGAGTTTTGTGTATAACTAGGCATTGGCAACCCTTAGAAAGAGTTTTGGGTATAATTTTGAACTTTTCAAAATACGTGGCATTAGAATGGGGTTGATGTACCATTCATTAAGGTTTGAAAAGAAAAATGTTTTCATTGTTGTGTTGTTTCAATCTAAGAGTGATATGTTATAGCTGGAAGTATTGTGCATTGTCTCTAAGCATTTCCTAAGAGCTTCTTAGCCAAATCTTCGAAGTACAAATGACCCTAGATCTTCTTTCCACCTCTTTTGGCATGATTCAGATCTCATAAAGATTAAGGATGAGGTTGAGGAAATTGAATAGTAGTTAAGTAACATGAAAGCGAACACCATGTCCTTAAGAAAAAATGTTTGAAAATATAGCAAGGCTTATCATAAAAACAAATGCCATCTCAAAATTATAAGTGATGAATTGGATGATGTGAAAAGTTTCACTAATGTTATTGTAGCCAAAGAACACCAAGTATATATGTCATCTACAAAAATTTAAGACGCTTGTACAAAGAATTTGACATCATTTGCAAATCCCTCATTGAGAAGAAAATGGTATGTTTTTGTTTGTAACTATCATGAGACCATTTTGAGCGACCAATTTTGTACCAAAAAGATAACTACATACCAAAGAAGTAATATGAGCAAGCAAATATTATTCATCCACAAATGATGAGCATCATTCATCCAAATGAGATGACCAATGCTATATATAGTTCCTTAACTATTTTTTTCTATTCTTTTGCCTCTTAAAACTCTCAATATTGTTCTCATATTTTGGAGTCAAGTGTAATTGTAGCATAATGTCTAAGAATGTAGAATGTGTTGAGCTTTGTGAACAAAAACTGTAATTTGAAAATACTATTTTTTTCTTTTTGCCTCTTAAAACTCTCAATATTGTTCTCATATTTTGGAGTCAAGTGTAATTGTAGCATAATGTCTAAGAATGTAGAATGTGTTAAGCTTCGTGAACAAAAACTGTAATTTGAAAATTTGTTCACATTAATCTCTATTATTGGCATGGTTTTTTCAAGAAGTTTGACAAACCTCTAAATTCATGCGAAATACCATGAACAATAATAGATTATTAAGAATATTTATAGAAAATTCATGCGAAATACCATGAACAATAATATATTATTAAGAATATTTATAGAAATTATTGGTTGTCTTAATTTTTAATTTTAAGTTATTAACTCACACAGATCAATTGAATTACATTTAAACCATATTAGCTATAGGGATTTGGTATTTCACAAGAATAGATCATTAAGAATATTTACTGAAATTATTGATCGTCTTAATTTGAAGTTATTAACCCTCCCGCAAATCAACTGAATTACATTTAAACCATATTAGCTATAGGGATTTACATTGACATTGTCACAATTGGATGAACTCAAGACTCTTCACAAGTGATTGATCAACAATATTGTCGAATGAATGTTTAAATAAATATAATTGTAGGTTATAAATCTATATTTTTATAAAGGTTTTTAAGAAAGTTATAAAGGCTGACATTGAATGGAATTAGTGATGAATACTTGGATTTAGAGATTTTGTCATTTAACATTTAGCTTTTATTTGTTGTGTAATTTGTTATTTTCGTTTTGAAAGATCAAGAGCGAAAACTCTTCAAGCCTTGTAGAGCTTAAAGACAAAAACAAGATTGTGCCTACTCCCATCATTATACTCAAATAACTCATGATTTGATTATAAAGCCCACCTAACCATTTAACCCAAAGTTGTATCCTTCAATATGCATATTTTAGAATCATAAGGAACATTTGGATACCAGCACACTCCTCACAGATTCAACATGTTATTTTCATTCTAGAGTGAAACATACCTCACCAACCATCAAGCCAAAGCAAGTTATACTAATGAAAAAGTCCATAATACTGCTGACATTCCCAAGAATACACAATTATTGCTAAAAATTAAGCCAGTACTTTCACATTATTATATATGATAAGCTCGCAGCTAATACTCTTGCTTATTAACCAAAGTTACATCGCAAAATAACAATGAATTATAATACATAAAGGCAACTAATATCATTCATTTTATTTTCTGAATGAACTATTGCTCTGCAATATCCACTGTCCTTAAAATGGGATTCCAGAATTACAAAATGATAGCACAATAATAAAAATCATACATGCAACTAACTTAGTACATTAAGCATAGAGAAGAGCACAAAATATATGATAAATGCTCTAGATAATTACGACTACAAAATAACCATAATAGATCAGGGAGGGCTTTTGTAGCACATGCAGGGGTTGTTCAAGAGCCTATAACAGCTATCTACAGTAATTTTCTGTATACTTGGCATGATCTAGAGAAATAATTAAGATACCACACACCCTGATAAGGTGTACGTTTAATTAGTATTAGGAGAAACAAGGTGTCTAAATGTGTTGGCATTTTATGGCATACAATAATGTTCTACTGCCTAGTACAAGACCATAGGAGGAAGGCTAGTATCGGTGGTACGGAGAGCATATTGCAATCTATGGTGGATTTTGTGAGCAGCATTAATCTAAGATGAGTATTTGCATGCACATGAACAAATTTTAAAGTTTAGCACATAGTCATTGCAGTAATGTTCAGCATTGGGTAGTGTCACTGCATAGCTAAGGTGGTTCTTTTGCTTGTGTGGGCAGCATTGAGGTGGTGTACAAGAATGGCAAGCTCCAACAAGGTAGGAAAGTGCAAGGATAAGAAAAGCAAGAGCATTCTGTCAATGGAATCGGCAAATATTTGCTTGTGATTCAATGGCAGACCTAGGGCTTATGCGTGGTGTGCTAAGGCAGTGTGGTCTGGAATTTGAGGACAAGCGGGAGTCAACTATTAAGGGTGATTTTGTGGCTAACCTAGGTTTGTGCTGGCAGCTGCCAACCTCCACCCTTGATTGCTTAAGACGTTCCTTCCAAAAGAATTTTGTGGATATGGAAGATGCAAAAGACATCAATGAGGTGCTTGTTTCTAAATACAAGGCGATCAAGGCAGTGGAAGATGAAGCCTATTTGTTTTCTACAGGGTAACTATGAAGCACTGAAATGAGAAATTGTTCTAAGGGTTTACAATTGTGATGTAGGTAAAGTGTTGGCAGGGCTTCATGTATCCCATGACCACAAGCGACTAGAGGGAACTAAGGTGGAGGTGGTGGTGTAAGTGGTCACAAAGGGGCCAACTTGGAGATCAAGGCAGTGGAAGATGAAGCCTATTTGTTTTCTACAGGGTAACTATGAAGCACTGAAATGAGAAATTGTTCTAAGGGTTTACTATTGTGATGTAGGTAAAGTGTTGGCAGGGCTTCATGTATCCCACGTCCACAAGCGGCTAAAGGGAACTAAGGTGGAGGTGGTGGTGGAAGTGGTCACAGAGGGGCCAACTAGTACCGAGAAGAGAGAAGTAGTTTAATAGCTCAGATTTGCTTGATACTTGTTGTAAGTATCTGTTTGTCCTTCAATAAATTTGGTTGGAATATGCATTTTCAATCCGGGCATTTTAGTGGTAGTATTAGTCTAGTCTGGTCTGCGTACTAGCATGTTCTCATAGTTTTTGTTGTGTTTGTGTGATCACCTGATGGCTTTGTGATCTTGGACGTAATACTAGCTTTTTGCATGGGTGGGAGCCACAACAGAGGCCCCACTAAATTATATAAAATAAAATTAAAATTAAAAAGATCTCAGCTTTGGGCCTACTTCTCACTGCTATACTGAAAAGACAAATGTCATTGCCATACAGCACAAGCAAGATATGGTGTGGTCTCCAATCACAAGCTATTAAAAATGATACTGTTTCTACTCACTTTCACAAGCTATTAAAAATGATACTGTTTCTACTCTCACTTTCACAAGCTATTAAAAATGATACAGTTTCTACTCTCATCACTTTTCAAAAGTTTGTATGAGTCAGTAAGAAGGAAAGTTTGAAATTTTACACTCAAAATTAAGAGAAGAAAACCAATATATTTCCAAAAAAAATAGCTCCATCACAACAGGGAGTCTGCGTATTCTGTTAACCAAGTGACAACCTTTTCAACTGGTTGTTTTATTCCAATTGGGAGAACATTTATTCATACAATTTTAGTTCTTCAGCTTAAGCTTGCATGCCTAAAAGATCTGCTCAAATTTTACATAGAATAAAGCCAGTTACTAATTAAACATAGAACTTCTAAGCGCAGAAGAAGATAAAACATGAGGATGCCAAAAACATGCTCAACTCTAGCAGTCTTCAACAAGAAACCCAAAATATCAAAACTGAGGCATCTGGGAATCACAAACTAGTTCAGATATCCTCCGCACTCTTGACCACCTGCATAGAACAGTATCATATATTAAACAAAATACTTAGATAAATCATTTAGAACACTTAGTTTATGAAATTTAGCAATTAATTATGAAGCAAATTAACAATTGAATTTGCATTGCAAAATTCAAACTCAAAATCGTCAAGGGAAAACTTTTTGTATATGCAGGAGCAGTAACAGATGCAGGATGTACTTCAAACAAATATAATACCTTGTTCTCAATTACCGAATCATCAGGAACTTCAAGTTTTTCCCCTTGCTTTGATTCTATACTGACTTTTCCCTGAAACAAAGCAGAAGTTCAATTAGAGAATAAAGACTGCGATTGTTATCAATAACTGAAGAAATAAAGTTAGATTTTATTACTAAGTCCATGATTAATAAAATTAATGATCATTCTAAAATAATTGTTTGAGCCAAAAAATAGTTTCAGAAAAATCGAGTAAATAGTCAGAAAATCTGCAATCACATTTAAATTTTAAAATCAAATTGTATCACCACTATTTTATATCTGGGAAAGATCAAATATCTAGGGCAGACAATTTATTATCAATGTCACATTTGCAAGAAACTCTCGTGCTATCATAAAATTCCCATGTCTTCACATTACAATTCTATTGACCCTAGAGTTCAGCTTTTACAGCCACAATTCTCGATAAACATTACTAGATCACACAATCTGTTACAAGTTTTCAGAGCTTTTAAAATGAAGCCAGACAGGATTTGCCGCTGATGTGTCCTGCTCACCAGAAGTATGTAGGTTAATGGAGCTGTCACCCTGTTTCCATACCCGCAACTTATCCATAGAACTGCTCAACTAATGGAGCAGCAATCTATGTCCCCGAATGTGGGGAGACATATACAGGCATCTTAAGTATAATTATCATCTATACCAAATTTTTGGGGGTATTTTCATAGTAGAAGTCAGAGCTAACCACAAAATGAATATGAGGACTTGAAACAATTGCAAATTTCTGTCAAACCATGAAACTATATTTTGACAGCTCAACTTGTCTTCAAGCCACACTACAAGAGACATTAATGGTTATCAACTAAGTTAGCATTAGATACAGATAAAAAGTTTTTTGAGGAAACTAGGGTAGAATAAGGTGTGGATATGTCTGTTCAAAAAGTGTGGCTCTATGTATGTATAATATTGCATCCATACACAATTTTCAAGTAGAGGCTACAGCTAAATCACCATAAAGTTACTAGTAAGATTTTTCACTACATCTTTTGAATATTCACATCCCATATAACATCTAATCATTACCTCCCACATACATCAGAAAAAAAACGTCAGCCCAGCCATAAAACGTCCCAAATCTCTATGTAATGGGATTTCAAGGTCCAAGTGTTTTAATCTTGTTAAATTTGTATTTTGAAGTTTGAACAACGGTGCTGCAACCTTCCTATGGTGTCTAGCACAATCTCTGACCTGTTCTTTCAACTTTTAATAAGAAAATTAGCATAGCGTGAACAACTTTTGCCAAACAAATCTAATGAATGCCACCTTATTTGTCAGCAATGGTTGTGGTACTAAGGAAAGATACTACAGAAAAAGACAACGAGAAAATATCAGCAAAGTGACATAATTTTGAAAAATACGAGACATATTCCCCTGCCTTTCCCTGGTCAAAAAAAATTCCTAAACTTAGATGGCCATTGGCCACAAGAAGATCAGAAATTTTAATAGGCAATTTTTGGCTCCACATACACCCCAAGAACAGGCAGTTTCCTAGCTGTACCCTGCCTCAAAACATGGGCCACATGAGACTATTGGTCCTACATTGGCCCATAAATAATTATAAAGATAAAGGAAAAATGCCCTGAAAGCATGGAATAGAAAAAGTGAATCACAAACTTTTAAAACCAATGCAAAAGAGAAAAAGTATCAAAAGGATTGTGAATTGGATGTTTGTATCCATTCTCTCGATATATTAGGGGCTTCCTCTCCTACATTTGCAGGCCCTTTCATCAGGTTCAGTGGCACTGTGAACAAACTTTCTAGAACCCACTAAGAAGTCCCACTGATTGTGACATTTTTGGTGATAATCTTGATCATTCATGCAATTGGAACATATGTAATCTATGGCAGCAAGTAGTTTAATTGTTAATGTTTCACAAAAACTATTAGTATTATACCCTGTGTTATGGAACTTGAGAAAAAATGTATCATAGAGATTTCATTATCCAATGCAACAAACTTATTTCACAGCATGCAAATCCACTTCTTTACTCTAATATAACAATATTTTCTTGTAAAGGTGCAACTGGAAATTTAATGTCTTGCAATAACAGTTTAGCAATAAAAAACAGAGGGAATCTGGGAATGAGCTAAAGTAATTATTGTAGAATATTCATAAAGCCATGCACGATAATATTGATAAATTTCCTTGTGTTAGAAAAACTTGCTAACCTTCAAGACAATTCCACTGCCAAACCACACGTCACCTGACACCTTCAAACTCTCAAGGTCAATGATGCTGGGTATGGACTTGAAACGTTTTAAGAAGTTACCAACCTGTAGATATGAAAAAATGAGCCTCAAAAATTGATAAAACTGACAGGAAATACCACCATATAGAAGATATAACATACCAGCCTTAAACTTACCTTCTTAAATTCAGGGCCCAAATCAATGGAGGGATTTGCAGGGTTGACTCTTGCAGGATTTCGAATGACAAAACCATCTTCCAAAGTATAAAGATCTGACTGCAGAAGTATTAACATAACAATAAGGTCTTCTCATTTGGCCATTGCTGAAAAATATAGCACAATATTGTCAGAAAAATGTTAAATGGTCAACCTGAACAAGAAGTAGATCAGAAGTCGCCTTCACTGGGAGAAAGCGGGATCTTGGAACATTTACACCAATTGCACGATCAAAAAACTGGAATCAGGCAGTAGTCAATATCAGTATATATGGCAAGAACAACAGGACATAAATGAATCTGATCAAAGAAAGAATTTCCTGCCACAATGCATACCCTTATGGCAGCACCTGCAGCTGTTTCAAGCTGAAGGACCTTCACACCATCCACTTCCTGTATAACGAGTTAACAAACTATGAATGCTAATAGCAATTTACAAAGCCACATTTTCATTAAGCACAACTTATTACAGAATGTTAGAGATATTTCCATTACCTTGGGATTTGGAATTATCTCCATTTTAAGAGCATCAGCTTCCACAAGCCTTTTAATGGCCTTTAAGTTCACCCATCTACATTACATGAACATTCAGCATAAGAGAGATCCCAAGTCCAAATCACTTAAAATATACAGTAAAATATGGAACACATTTCACTTACAAGTTATTGGTGTTAAAGATTTTGAACTTCTCAATTGACTTGAACTCGCTAACCTGAATCATAAAATCACGAAGCATGGAAAATCAGAGATCACTATGCCTAAAAAATATGTAAAATCTAGAATTATCTTAAATGGACCTTGAAGCTGCCAGAAATATGTGGATACACTTCATATCATTTAACTTACATGCTGTTCTGGAACCTGTGCAATTTCCAAAAGCTGGAACCACAAAACATTACAGCACAAAATGTCAGTCATCTCTAATAAGAAGCAACCAACACATCCATGTAATTATAATTACAATAATTTGATACAACTACATCACACTTTAGTGCAACAATTCACCTGCTCAGTCAAGGGGCTGTGACAGAACTTAAAGAATATATATAAATAAAACACTGATAATAAATTCAAGTAGTGCACAATACAAGTAGGAAAATCATGTAAAATAGCAGAATCCATATAGTTTTATTTATGTAAGATGACAAAACAATCAATCTATAAAGCAATTTTTCCCCTCCTTCCTTTTTTTCACCTATCTGGTGTTTTATGTTGATTCTGTTAAACAATCAAAGCATCAGGCTATTCATAGAGCTTCAATTCCTTTCAAATTTCCATCAAAACAAAAACAAACACATCTCCATTTAATGCACAATCAACTACTTCCCAAGAAGTCATCCTAATTCATTGAATCACTTGAGACCGGCCTTTTTTAGAAATTATACAGAATGCTTGATCCTTTAATGGAAGAGAAAGTAATGTGCAACCTAGACAGCAAGATCGAAATCTCATTCATTGGATAAGAAAGGATCCCACAAGCAACCTATAGTGCCATCCTCTGCTACTCCAATAGCAGCTGTCATGCATTCTTTTATTGTGACACCATCGTCCCAAGAAGACAATAGCCTTACCTCTTCCCACAAAAGAGCAAGGAATGAAGACCCATTAGAAAGGGCATTTCAAATTGAAGCAAGGGGCATTGCAACTGAGCACATTGCATGTTGCATTTATGCCAGTGGATTTCCTTTCAAGCTCACCAGATCACCATATTGGTAGAAAATAGTAAGGTCAATTAGTGATACTCCCACTAGTTATACAAGTTCTATCTATGAAAAGGTATGCACACATTATTACAACTAATCAGGGAATCATGGACCAAAACATGAGTGTGCATTGTTTCTAAGATGAATGGCAGTGACAGTAAGTACAAAGATTCTCTTTACTCTTTTTCAAACAATTAAAATGAGGAGACTCTAGGCCAGAAGAAAGAAGAACCAATTCGCTAATTCAGACAATATAGACACTAGACAACATGAAACTTAAAATGCATTAATCATCAATATTGTCACTTCTATTTTGAATATAAAAATCATGTTATTTGATTTTTACCTGAACCAATCCAGACAATATACACACCAGACAACATAAAACATATAATGCATTAGTTTCCAATATGCTCACTTATATTTTGAATATAAAAGCCACGTTATTTGATTATTACCTGAACCCTGCCTTCATACGAAATAAGAGTACCACCTTTCACATCTGCAAGTGTCTTGGGAGTGACCTGCCATAGTTTCCACCATGTTCAGTTGGTTGCAAGCATCCTTCGTACAAAAAATCATGACCACACAATACTTTTATGCTCACCTCCATGCAGTATTCAGTTTGGTTTTTAACCAAATGATTCAAAATTTCTAATGGATTGTCAAGAAATAGCATGGTTATCTTGAAAAGAACATATCAATATAAAAAGAAACAGTTATAGATACAGGCCGAAATCAATTTTGTATTAGCTCAAAGCCAAAAAGGATACTGAGGTCGACAGTTGCTCCCAAGTTGTCAGAGTTTGCTATAAACACATACTCCTTGCCCTATAAAGTATAAACCATAGAGTCATGATAAGATGAACTAAATAGTAAATTACAAAGAGAAAAAATTAAAGAGGATATATGAAATGTTATCAGTTCCAACCTAAATCGTAACCCTAGAACATAGTGAAGAGGAACAGACCTGTGCTATGAGTGCATCAAGCTTCCCACTGTTGAGAAGAGCAGGAAAAACATCTCCATGACCAGGTGGATACCTTCAACCAAAATTAAAGAAGTAATGCATAAACAATAATAGGCATCCATAACTCAAGTGAAAATTCAATTATAACTTCAAAATGTCTTTCTATTAGATTGTAACTGGGTGCAAGTGATTGGAAAGCCAGATTTAAGGTTGGACAAGTGATACTGAATTTAATATGCATTTCCAAACAAAAAGGGACAGTGAACAAGCTTACACATTTTATGATATATCAATCATCATATAAACACAGAACTCTAAAGTCCCCATAATGCAAATCATGAAAGAAGTCGTCATATGAATAC
Organism: Sequoia sempervirens; assembly: GCA_007258455.2. Lineage (NCBI taxonomy): Eukaryota > Viridiplantae > Streptophyta > Pinopsida > Cupressales > Cupressaceae > Sequoia > Sequoia sempervirens. Next base: position 702,903,818 of record VDFB02270651.1, on the reverse strand, counting down.
AGAACTTTAACAAAATAACAACTACCACAGACACATAAATTGAGATCTAAAATCAAAAATGTGATGTGAGTATTCAAATGGGTAAGGTCGTGCCATTTACAAAATCAAAATATGGAGATCACGCATGCACAAACAAACGGAAATATGTGTGGCATGTTTACACACACAAACACTTGCACCCACACACACACACAAAGCGTACATGATGAAAATCAAGCTATTTTAAACCTTACTCAATCTTTATCTTCAAAATCCTGATGACACATGTTTTACCCAGATGTCCTGGATATTTTTGGGATGTGGAGACACAGAGGAGATATCACCCTTGCATCTCCTTTTTTCTGCATGTTTTTCAAATGTCTATAGGATGTTTCAACTAATTTTGACCATCCTGGGAAATTTCCAGTTTTAGATGGGATATATCATATTTTGCAACGCCCTGACATCCCTGCAACACCAAGTAGTCTCAAGGATGTTTTGGCATCCCCCACTTCAAAAGTGATCTAAAACCTGATATAAAAGGCATATTTATTAAAAAAAAAGGTGGGGCATTTTTATACAGCTATTCTCATGATAATCAATATTAAAACAATGAGATGTTCATATTTCAATTTACTACATTGATTTCATTTTTTTTTGCATCTGACTCAGTTTTCAATAGTCAATGTTCAATGTTCAATCCCCATAGACATTAACATTCATTGTTATTTGAATTTCAGCTCTTTAAAATGTTTAATGATGTTTGACAATGTAATTTAACAGTTGAAAAGCTATCAAACGTGTTTTTTAATATCACTAAATTTTTAGCATTATATATAATTCACTGCCCTCACACGATGATGTTTTGACAATATTTTTAGTATTATATATGGTTCACTGCCCTCAAGACATGCAGAAACATAGCATATTTTGTGTGTTCCCCGAATTCCCTATACTTTTCATTGTTAATGTTGATGATAAATGTTGGAATCTTCAGACTTTTTATGGTCTAACCAATTTCGTTTATTTTGGCCTCTTTTTACTTTGCAGTTTGTCTTTTATATTAGATGTCAATTAAACCATTTGGAGATGCTAAGGAGCATCTTCTGACTTCTAAAGCCATCTCCTCCAACATGTCTCCTGGTCTCTGAGAGGCATGCCTATCTCTGAAAAGTACACTCACTCCAAGATACTTGTCTCCAAGTTTCAGTGGTTTTTACTGATATATGGTAATTAAAAAATTTGTGTTCTCATGCCAATTAGATTTAATGGGTGCTTCCCTTAAGCCCCTATAATGGGAAGGGAAGGTTGCTTGCCCAGAAATGGATCTGCTTCCCCCTGCCCAAATTTAGATTCACCAATCGGGACAAATTAGTTGCTGAAATAATAACTATGTTTGTATAATGTCCTTGTAATAGAAAGAAAAAACAGAATTCTGTGCATACTAGGTTGACTTTCCAATACTATTTAATGTGATAAATTGTGAAACAACTCAAAGCTCAAAAGCCTTAATGCAGTATTACAACAATATGGAAAAATAAACCATTAACTTCGAAGTTTAAATTTCAATTACAATGTTAAGAAATTTACCATCCATCTTTGTCTGTACGGCCATTACATGGCCAGGGTGTCAGATCCTCTGCAATCATGCGTGGGTATTGACTCTAGAGACATAAACAAACATTATAATAAGAGAATTTCATGAAAAGGAACAATGGAAAACAGATGGCTACAAAAATCAATTTAAATAATAGCATCCAGTAAAATTGGTGTTTCATATCTCTAACCTGATTGAAAATGTGGATATCAATGTTTGAGTCGGAGTACTTTTGTACAATCTACAAAAAGGTACATAAGTATAAACTTAGAATTCAAGGAATGTCTATAAGAATTGTGAACAGAGAAATATAATTAAGAGTACATTAAAAAACACATTTACATTACCTCAATCGTATCATCATGTGTGTTAAATGAATTCATGAGTACCAGTGGAACTCTGCAATTGTACTTGTTATTCAGAGACTGCAGTAACAATTGAGAAAAATTAATTATCAACAAACTTGTAGCCATAATAAATAGATAATATTTTTTTAAATGTCATTTAAAGACAATTTCACAGAATGTGAAGAGATTTGTATCTCAAATAAAAGTTTCACCTCTATCTGCCTGACTATCAAGTCAAGAAATGTCAACCCATTTCGAACTTCAATGACTGATCTGCACATTATAACAAGCATGAAATAGTTAAGAGCCATGCCAATGCATGAGATATAGTCAGATCAAGGAAAGCATTATTTTTAAGCCAGAGACATTGTTGGGATACCCTAAGTAGGTGATTCTGTGCAGCAACCAATCAAGAAATTTGATCTATCAAACATAAAAGTGATGTAGTGGAAAATATGGGCATATAATCCCATGCTGTTTCAGTACAATTTGAAAATTAAAGATGGCATTGTAATTCGAAAAAAGTAAATTCCATTTTTTATGCAAAAAGGAACGATTGGGCTGTCCTAACTACAGGATTGTGTGCTCCAGACCAATCAAGAACATTCTATCACATGATAAAAAATTGGCCCCTGGCATATTATCCCACCCCATTTCAGGCCATTGAGAAATGAAATCTGGCTATGTAATTAGAACATTGTAAGATTCATTTTTATGCCCTATACATATGTATTATGTTCTAACCAGTGGCTCCTGTATAGCACACCAATCACAAATTTCCATCACAAAAAAAAAATTGATCATAGTGAATATCAAGGAACACTGCCATTTCAGAGCACTTAAGAAGTGAAACAGGGGATTATAATTAGATCAAAGAGAGCATCATTTTGTATACCATAGACACTGTTAGGCCGCCCTAAGTAAAGGATATCATGTATCAACCAGTCAATAAATTTGATGAAATGGTGGATATCATGGGCAATCATCCTATACTATTTCAGTGCAGTTTAAAAATTATATCTGACATTGTAACTACATCAAAGTAAATTTCAATTTTTATGCTAAAAGGAAGAATGGGGTTGTCCTAACTAGAAAATCCTGTCCACCAGACCACTCAAGAAGATTCTATCACACATAAAATAACCACTCGCATATTATGCCCTGCCATTTCAAGCCATTTAGAAATGAAATCAAATTCTGTAATTAGAACATAGTAAGCTTCATTTTTTATGCGCTAGAAATTTATAGTCTGTTCTAACCAATTGCTCCCATTTAGCATATCAATCAAGATTTTCTATCAACAAAAAAAAAGAAGTGATAAGTGTATAATTATCATATCATAGAAGTATATTATTAGAAAGTTTGAAAATTCAACAGAAAATCAATTAAAGAGAGTCGATGAAAATTGAGGAGCGAATTGATTAGAGATAGGTAGCTAATTGCATAATTACGCACATTTTTATAGCCACTCACTTGAACCCCACCAAGTGGTGGAGAACTGCTCACAAAAATATTCATTATCACAAAAATTGAAAAAACCCAAGATTTATCAAACTTCTTGCTAATTCCTGACTACTACTGAGAGCTTATTTTTTGATGTAACAACTTCTGAAACTTACTTGGGGCCAGTACAGCCCATGGTTGTTCCCAGCCCGCCATTAAGCTTCAGTACAACCAGCTTATCAAGAAGGTCCTTGGTATCTGCAATTTATCTAAATAAATCAGTATACCAGATATTTTAAGGACAAAAAAAACCAATTTTAAGCATAATCAATAGAGATCCAAACTGATATCAATTCAATTGAACACATTTGCGGATAAATCTGGTTCTATTGATATGGTATGTTATAGACATAAACATACTAAACCAAAATCTGAAAGATCTTTAGTACAATTCAAAAAGAAAAAGAAAAAAAGAACTAATTACAGATCTCTACCTTCTCCTAAAGGAGCCAAATCGACGTAGGGAACCACAACTTCATCTGTGGGTGTTTTTATCTTCTCCCATTCAATCTTCTCTTCTTCTCCGCTGCATTTATCAATTACATAATAACTATCGTAAGAAAATAACCAAATTTTCCTTCTTAAGTCCCAGAGTTGAATTTCAAAACAGAAATGCTAATATAGTACTTCACCAAAACCGGAGTTAAACACGTAAAACCAAACTTGGCCGATCAAATAAATTCGGTATTTTCAAAACTTGAAGCGAACATGTAAATCTAAAATAGGAAGATCCCCAAAAAATGAAATAACCCACACAAAATTAATCTTTACTCAAATGTTCAAGATCCAGAGAAATTGCATTTTTCAAATTGCAGTAAATGTTTTAAATCCGTAGAAATTTGATAGGTAATAATTTCTCAAGATTCGATGAATTTTAAATCCTAGTAAAAAAATTTAAATCAGTAAAAGCTTGAAGAGCCGTTAATTAACCATACTAACGTCTCTTCACCTCACCATTTTCTATCGTTATATATAATTTCACCTCCATTTTATTATCATTAAATACGGCCATTTGTCATTACATTACCCTAGGTTCGAATCTAAGACGAACAAAAAGTATAAACTACACAACAAAAAATAGAATACAAATCTAACAAAGCAGAGTCAAACAAAAATCAAAATCGGTAGAAATCCATATTAAATCATAAATTCCTTGAAAATCCGTGAAAATTTGTTCCCAGGAAACATCACAATATAAATTTACTGAAAACCATACAAATTTAGTCCCCAAAAATCGTAAAAATCTACTTCCAGAAAAATATATAGTAAAAATAACTGTCGAAATTTAAATACCAGTAAAAGTTCTGCCAATCGTAAAAACAGGGACCGGAGAAAATTTCTGAAACCATATAAACTTATACGCTGTAAGAGTTATGAACTCGGTAGACATGTATGTCAAGTTTACATAGTCGAAACCCGAACAAATTTAAAATTGTAATTAAAAAAAAATCCCAAAGTAAGCAGAAATTTAAATCAAAGCAAAATTTTCTGAAATCGGCGAAAGATTTAAATAAATTGCACTTTATCATACTTAAAAATTTAAACAGTAACTAATTAACTCTCACCTGAGGTAACGGGAAACCAGACGGATAAACCCTTCCTTCTCATTGTCACTGCAAAGCAGCGAAAAATAATTATATATCTGAGATCTTGCGAAGGCAGATTTCAAATGTGATTTACAAACAGCTGATAGTAGCCGATTTCAATTTATTATTTTATTTATGTTTTACCTGATCTGGGGAAGCTTGGCGACCTGAGATCGAAGCTTGGAGATCTGATCGACTTCCACAGCGGGTGAAGCGACTGCAGCTGCGGCAGCCATCCTCTTCTGAGATTGAGATTGCCCCGTCGTTCAAGGATCTGAACAGTAAAATGCAAACAAAAGTGCGCGCTGTTTAAGCTGTAGTTTTAGCCTGAATCTAGTCGCTGAGAACTAAAATGCTGCCACCCTCTTCATATATCTTCTCCAGAGAGGGATAATTTCCCGGTGAGGTATATTCCGGCAGGCGGGAATTTCAACGGCGCAGGTTTCCCGTGTGATATGTATGCCGACGGATCTCACCCCGCCCAAAACTAGTGGCGCCGTTTTCACGCTATGTTGGGTCGGTTGCCTATTGACACGTGTAATATCCGGTGTCGATTTTTTCTAATTTTTTAATTAAAGATTTGGAACGAATAATATGAAATATGGTAAAGTGTATTATGCTGTTAGAATATTCTAGGAGGTGGGGCCCACGGTATGGGTTGAGAGGTGACTTGTTTAAAACACATTGGAAGGTTTGCTTACGTATTTTGAGAAAATAGTGGTGTTCTATCCACGTTTTGGGTGGTGCATGGAAAAGCTTAACTTCTAGAGGTTTAGCCGTCCAAGTCTCGCTTTATCTTCAATGGTTTTTTCTAGAGCTTATGACTTTACAATTTTCACAGTTTTGTACGCCCAAGGTTTAAAATTTTCCCTTGTCCCGCACAATCGAAAATTCTATGAATGACTTAACCCCGAGAAATGTTAGCCGCGTGCCATCAAAATCTCTCGCTAGAAAAGGACGCGCGGTCGGCGGGAAAGTTGAAAAGCTAGACAAAATGTTCTAAACATCGCCATTTTTCACATTTCATTTTGTAGTTTGTTGGGGAGGGATGCGCAGATAACGAAATGGAGTTGCAAGCGGGCGAGTCTCCAACTAGGGTAAAAACTTTTCGATTCTTTTATGTACATAGGTGTGTTTTGCCTACAAGTTAGTTGTCTCCCTAAACGTCGCCATTTGCCACATTACATTTTGCAGTTTGTTGGGGAGCGCGGGTGACCAAATGGAGGCCGAATGAGAGCAACGCATTCGATAGGCGCGGCAGCTAGCCAACAAGTATGTATATTTGCCATTGTATATGCCATTTTGCCATTCTGTAGTAACTGTGAAGCACAGTTAAATGGGTTTCTATGAAGCATTGAATGGCGGTTAAATGGGTTTTCTGTGAAGCATTGAATGGCGGTTAAATGGGTTTGTTGTGAATCATTGAACGGCTATTGGTTAAAGAAAATAGGTTTTCATTGATGGCAAAATAAAATATTTTGTTTGCGTGTAGGGTTTTCATTTCAAATGCATAGTTTATGTTTTTTTGTTTTGAGGGTTTTCAAATTTCACTATGAAGAATTGAACAACTATTTGTTGGGAAGATGGGTTTTCATTGACGGGAAAATAAAGGGGTTTTCATTTGAAATGTAGAGGTGTTTTGTGTGTTTTTGTGGGTTTTTGTGTTGGCTTTTAAATTTTTCATTTTGGCTATTCGTTATGAAGATGGGTTTTCATTTATGGGAAAATAAAGGTTGTTCCTTGTGAAAATGGGTTTTCATTTGAAACGCAATGTGGGTTAGCAAGGTAATGATTGGTGATCTCAAGAAACAACTTTCTAGTGCTTTCAATATGAAGGACTTGGGAGTTGCCAAATACATTCTTGGAATGGAAATTAGAAGAGATCATGGTAGACAAAATGCACCTATGTATATAACATTATATCGTACCCCCCATCCCCCATCCCACGTGTTGGACAAAAGGCATCGACAGAAAGACTTGATGGATGGTTAGTCGCGTGTCATCACATGTTTGTTGCTGGAAAAGGACGCACAATCGGTAGAAAAGATAAAATGTTAGACAAAACGCCCTAAATGTCGCCATTTTCTACATTTCATTTTGCAGTTTGTTGGGGAGGGACGCGCGGGCGACAAAATGGAGTTGTAGGCGACCGAGTCTCCAACTAGGGTAAAAACTTTTTTATTTTTTATGTACATAGGTGCCTTTTGTCTACGAGTTAGTCGTCTCTCTAAATGTCGCCATTTGCCACATTACATTGTGTAGTTTGTTAGGGAGTGTAGGCAATAGAATGGAGGCCGAACGAGAGCAACACATTCAATAGGCGCAACAGCTAGCCAACAAGTATGTATATCTGCCATTGTATATGTCATTTTTTCATTCTATAGTAACTGTGAAGCACGACTATTAAATGGGTTTCTGTGAAGCATTGAACGACGGTTAAATGGGTTTTCTGTGAAGCATTGAACAACTACTGGTTAAAGAAAATGGGTTTTCATTGATGGAAAAATAAAATGTTTTGTTTGCGTGTAGGGTTTTCATTTCAAATGCATAGTTGTTTATATTTTTTTGTTTTGAGGGTTTTCAAATTTCACTGTGAAGAATTGAACGGCTATTTGTTGAGAAGATGGGTTTTCATTGATGGGAAAATAAAGGGGTTTTCATTTGAAATGCAGAGGTGTTTTGTGTGTTTTTGTGGGTTTTTGTGTTGGCTTTTAAATTTTTCGTTTTGGTTGTTCGTAGTGAAGATGGGTTTTCATTGACAGGAAAATAAAGGTTGTTCCTTGTGAAAACGGGTTTTCATTTGAAACACAATGTAGGTTATGTGTCGGCGGGTTTTCAAAATCATAATTTGGAATGGATAGAAAGCCCAAAATCGTACACGCAAACAAAACTTTTTATTTTCCCATTGACAATCTCATTATGAAGGTTGCAGTGTCTAAATGGTTTTGAAACATTAGGTAGGTTGTAGGTTTTGTAAAACACAGTGTGTATGTATTGAAAAGCTTTGTGTTATTTAGACCATAGGAATGTGGTGGTAGGCACCGTTTTGTAAACACCCAGTATGGTATTTGGCTTCAGGGTGTAGAGGGTTTTACAACATTGTGTGGGTTGGAGGTTTCGTAAATCATGTTGTCACCTCACCTCCCACTGTGTTTTCCAACTTGCAATCATACTATGCATGTATATTTGGATCATATTGAGAAATTTAATGTATATTTGGATAAATGCATAATGTCATTTCCCTTTTTCCATCTAATTGGAACAAATATAATTCTCAACATTATTTGTAGTGTTGGAAAACACACTGTCCCATGTCAGTTAGTTTGTTTTGAAAAGTTTTGTTTCATTACGATCAAGAATGCAATGAAGTCCACCTTCAAATTTTTGAACAACTCTTTGCTACAGTCAAAATGGCATTTCACTTTCTTCATCTGATTGGAACAAATAAAATGCTCGCATTATTTGAAGTGTTGGAAAACACAATGTCTCCTCTAAGTTGTTCCCTCAAATACTAGTATATTATATGAATTGGCCTTTAATACTGGTATAGTATACCATTCGGAGGGAAGCTAAAGTGTAGACAAAATGAACCTATGCATGTAATGTTATATCATAACCCCCATTCTGCATCCCACACGGTGGACAAAATGCACTGATGAAAAGACTTGATAGATGGTTAGCCATGTGTCATCATGTGTCCATCATTGGAAAAGGATGTGCAAATGATGGGAAAGTCAAAAAGCAATAGACAAAATGCACCTGAAAATCCCTCAAATACTAGTGTATAAATGGTTTTGAAACATTAGGTGGGTTGTAGGTTTTGTAAAACACAGTGTTTTGCATCCTACAATTTTACAAAACAGTATGTATGTATTGAAAAGCTTTGTGTTATTTAGACCGTAGGAGTGTGGTGATAGGCACTGTTCTGTAAACACCTAGTAAGGTATTTGGCTTCAACGTGTAGAGGGTTTTACAACATTTTGTGGGTTGGAGGTTTCATAAATCATGTTGTCACCTCACCTCCCACTGTGTTTTCCAACCTGCAATCATACTGTGCATGTATATTTGGATCATATTAAAAAATTGAAACACAATTTTTACTCTGTGTAAGACTTGTTATAAGGTGTCTTTCATTACATTTGTACTATCTAACTTACATTCATACCATTTTGTAAAATTCCAGGTTTCAAAACACTAGTTTTCTCCTCCAACTCCTACATGTGCACTCCAACCTTCACCTTTCAATGTGCAAACATGAAACGCAGAGTGTTTTCCCCCTTCTTTCTCCAAACTAAAAATGCTCACATCAGTCCACCTCCAATTCCCGTGCCAAAAAAAAAAGATCTGAAAATGACAACTCATACTCACATTGTTTGTACTGTCTAACTTGCGTTCATACTATTTTGTAAAATTCTAGGTTGTAAAACCCTGGTTTTTTTAAATTTGCAACCCACATAATGTTTTAAAACCCTTTACAACTAACAACCCAATTGGTTACTCACCCCTCACCTCAATTTGGTATATTTTATTATTGTCGTGAGAGACTTTTATGAATTAGATAGTAAGAATGTAATGAGATTGGAAAACATTGATTTTAAGAAATCTGCAACCCACACAATGTTGTAAAACTGTCTAGACGTAACAGCCCAATTGGTAAGTCGAGAAAACTGAGTTGACGCACCTATGTACATACAGTCAGTTAGAAACAACCCCTCACCTCAAGTCGCTTGGTCGTCTCCACCGCCTGCAATGTCCCCTTGCTCTCCAACGTTTCGCTTTCAACCTGCAGAATGAGAAAACCCAGAACACATAGTGTTTTCCAAGAACAATACTTGTTACAATTTAAAATGCATGTCTTAATCACATCAACGCCCTTCCCTCCTACAGTGAATAGATAGCTTCTCGTACAAGAAAAAATAGCGTTGACATAATTCAATGCGATGGGACACCTTCTCGCTTTCCTCACCGTGACATTTCCTCCCATCTGTCAATTTCATCACTTTTATCATCCGTCTTGGCGGGCCCTGCACTATGTCATCTCATCATGTTATGTATGTTTCTATGTATGTTGTTATGTATGTCTTTCTACGTTTTTGTATGTACATAGGTGTGTTTTGTCGGGAGATTAGTTGTGTCCGTAGAGGGTTTTACAACATTGTGTGGGTTGGAGGTTTCATAAATCATGCACTCACCTCCCACGGTGTTTTCCAACCTACAATCATTTAGAGTTTTAATGGTTGTTGGAAAACAATAGGTGTTTATAAAACGGTGACTTTCATTGCATTCCCACTACCTAATTAACAAAAAATTTTCAAGACAGTCTTGCCCCTACTCTCCAACACATAACTTTGAATGTACATAATGAGATAAATGGCAAACCACATTGTGTTTTCCAACCTACAAATTATATTTTGCATTTATTTTTAAATCATATAAGGAAATTGAATTGCAATTTTTTTGAGTAAGAATTGCTATAAATTGTGAAGGTTAATGAGCTTTAGTACATTCTTACTGTCTACAAACTTTAAGGTTTTTTTTTTTATATTGAATATAGAGGAAACAACAGATACAGAACAACAAAACAAGAAAATTACATCAAATCTAGCACAGCGCTAGCCAGAAAAAATCCATCCTATCCCCCCTCATTACAAAAGAGTGAGAAGAAGTGCCCAACATATAGTCCCAAAAAGAAGCCATTACAAACTAAATTCAAGCCCTAAATCGGAAGAGAGTACAAAGTCCAATATTCGCCCAGTCACAAAGATATTAGCATGAATACAAAAGCATATTGAATAAGATAAAACCAACTAAGATTAGATCAAAAGGATATACAAAATAGTTGTCTCCAAGTGATTAAGCAGCACCAAGAACACCACTAAGGAGCACCAAGGCATTGTCAGCAGCAACCTCATCATAAGAAGGCCTGTCATTCTGAGTCCTCTTCTCCGCGTCTTTCTTCTGCACCACAGCAAACTCATTACGGAAGGCTTGGAGAACCTTCAGAAACACATCAACACCAGGATGACCCTCAATCCATAGATGCTCGTATCTTGCATCCATAATGTCAATATTACCCTGTATGTTCTCTAGATAAGCCCAAAATTTGTCTTTTGAAATAGCCACCATAATGTACACCTACATTGCAATGGTATAAAATATGAGTCTCCTAGAAGACTCAGTAAGCAACGTTTTTCTCCCTTGAAAGACATCTTCATTCCTCGCTTTCCAAATAAACCAAAGAAGATTGGAAGACAAACATAACAAAAAAATCTTTGCAGTTTTCCCCAACTTAAGATTATGCATGAACAAAATCTTCTCAGGCAACAACTGTCCGCTAGAAGACCAAATATCAATCCCATTACAAAATAATTTCCAAACTTCTTGAGCAAAGATGCAGTCAAAAAAAATATGAAACAAAGTTTCAGAAACTCTACACAGGTTGCACACTGGAATATCATCATAATTGAATTTAAAAGAAAGCTTTTGCAAAATAAGCAACCATCTGAAAGAAGCTTGCTTAGCTTCAATCAGCCTGCTCTAGTTATTCTGAAAAAGATTTTTCCATTGAGTTTTATCCCATTGTTGTTTCCAAACTTGATTCAAGTAACTAGTTAAATCAATGTGCCCTGTTAGGAAAGTATAGAGTTCTTTAGCTTTAGTATTCCTTATATTTGAGCCATTTTTCCAATGGAAATCTTTAAACTGATCAGGATTATTTTTAGATCTTACAGGAAACTTTATCCAGCTACAGGCCTCTCTAAGGATCAAGTATATTCTCTAGTTAGAGGGGGGAAGATTGAATTCAGAAACCAACTCATTCCAGCCTTTCAATTTGCCATCATTCAAAATATCACTAAAGTGTCTGATCCCCAAAGAAGCCCAGCGTTTTGTCGAGCAGCCCTGGATAAGAGCCAGAGGCTTCCCTCTGTGATGAAGGTTCCACCAGATCAACCTATGAGACTGAATAGTTCCACCATCTCCATTGATGACCTGATGATTATCAAGATGAACTTTCATTATATCCCATGCCTTCCAAATAGTTCTAAAAACACTAGAACCAGCAAGTAACATGACCTCTTAACTACAAAGGATATCACTGAGAGGCAAGGCATTCCAAGATTTAGCACATTTAGGAACAACTCTGATAATATTATGCCGAATCAACACTTTCCAAGGCTCCACCCCATCTAGAGATCCAAGGATCCATTTTAAAGCAAGGGTAGTCCCTTGCAACTTCAAATCCTTCAGCCCAAGACCACCTTTACATTTAGCAATGGTGCACCATTCCCAATTAACCGTTGTCTCTTTCTTTTTCCCTTCCCATTTGACCACAGAAACGATCTAATTCTTTTTTGAATCTCATTAATCTGGTAGGAATTGAAAAACCACATGGAGGCAAAGTAGATACTATAGGAAGAAAGAATTTTCTGACAAATTTGAATCCTACCAGCAAAAGAGAGAAATTGCCTATTCCATTTGCAAATCTTCTTCTCAATTTTATTTTGAATCCAAAGCCACATTTCCTTCAAATCTGGATCCACAACAAAGGGGATCCCAAGATATCTAACCAGCTTATGAGGACCTCCCCATTGAAGTCCATACTTCATTATCCACTCTAGGGGTTGATCCGTCCAACCCAACAACCAAGACTTAGACAGAGCAATCTTAGCACCTGAAGCTAGACAGAAAAGATCCAGCTTCCTCATTAAATTTGCAAAGTTCCAATCTTCCAACTCAAGCAGAATGGAAGTATCATCAGCAAACTGTAAATTAAGAAGCTCGTTATCATCCGGAAATCTGATTCCTCTTATCCTTGCAATTAAAGCATTCTCTCTTAGCAAGTAATGGAGGGCATCAGAGGAAATGACAAACAATGTCGGAGCCAAGGGGCAGCCTTATCTAATAGATCGCTCCAAAGGGATTTCTTGAGTGGGAACTCCATTAACCTCAATCTGGGCAGAAGCATCATGGAAGAGAGTTCTAACCATATGACAGAAAGTCCCAAGGAAACCAAATGCATCTAGCATCATCAGCAAGAAGTTCCACTCGACCCTATCATAGGCTTTCTCAAAATCGAGGAGCATCATAGCAACATTCTGATTGGAAGATTTAGCCCAATTCAATGCCTCCCGGCTAGTAATCAGGTTTTCAAGAATATATCTTCCCTTAATGAAACCAGTCTGAGTAGAGTTAATAATATGAGGAAGTATTCCAGCCACCCTGTCAGCCAGGATTTTGGCCAAAATCTTATAGGACACATTTAAAAGATTAATAGGCCTCAAATTCTTGACCAAAGTCCTATCACCATCTTTAGGGATCAATTTGATCACACCTTTATTAATCTTGCTGCCAAGAGACCCCTTCTCGAAGGCATCTTTATACACAAGGAGAAGGTCCTCACAGACCCAATCTATGAAAGTTTTGTAGAAATCAGCTGGAAGTCCATCAGCCCCAGGGGATTTATCATCCTTTAGAGATAAAATGGCCTTCTTGACTTCTTCAAGAGACACCTCTTTCCCCAAATCATTTTCCATATCCTCATTAATTTTCTTAGGAATAAGAGACTTGATGTGCTCTCTTGCCTGAGTATTATCCCTCCCCTCTTCATCAGAAGAGAAGAGCCCTTTATAGAACTAAAAAAAAATGATACCTTATCTCATCCTAATTAGACACCAAAGAACCATCCATATTAATGAAGTCAATCCACTCTCTGACCTGCTTTTCCTTAATGTATCTAAAAAATAATTTGGAGCCTTTATCCCCATTCTCTAGCCAATTCATCTTAGCTCTGACCTTAAGGCCTTTGATTTTGTTATTCTGGAGCCTTCTAAGAGAGTCTTTAGCCAAAGAAAACTTTTCAACAAGATCATCATTTGTAGGATCAGATTGCAACTCAAATTCTGCGTGAAGAAGATTATCCTGGAGCAAGGTCTCCTTCCTTCTGCAGTCCTTTGCTCCTTTCCTCCCAATGGTTTGAAAGAGGATTTTTCTAGCCTTCAGTGTTAGCACCCCATCTCTCAATAGGTGACATAGACTTGAGCATCCATTTATTAATTTGTCTCAGACACAAGATGGCATTCTTACAGTCAACATCCTTCAAAAGTCTAGTATTCAAACAAAAACTGCTATTATACCCAGAAGCCTTAGGCAAGCCATCCTTCAAGCAAAAGGAGGCCCTAATAGGGTGATGATTAGAGAGAGAGAAGGGGTAGACCTCAATTTTGCAGCCATTATCCATCAAATAAGTAGAGAAGAAGTCCTTACTAGTATAAAATATATCCAATTTGCAATAAATCCTTCTACCCCCTTTTTGAGCATTGCACCAAGTAAACCAAATTGCATGAGCGTTCTTCTTCTGCCCTTCAATGGGATCTTGTATTCTAAGTCTAGATTTCATCCTTTGCCAATAAAACCTCTCATTTCCCTTCCAATCCTAACCTGTACCTCCCCATTTATCCTCATCCTTCTCCACAAAGTTGAAATCCCCACCAATAATCCAAGGAACCTCTTGCATAGAATACAACCAGTTCCACAACAGGACCCTCTCCTTATAGTCATTGGAAGCATAGATCGAGCAGACTCCAAAGCATCTTGAGTCTTTCTTTAAGATCACCCACACTGCTCTATTACAAGGGGAGACCCCAGAGCAGACCACATACTGAGCCCAAGAATTAGCAACCAAGACAGAAGCTCCTCCTTTACCCTTATCATGATTAGTAACAAAATAGGAGGCATCTTTCCAAATAACCTTCAAGCTTGTCTCCAATGCAAATTCAACTGCCTCAACTTCTTGCAACAGGACAAAATCCTTCACCTTATTTTGGGCAAGAAACCTCCTAACCACATGTTTCCTGTCATGAGACTCAAGTCCCCTAACATTCCAGGAGATACACCTAACCTCCATTAATTATGATCACTAGCTGAAGGACCTTTATCACTCCTGAAATTATCAAAACATTTAGGAAGCTTAGCTTTAGCCTCCACCCTCTTAGCAGTAGGGGGAATCATCCCACTAAGTTTCTTTCTCTTATCCTTCTGAGGCTGGGTAGGGTCTTTGTCTAAAGGGGATTTAATAGCATCTACACCTTTTTTCTTTCTGTATCTTCTAGTTTTCCTCACAAAAACCTCCATAGGGTTCTCCTCCCCATCAGTGATATCCTTGGCAATCAGCAACCCAAAATCATATGCCAAATCCATGCCAAATTGAGAAGCAAAACCATCCAAACTCAACAGGCCATCAATGAAGTTTGGAAAATTTTCAGACACATTAGGGATCAATGTCTCATGAAATTTCTCATTTCCAACCACAAAAGAGATTGATTTGTAAGCTCTAGGAGCTATAGAGTTAGTCACCAAGGTCCCCTCAAAGAGGGGAGACGGGCCAAAATTATTACTTCCTTTGTGCCCCTCCACCTGGAGAACATCAAAGTCCTGAGGACCATCCTTATTAGCTAACGACATATTTGCAGCCTTAGGGGTTTGAGAAGTCAAGTTACAGCCCTCATCCTGAAGGCTCTCTTCTGATTGAAAATTCCCCATATTGCATTCTTTAAAAACTTTTGAGTTAAAAGTATACAATTTCTTTTCTTTATCAGAAACATTGTTAGCCTCATTACAGGTTTTTCTTTGCATCAGCTTTAGAAGGGCGAGTTGTTGAGCATTCAATTTAATATTATTGTCAGGAATTCCTGAGAACCTTAAAATTTCAGGCACATATACCATAAGACCTTTTGAAGTATCCTCACTTAATTTGTTACTATCCTGTACAATATGTTCCAAATCAGAAAGAAGGGAAGAAGAATTGCATTCAATATTAGTGGTTGCATCCCTATTCTTTACCAGGTTCGAGCTTACCCGATGCGAAGGAAACACACCTGGAGGATTATTAAAGTTAGGGTTTGGGAAATGCTCATCAATCTGTTACGGGGTGGGGCCAGACTGTACCAAGTCCCCAAATTTACTAACTTCATTTTTTGCACAAACCTCCCCTTTGGGAGCCGACATAGGGTTTTTGTTATTCCTTTTATTCATCCCATCTGAGGTGGCTTTTCCGTTAGATTTATTTCTAATAAGCAGGCAATTCCTTCTCACATGCCTTCCCTTATACATAAATAGCAGGCGTTGATCCCTCTAAGGGTTTCAATTTCACAAGACATAATACCAGTGTTAAGATGAATTGCAATAGTCCCTGGCAAAATTTTACCCAGAGAAAGAGAAACTAGGACCCGGGCATCCGAATGCGAAAGCGAAGACCTGGTATCATCAACCCTGATCACATTTCCATAGGGTTCCAACAATAGCAGAACAAATTTCCACAAACGAGGAGGCACCCGTTTAATGGTTATCCAACGCGGGCAAGAGAGAGTAAGTACCTCATCCTCCATGGCCTCAGGATTCCAAGCCAGAGCCCCGAAAATTGCCGACCCCACATTCCAAAACTGTTTCTTTATGACCTCCGCTTGAGAATTATGGTTATTAAAGAAAATAACAAACAATCCTTTCTGTACCATACAGAAATAATAAAATTGAAACCCTAATCTTTTATTCCAAACATTAGAAAACCAATCCTCCAAATACTTACTTGTCGGAACCCTACTAGGATCCATGGCAGCAAAAAATATAGCCGTTTTAAGCAGTTTATTGTCTTCTTTAAGAATGGCCTCATTCAAAGCTTGATTAGGAACCAAAATATCTTTCATGGGAGAAATAAAGGGGTGCTTACCTTGTCCTTCTCCTCCATTTTCCTACCCCTCTTCGCACCCGCCGACCAGAACCTAGCATCCACTGGTAGCCTCCCTCTTTCGCCTGCAACAATGTCACGAAAAGACTTTGGGGGGTCATGAATATGAGAAGCAGAGGCATTCACGTCAGAGACCCCTGGAGGCTCCGTAGCCTCGGCCATCAACACAACCACCAAAGCAAGGAAAACTCATGCAAAAGGAATCAGAGCAGACAACTAGAACAGAGGAAAAGACCCACGCTTCAAACGGGACTAGTCAAATTCCACACCAAGACCACAATCGGATACATCGTAGACAGACGGAAAGAGCACCAAGCATGGAGGAGGGTCAAGCCTCCTCCATGGAATAGAAGCTTCGCACGCTCAAGGACAAGTTGCAGAGCACTTGATTTAGCACAAAAAACCTCAATCGTGTATTGATTTAAATCAACACAATAATTTGTTGATTTAGTGTTAGATCAAACTTTAAGGTTTTCATTAGAAGCATGTTGTCTATATATAATTGCATGTTGGAAAACAGTATGTGTTATGAATCCTGCAACCCAAATATTGTTGTCAGCTTTGACAGTGTCTTTCTTATTAGAAAATGCAGATATTTTGTTTTTAATAAGTTGTTTACAAACTTTGTCTACCTTTTCAAGTAGGATTCTCATTTCTCCATCCAATTGATTCTCTTTTCTGCACTGACATCCTATTTTCCCTTCTTTTCATGTTATGTATGTTTCTATGTATGTTTTTGTGGATGTTTTTGTGCATTTTTGTATGTACATAGGTGTGTCTTTTCGGTAGATTAGCTGCTATTTTTTGGTCAATCATGGTGATCACCAAAGCTTTTGTTGACTTGTTAACCTTTATTTTTTCCATAATTTGTTTATTTTCAGTCATATGTACAAGTAATGGTTCAGTTTAGAATATCATTGAACAATAGTTATGATACTGATATGTCATTTAGATGTTCATTAAGAGACATGGGATATAAACAAAAGTTTGATAGTGGTATGTGGTATCCTTCATGTTTGTCTTATATGCCCTTATTGATTATTACAAGTTATGGCCTCTTTCATATGTTAGGAGAGTTGATTTTTTTATATATCTGAATGAACAATCAGTGCTTCATAGTTCCTACAAAATGAAAGATATAATTGTTGATATATATTACTAGAGTTAGCGATAGGTTAAATTGGAAATTAAATTCCCATTGTACAATTTAATATGTTTGTTTATTGTCTATACAAGTTAACATTTTGGACTCACCAAAACATATAATCCTATATTGGTGAAATTTTGAATAAAAATAATTTTTTCTAGCACCAAATATCTTTAATTTGCCAATTTAATCTATCACTGACACTTGTCTTCCTTCCAGGTGGTTGATATGTTTGAGGAAACAAAATTGAATAAAACAAGGGCAAGTGGATTGAGAAGGATGCTTTAGGATACATGAAGCTTCTGCACTAAATACAAGTGATTCTAGCTGTCATAGCTTGAATTGCACGCGTACTGGTCAGTTAAATTTCCAAAATTTATTTTGCATTAAGAATTTATGATTTATTTATAGATGAGATGCTCACTATGGCGAATGCAAAGAATTTCCAGTTTAATTTTAAAAAAAATTGTTACATTATTGTGTGCCTATTTTATCCTAAAATTTTACATGAAGGATGTTTCCTCATTGAAGTGTGAGTGTTACATGGGAAATCGTTAAAATAGTAGTGAACAATGATACTACATCCTTTTAATTATCCCTTTACACAAAAACACATAAGGAGCTCTGCTTTTCAAATGAAAACCCTTTACATAAGGAAAACCCTTAATTTTCTCGTCAATGAAAACCCATTTTCTTAATGAACATGGCATATATAGAAATAGAAGATTTACATACCTGCTAGCTAGCTGTCATGCCTGTCGAATGTGTTGCTCTCGTTCAGCCTCCAAACACGAATGCTTCCATTCCATCACCCACAATCCCTAACAAACTACAGAATGAAAATGTGGAAAATGGCAAAATTTAGGGAATTTTTCCAACTTTTTGACTTTCTGGCCAGCCACGCGTCCTTTTCTGGTGATAGACACGTGATAGCATGTGCCTAACCATCTATCAAGTCCTTCCATCGGTGCCTTTTTTCTAGCACGTGGGATGGGGGATGAGGGTTATGATATAACATTACATACATAGGTGTGTTTTGTCTACACTTTAGCTTCTCGCCTAACAGTGTCGTCAGGACAGTTTTATCGTCGCTTTGAATGATGCTGGTGTTCTTTGCCTTGCACGAGAAGGTATCCTTTTAGTGTGGGTGGGAAAGGGATTTGACGTGATTAAGACATGAATTTTAATATGTAAGAAGTATTGTTGTTGGAAAACACTATGTGTTGTGGGTTTTCTCATTCTACAGGTTGAAAGCGAAAGGTTGGAGAGTAGGTGGGGGAGACAAAAAACCAATGGAATTGAGGTGATGGGTTTGTAACTGATTGGGTTGTCACTTGTAAAGGGTTTTAAAATATTGTGTGGGTTGTAGATTTCGAAAAACCAGTGTTTTACAACCTAGAATTTTACACAACAATATGAATGTCTTGAAAATCTTTTGTTATTTAGACCGTAGGAATGCAATGAAAGGAACCATTTTTTAAACACCCAATTTTTTCCAACAACCATTAACACTTTGTATGATTGTGGGTTGGAAAACATAGTGGGATGTGAGTGCATGATTTATGAAACCTTCAACCCACACAATGTTGTAAAACCCTATATGGATGCAACTAATCTCCCAAAAAAACACACCTATGTACATACAAATTTATGCATAAAAACATACATGACAACATACACAGAAACATAGATAACATGATGAGACGACATAGTGCAGGACATGCCAAGACGGATGATAAAAGTGATGAAACCAACAAACAGAGGAAACGTCACGATGAGGAAAGCAAGGTGGTGTCTCGTCACATCGAATTACACCAACATTTTTTTCCTTGTGCGAGAATCTAGTTGTTCACTGTGGGAGGGAAGGTTGTTAATATGATTAAGACATGTGTTTTAAATTGTAACAAGTATTGTTCTTAGAAAACACTTTGTGTTCTGGGTTTTCTCATTCTATAGGGAGTTGCAGGTTGGGGCTATATAAGACTATCCAAATTCACCTAAGGGGTGAGTAACGAATTCGGTTGTTACTTGTAAAGGGTTTGAAAATAGTATTTGGGTTACAGGTTTCATAATGTTGAATGTTTTCGAACCTACAATACACATAGATGGTATGAACATAATGACAACACTTTGGTTACTTACACAATGAGAACCCAATTGGTTGGTGACACCTTAGTTGAATATGGATACTTTTATGTATCCCCCACTGTAAATTATATTGACAGTATGAATGTATTCAACAACCCTTACTTTCAACAAACATTCCATTTCAATATCGTCATACGTTTAGAATAGAAAATGCACATAATAGTTGCAGGATGGAAAACACACAGGGTTGTGACTCACTTCTCAATTCTTGTTCAATGAGAACTTTCCATTATGCAAACTATAACAAAAAAATGTATTGAAGTTCACCTTCATATTTTATAACAAACCTTACTTTCAGCAAACATTCCATTTCAATATCGTCAAATGTTTGGAACCAAATATGCAGAAAAAAGTTACAGGAAATGGAAAACACACAGGGTTGTGACTCACTTCTCAATTCTCGTTCAATGAGCACTTTCTGTTATGCAGACTATAACAATAATTGTTTGGTTGTGTGTTTTATAACAAACCTTACTTTCAACAAACATTCCATTTCAATATCGTCAGATGTTTGGAACAAAAAATGCAAAAAAAAGTTGTAGGAAATGGAAAACACATAGGGTTGTGACTCACTTCTCAATTCTTGTTCAATGAGCACTTTCTGTTATGCAGACTATAACAATAATTGTTTGGTTGTGTGTTTATAATGTGCATTCTATTTATGTTAATATGAAATATACCAGTAAGAAATGCCACCTAAAGTCTTATTGTTTATGGTAGCTTGCTTACAAATGAAAGAAATAGATTGACATTTAAATTGTTTGAGGTCGACTATTTTTCTCATCATGGATACTTTTAAATGAATAATCGTATTAAATGATATTTGTAACAATAAAAATGGCATTTCGCTATCTTCATCTGATTGCAACAAAAAAAATGCTCACATTATTTGTAGTGTTGGAAAACACACTGTCCCTTGTCAGTTATTTGCTTGTGAAAAGTTTTTGTTTCCTACGCACCAAGAATGTGAGGAAGTCCACCTTAAAATTTTGTTTCTTACAATTGAAAAAATATATGCTTGCTTACAATAGACGGTGCAATAAATTTTGGAACTTTAACTATCTCGTAACACTTGCAACTTGTTTACATATTACAGGCAACCACGGATGCATACTTTAAAAGGGAAAGTGGAAGAAAGTGGGAGAAAGCGTAGTTTTAAAATCTACTTTTTAACATGTATTTTGATATTTTGAATGAATTGGTTGTATGTATTTGAATTTGATGTGGCGTTTACTTTCCTACCATTAGAGGGTAAGGATGGACAAGGAAGTGGTGGGCGAGAGCAGGTTAGTGTCTATTTGGGATAGGAAAATGTGTCTCGATAGGGCAACAAGAAGAAAGGGTGCCTAGGGAGGAGATTGTTTTCCTGGGAAAAAATATTGAGAAATAAGAAACTTGCTATCCTACTACATTGATGTAATAGGACAACGGGTTTCCAATTTCTCAATTTCTAGCAAGGAAGCAGAAAAATCAAGCCTTGACCTTATTGGCGATGTTTCTTGGATAGAGTTTTCAATATCTTGAATAATTTTATGTGTCATTGCAGTCGCTTTTTGCTCATATTTTAGAGTATCTTTGTGATTTCATTTAGAAAATTTCATTTCTATTACAAATATGTTGATTTTGACAATATATTGGGAAACACACTGTCCCTAGTTCTTTCAAAGGAAGAAAGTGGAAGAAAGGGTAATTTTGAAATCTGCTTTTGAACGTGTATTTTCATATTTTGAATGAATTGGTTGCATGCATTTGAATTTGATGTGACACTAACATTGTTCATATTACAAGGCAAGTATGAACAAGGAAGTGGCAAGTGTGAAGAAATGTTGTCAATAAGCTCAAGGCCCAATTTTATTGATTCTTGACACTAGCTTGCTCAATTTCTAATTTCCTTCAATATTTGTCAAAGAAGCGATAAAATCAGGCCTTGATTATTGGCGATGTTTCTTCATCTATATGACTTTTCCTTTTCCTTCTCATCTATTTCCAATTGTATTTCTCCTCCACGGGTACATATAAATGATTTCATTTTGTATATATAAATGTCTTACGAATGTTGTATGTGTTTTTAGATAAGACTTTCATCTCTCCCCCTACTGATTCTCTTTCTCTACACTTAGATCTAATGTTTCCTTTTCCTTATATACATACATTAATTTTTTGAATGTAGTCATTTATATTGATGGGTTTGTTACATCCTGAAGGTGTTGAAAGTGCAATGGTTGAAGTAGAGGCTTCCCCGAACCCTCTTGTTACACGTACAACAACGAGGGTCTATGCAAGTGCAATCACCTCACCGTCAGTTCCAAAGACCCAAAGAATCCTATAATATTTTATTTGAGTGTCTCCTCAATTGCACATAAAAGGCACTATAGGAGAGGATGAGAGAGGTTGACAATAGTCATTTTCCATTCGGTCTTTGATCATGTAATTATTGAACAATTATGGTGTGGAATTACACTATTTTGGTATGTTTGAAGACTACAGTCTTCTGCCAATAGTGGTATGGTGTGATTGTTAAGTTTTATTGTTAATCTTGCCATCAAGGCTCCAATCCCTTTGGGGTATAGTTTTTGACAATTTATATTGGGGATGAGGTCCCCCATTTGTGACCTCACTGGTTCATACCTTCGGGTCAAAAGCGTTTACCCCTCTTAATTAAAAAAATTATAAGACTATGTTCTTGCAAATTTCATTATAAACGATGTCAAATGCCATAAAATAATGGTAGGAAATTCCACCTCAAGTCTTATTATTTATGTCAAACTTACTTACAAATGTAAGCACATGCAATGAGCACTTTTTGTTATGCAGACTATAACAAAACAATGTATTGACTTGTTGAGCTTCATATTTATAACAACCCTTACTTTCAGCAAACATTCCATTTCAATAACATCATACGTTTGGAACAAAAAATGCACATAATAGTTGCAGGATGGAAAACACACGGGGTTGTGACTCACTTCTCAATTCTTGTTCAATGAGCACTTTTTGTTATGCAAACAATAACAAAACAATGTATTGAATTTCACCTTCATATTTTATAACAACCCTTACTTTCAACAAACATTCCATTTCAATATCGTCATACATTTTATGAACAGAAAATGCAAAAAAAAGTTACAAGAAATGGAAAACACACAAGGTTGTGACTCACTTCTCAATTCTTGTTCAATGACCACTTTCTATTATGCAAACTATAATTAAACAATGTATTGAAGTTCACCTTCATATTCTATAACAACCCTTACTTTGAGCAAAAATTCCATTTCAATATCATCATATATTTTGAATAGAAAATGCACAAAAAAGTTGCAAGAAATGGAAAACACACAGGGTTGTAACTCACTTCTCAATTCTTGTTCAATGAGCACTTTTTGTTATTCAAACTATAACAAAACAATGTATTAAAGTTCACCTTCATATTTTATAACAAATTTTACTTTCAGCAAACATTCCATTTCAATATCATCATATGTTTCAAACATAAAATGCACATAATAGTTGCATGATGGAAAACACACAGGGTTGTGACACTTCTCAATTCTTGTTCAATGACCACTTTCTGTTATGCGAACTATAACAAAAAAATGTATTCCAGGTCACCTTCATATTTTATAACACCCTTACTTGCAGTAAACATTCAATTTCAATATTGTCATACATTTCAAACATAAAATGCACATAATAGTTACAGGATGGAAAACACACACGCTTGTGACTCACTTCTGAATTCTTGTTCAATGAGCACTTTTTGTTATGCAAATTGTAACAAAACAATGTATTGAAGTTCAGCTTCATATTTTTTAACAACCCTTGCTTGCAGAAAACATTCCATTTCAATATCGTTATACGTTTCGAATAGAAAATGCACAAAAAAGTTGCAGGATGGAAAACATGCAAGGTTGTGACTCACCTCTGAATTTGTATTCAATGAGCCCCTTCTATTATATAGACTATAGCAAAACAATGTATTGAATTTCACCTTCATATTTTAAACAACCCCTACTTTCAGCAAACATTCCATTTCAATATCGCCATACATTTCGAACAAAAAATGCACATAATAGTTACATGATGGAAAACACACAGGGTTATGACTCACTTCTCAATTCTTGTTCAATGAGCACTTTTTGTTATGCAAACTGTAACAAAACAATGTATTGAAGTTCAACTTCATATTTTTTAACAACCCTTACTTTCAGCAAGCATTCCATTTCAATATCATCATACGTTTCAAACAAAAAATGCACAAAAAGTTGTAGGAAATGGAAAACACACAGGGTTGTGACTCACTTCTCAATTCTTGTTCAATGAGCATTTTTTGTTATGTAGACTGTGACAAAACAATGTATTCAAGTTCACCTTCATATTTTTTAACAACCCTTACTTTCAACAAACATTCCATTTCAATATCATCATATATGTTTTCAACATAAAATGCACATAATAGTTGCATGATGGAAAACACACATAGTTGTGACTCACTTCTCAATTCTTGTTTGATGACCACTTTCTGTTATGTAGACTATAACAAAACAATGCATTGAAGTTCAAAATAGTTCAACTTACCTATAATGGTCCTGCAAATGCACAAAATAGTTGTAGGAAATGTTCAACTTACCTATAATGGTCTTGCAAAGCATTTTGATAGGTCAAAAGTAAAAGGTGTTGTTGCACAACTTATAAAAGTTCAAGACGCCACAACAAGCTGCATTGGAGATTAGTGGAGGAGGGAATTTGTGTAATGCGGTAGTGGATATGAAATAGACAAGAAAGCTCCCACTTCAAATAGGACATCTACATAGAGGAGTGACGATTATCCCTATAAACAAAATCCAATCCCATACAATTCACCTCCTCGCTAGTCACTTCAACCAATAGGAAGACCACTTGGTTGAAAAACATCCCCTTTGTAGCATCTGAATTTCTACAAACTCGTGCACTACGAAATACAAATTGCATAGTTGATTCAATTTCATCTTCATATGCAACAAGAGATAGTGGCAGCCTTGTGTTTCCATTGCTCAGCAATTTGGCTGGTGATTGTTGAGTTGTTGAGGAAATGGTATGGGATTGGATTTTGTTTAAAGGGATAATCATTACTCATATATGTAGATGTCCTATTTGAAGTGGGAGCTTTCTTGTATCTTATGTATCCTCTACCGCATTACAAAAATTCCCTCATCCACCAACCTCCAATGTAGCTATTGTTGTGGCATCTTAAAATTTTATCAGTTGTGCAACAACACCTTTGAATTTTGACCTATCAGTTGTGCAACAACACCTTTGACTTTTGACCTTTATCGGTTGTGCAACAACACCTTTAACTTTTGACCTATCAGTTGTGCAACAACACCTTCCATTGTTGTCTTTGTTTTATCAAATTCCTATCTTTTAGATTCCATCTCTCTCTAAACAACATTAAGCTCCTCTTCTTTTGACCATGACAAATTCTTCTTGTGTTTTAATTCCTTTTATAATTGGTTAATTTTATTCTTCGGTTTTTTTTCTCCACTTTGAGAATTTCCAACTATTGTTTTTGTAGTGTCTTTATCATTAGACTATGCAAACGTTTCTTTTCGCAAGCTCGTTAGGGAACTTGTCTACCTTTTCAGATAAGACTTTTATGCCTCCACCCAACTGATTCTCTTTTTCTGCATGTAGATCTGGTATTTCCTTTTCCTTATCATCCCTTTCCAATTATATTTGTTTTGTGGAATTGCTAACTTCAAGAATGCTTGGCTTCATTTGTTCAACTCCACTTATAGCATCATCTCTCTCTTGCTTTGCTTGCACAAATTCATATGCAATAGAAAACCTTTCGAGTTAATCCACTTCTGCATTGCCATTTTCCCCTTGCACATACTGCACATGCTCCTTCCTCCACGTCTCATGAGCAGGAACAACCTCTTATTTCAATACATTATCTATCTCGTTCACTTCGGTTTGCTTCTTCCCAAGTGTTTTTAGAGCAGGTTCCTTTTTCATTACATAATTTCTAGTACGCCCTCATATTTTTTTGTTACTAGCATGTCATACAATTCTCATAACAAATATTTTTGGGATTCTTTTGAATTTGTCGTAGGAAAAGGGATAGAGTTTTGAATGTATTGAATACTTTCATGTACCATTACAGCTACTTTTTTCCCAACTTTGAGAATGTATTTATGATTACATAATCCATATGTTTCTTTTAACAAGTTATTTGCATCAAGTGTTTTTATGATTAAATAATTCATATGTTTCTTTTAACAAGTTATTTGCAACAAGTGTATTTATGATTACATAATTCATATGTTTCAGATAAGACTTTCATGTCTCCACCCAACTGATTCTCTTTTTTTGCACTTAGATCTAGTTTTACAATAGTGATTGGGTTGCAGTTTTTATAACACCCTATGTTTTCCAATCTATAGTTTTACAAAATAGTATTCATGTAACTAAGACCTTTTGCTTTCATAAATGTATAGAGATATTTATTTATTGAATACATTCATGTACCTTTGCAACTGCTTTTTTCCCACATGCTACATCAACCTCACTTAGAATCTCATGAAAGTATTCAATACATTCAAAACTCTATCATATCACAAAAAGGAAAACACAATGACAAGGACAATTGTCATATGTTAAACCAAAGGGAACAACAAAACAATTAATCAGTCATAAGAAGATTATGGTAGACCTTGTTACAATGCATAGTCAAGTCAAATGATAAAGGGAAAAACCTATGGTAATGAATTTTTTATGTTTATGGATGAGTTTCAAAAGTAAATAACAACCCACAAAGGAATACATTTCAATATGGACATTTAAAGGTGAAGTACATCAAATATATACAATGCAATATCATAGGTACAATTAACAAGGTGTGAATGAGCAAAAGTTTTCAGCAGATTGTGTCATGAACCTTGAAGCAATAGTAGGATAGTCACCTCAAGATTTAAGTAAACCCATGGTCAACACTCTATTTTCCATTATGAATTTTATTCCCAATTTCATCCATGAAGAACTTCCTCAACCTGTAGATCCCACTGTTAACCATAACTTTGATCCATGAATTCCATATCTTTGATTCATGAATTCCATATCTTTGATCCATGAAGAAATTCCTCAACCTGTAGATCCATGAATTACATATCTTTGATCGGCTATTTTGAGCTTGATGACCTTCATCAAGAATGAGCAGACCTGGGCTCTCTAAAAGTATTTTTCCAATAGGCTTAGCCTCTTCAAAAAGGCTCACATTTGTCTCACAAGTTAGGTATACAAAAATATTGTAGCCAATAACAAGCACACTTTTTCTTCTATGCCACTCACGAAGCATCACCAAATGCCTCAAATTTAACTATGAATATGAAGAGATTATAAAACTAGCTAAGAGAAACCAAATCATGGGAAGAAATTTGAAAAATTTGAGGCATTTGGTGATGCTTCGTGAGTGGCATAGAAGAAAAAGTGTGCTTGTTATTGGCTACAATATTTTTGTATACCTAAATTGTGAGGCAAATGTGAGCCTTCCTCAAGAGGCTGAGCATATTGGAAAATTGCTTTTACAGAGCCCAAGTCTGCTCATTCTTGATGAAGGTCATCAAGATCAAAATATTCGATCAAAGATATGGAATTCATGCAAAAAGGTAAATTGAAAACTGCACATTATATTCTTAAGAACTCTTTTCTAGAATAACTTCAAAGAGATTTTTAACACATTGTATTTGGTAAGGCCAAATTTTGTCAATTGTTGCTTGGGTAAAAACTTGAAGCTATCCTCAACACCTGGTAAAGTTGTGGCTAACAACGAGATCTACAGGTTGAGGAAGTTTTTCATGGATGAAATTGGGAATAAAATTCATAATGGAAAAGAGAGTGCTAACCATAGGTTTACTTAAATCTTGAGGTGATTGTCCTACCATTGCTTCAAGGTTCATGACACAATCTACTAAAAACTTCTTGCTCATTCATACCTTGTTAATTGTACCTATGATATTGCATTGTATATATCTTATGTACTTCACCTTTAAATGTCCATATTGAATTACAGTAATAAATTAATAACAATAATACAAAATATAGTAATAAATAGTAATAAAGAGTAATACAAAATATCTTTCATTCAATAGTAGTGTTTCAAAAATAGTATATCTGGTTTTACAACAATGAGTGGGTTGCAGTTTTTACAACACCCTATTTTTTCCAATTTGTAGTTTTACAAAATAGTATTCATGTAATAAAGAGTAATGAAGAGTAATAAATAGTAATAAATAGTAATAAACAGTAATAAAGAGTAATACAAAATATCTTTCATTCAATAGTAGTGTTTCAAAACAGTAGATCTGGTTTTACAATAGTGAGTGGGTTGCATTTTTTACAAAAATATGTGTTTTCCAATCTATATTTTTACAAAATAGTATTCATGTAATAAATAGTAATAAATAGTAATAAAGAGTAATACAAAATATCTTTCATTCAACAGTAGTGTTTCAAAAGAGTAAATACAAATTAAAATTCCAAGTTTCCATTTTTCATTTAACAAGTCTTTGTGGATCCTAATCAAATTCAATCTTTACATTTGTGCCCTAATCTGAACGGCAGGGGCATCCTATGCCAAGATACTAAATAATGTTTTGATTATTTGTCAGAACTGGTACGAGGTGGTCTAGCAATGTACAAACAGCATGATACATCTCCCGCATATCCTCTTCAATGTGGGGCTCCACTACATGACCATGAAATTGCATTGCTTGGTCAAAAAAATGAGGACCCTCATGTTGTAGGCTATTGCTAAATGTTTCTTTTACACACCTCATATCTGAGGATGATTCAAGCAATGAACATGAAAAGATGCCACCAATGGGGTATACACTGTGATCAACATCATATCTTTGGAATGCTTCCCCAAGCTATGTGTGATTTACCACCGAATTCCACACATACTTAGCACATAGAATGCGAACTGTAGTACAATTTGTGAGTAGGTCAATGGATTATGAGAGGAACCCGCATGCTACATTAGCCTCATAATAGGGGAGTGCAGGTTCCATGGGCTCCAAAAATCTATCGATCTTACGTATCACATCCTCCATCATCTGATAATTGAATTTAAAAGCATAATGAAACCTCTTTGTAGTGAACGAAATTCCATTATTTGTATGGTTGTCACTGGGAAGCTGGCCTATGTGAATCCTTGAGTTCAACATTTTCAGTTGTACTGTCAAAAAAAGGGAAAAAGTGTCAGTAACAGATAGCACTACGGGCATGTAGAAAAAAATTGTTATTTACTTGCAACTATTGAGTCATCCACTAGTTGATAAAATAAATAAATATCACAATACATTTATGAAAACAAAAGGTCTTAGTTACATGAATACTATTTTGTAAAACTACAGATTGGAAAACACAGGGTGTTATAAAAGTTGCAATCCACTCACTGTTGTAAAACCAGATCTAAGTGCAAAAAAATAGAATTAGTTGGGTGAAGACATGAAAGTCTTATTTGAAACATATGAATTATGTAATCATAAATACACATGTTGCAAATAACTTGTTAAAAGAAACATATGAATTATGTAATCATAAATAGACTTATTGCAAATAACTTGTTAAAAGAAACATATAGATTATGTAATCATAAATACACTCTCAAAGTTGGGTGAAAAGAAACTGCAAAGGTACATGAAAGTATTCAATACATTCAAAACTATATCCCTTTGCCTACAACGAATCCGTATGACATGCTAGTAATAAAAAAAATGAGGACATACTAGAAAGTATGTAATGAAAAAGGAATCTGCTCTAAAAACACTTGGGAAGAAGCAGACCAATGTGAACGAGATAGGTAATGTATTGACTGAAGAGGTTGTTTCTACTCATGAGAAGTGGAGGAAGGAGCATGTGTAGTATGTGCAAAAGGAAAATAGCAATGCAAAAGTGGATTAACTAGAAAGGTTTTCTATTCCATATGAATTTGTTCAAGAAAAGCAAGAGAGAGATGATGCTATAAGTGGAGTTGAACAAATGAATCCAAGAATTCTTGAAGTTAGTAATTCCATGGAACAAATAAAATTGGAAATGGATGATAAGGAAAAGGAAAAACCAGATCAAGTACAGAAAAAGAGAATCAGTTAGGTGGAGGCATGAAAGTCTTATCTGAAAAGGCAGACAAGTTCCCTAACGAGCTTGTGAAAAGAAACTTCTGCATACTCTAATGATAAAGACACTACAAAAACAATAGTTGGAAATGCTCATGTTTCCTTTCATGTCCATTTATCTTCCATATCCATGTCATGTCGTTATAACTTGTCATGCCTTTTACCATGGGGGCATGTCATTACTTTGGCATGCCATCTTTGGAGTCCTCCATAGGTCCTCTATTTCTCCTTTATATAAGAGCAAACATTTTAGGTTCCCTTGTCATTGGTTCCCTCCACCCATAGCATTCCATATCTTGATCCATCTATCTTCATCCTCCATATAGGGTGTATCCTTACATGTCCTATCATTAACCCATATCACTAATCCTTATCCATCCATATCTCCTATGGCTTTCAGCTTGACTAAGGAATAAGATCATGTTTATCATTATCATTTAAATTCTTATTTATCATTGCATTATCATTGTTATGAGCAACACATTTAAACAAACCATAAACTATTTAACATTCTAAAACATTGGGCTTTACTGAGTCACAACCCACTGTGTTTTCCATCCTACAACTATTTTGTGCACTGGACCTTATCATATGCATTAGCATTTTCATTTTTCATTATCATGATCTTGCATATTTATCATTTTCATATTGCATGCATGACAGCTTGTGCTTTATCTTAACTCTTGTCTCTTGTCTTCATCAATATCATTATCTTTTTATATATTTTCTTTTCTTGTCACATTCTGAGGAAACTCGAGGATCTCTACACCTTGTTGTGTACAAAGGAGAGTGAGGAATGGGGCATGAGTCTTTCTTATGTGTGTGTATCAAGTCAGTTTGTCCTATGATGATTACAAAAATCATAACCAATAACAAAGGGGGATTCATTCCACTCTATAATGAAACGAATGATCACTTCATATCCTTTCCATTCCATTCATTTCCATATCCAACCTTTCATATCCTTTCCTCCCATATTGAATACATTTCATAAGCCATTTATATTCTTTCCTTGCATCACATCAATGCATTGCATTCTTTTCTTCTTTGCATCCACCTAGGTCATTCATATTTCTAAATCTTGTATATCATTTTCTATCTACAACTCAAAAATGATCACTTCATAGCCTTTCCATTCCATTCATTTCCATATCCAGCCTTTCATATCCTTTCCTCCCATGTATCAAATACTTTTCGTAAGCCATTTATATGCTTTGCTTGCATATAATCAATGTGTCGCATTCCTTTATTCTTTACATCCACCTAGGTCATTCATATTTCTAAATCTTGCATATCATTATCTATCTACAGCTCAAACATACCTTCATCTATCATAACAAGATTAACACCATACCATCTGAAGACCAATATCAAGGAAATATCAAGGTTATGCAATCAAAGACTGAGGGCAACAACCATATCAAGAGTCCATGTTCAATGTGAGTTTGTTTCATTTCATGCATGCATTATCTTCTAACTCTTAGACATAATTGAGGTTTACAATTGGTGTTTATAGATCTCAAGTGTTAACATGTTCATACAGAAGTCTGAAATATGTCTCTTCTTGCTTGAAAAGTGTTATAAAAGTGTTCTCAGTTGTTGTGATTGACAAATGTATGAGTTATAATGTTGTGTTCTACTTGTATACTTCAACCAGACCACATGCCTTATGTATACTTCAACATTTTTCAGACATGCCTATGTTGATGTTGTTTGTCATTGATGTCAAAGGTAAATGGAGTTGGTAATGCAAAAGGTATTTGATTCCAACTACATGCAGAGTGAGTTGCTTCATTGTGTTGTCATAGATTGGTTTCAAAGATATTATTCATTCATTTGGTGATCTACAACCAAATCAGTTGTTGATATTCATGTCAAAGTCCTTGTTGTTCATTCATTACTTGTTCACATGGTGTTGCTATAAAAAGTATTGATAGTTGTTGCAAAAGTTTGACAGAGTTGTTTCATGACAAAGTCAGAGGTATTAAACAAGTTATCATTGCACATTCATCATTCACATTTTATTCTTGATGGCTGATACATTTTGATGTTGTGACTCAAAGGTATTTAGTGGATAGGTTTTTGGCATAAAGACATGATTGGTGTTTGTTGATGAGATCTCCATGCTTCTACAAGGATCTAAACCAATGTAAAAAGCATAATATTCTACATCAAATCTATATGGTCAGAATTAAAGGTTACATATCAATTACATGTTTTCAAGCCCATTGAGTTTGTTTGAAGTTGTTTTGGGTTCTTTTAATGCTTGCAAGTTTGTTCTTAAACCATATATGAGGTTCATTATGCAAAGTTTACAATAGGTTTAATTTTTGTTATATTTGGTTGGTGACTTACTGTAATCAGTGGAAAGGCACTCCCTTTAGTTGTGTCTTGAGGGTTTTAAACTCATCAGAAACCGGCCCTACTCCTTGGCTTAACCGACTTAGCAAGTCAATAACTTATGTAATACTACCCCTACTACTTACTCCAACATTCTACCAAGGCACTTGTAAATGCAACATTTGATAAAATTTGATTTTATATAATGATTTGATGGATATTCATGCCCCTTTTACTGTCATATGTCTCTATCTTATGACTTCTCATGCCAATTTCATTTTCCCTAAGGTTTCCTATCATATAAAAAACCTCTCTATATGCTTCATGACACTATCCTTCTCAAAACCATTGTTTTATGTCTGTGTTGCAGTATTCCTCTATCTCCTTCCTTCTCTATACTCTATCATTTCACTCTTGAACATTGGCATACCTATCCATTCATACCATTGTATCATATCATTCCTTCACATTGCTTCCTATTTGGCTTTCAACACTGCCCATGACATGTTATCTTTGATATTTGAATGATTTTCCTTGATCATGGTGGTAATCCTTTTGGAATGATTGTCCCATGCTTACATTTAATTTTCTCCTTTTTTGTCCTTGAGAATGGTGAATGTCGTGTTTATTTTGAGAGCCAACCATTATGATTTTGTTGTCTCTTAACTGTTCTTTGAAAACCTCACCTAATGCCTTCTCAAACTCTACCCTAGCTTCCTTTGTAGGGACTGACAACATCATTATTTGACTGCTACTATTGTTATTCTAGAAAAACTACCTTTTCAACAATCATAAAACAACATCATCATAGGTCTTACTTTCCATTTTCATACTTTGATATTGCATAGTCATTTACTCTTTTCATCTCATTGACTAGACACCTTTGATGATGAAGAGTGCTTCTCATGAATTTCCTTAAGGTGGTTACTCCATCAAGCATTTCTTTTTGTTATGTTCACCTTCAGGATAATACTATCCTTGACTTTATTGTCTAATAAACTTTTGTGCTTTTGACTACCATAATGAATTTCATTGATAAGACTAC
Source organism: Sequoia sempervirens (assembly GCA_007258455.2). Taxonomy (NCBI): domain Eukaryota; kingdom Viridiplantae; phylum Streptophyta; class Pinopsida; order Cupressales; family Cupressaceae; genus Sequoia; species Sequoia sempervirens. The sequence goes on along the minus strand of VDFB02270651.1, from coordinate 702,870,232 downwards.
CCTAGGAAGCAAGGCAATCCTCTTTTCATGGTTTTCATCATAAGGGATTGCCATAGATTGTCAAAGGTTTCCTTTAATAACTTTTTCCTTTTTGTCCTTATGATGACTATTCATTACATACCACTATTATAGGTCTGCTCTACCTTCTACTTCACCACAACTCTTGGTTGCTTCATGAATTTATCACTGTCCACGATTGATTCATGCCCCTTCTCATATACTAGATTGTTGTTATAACCATCTCTCTGTAACCTATTGAAGCAATCACTGGTTTTCAGTTTGTGTATCTTCATATGCTTGTCCAAAATTCTCAATCTCAGTAATATAGGATTATCCTTATTCACTTTTAACCTTCAAAGATTTGGCAATTGCCCATTATCATGATGACTACTCTATGCTTGAGTGTAATTAAACTACCTTTTAAGGGGTACATGTTGAGTTCATGTGATTGGATTTTTGGACTATCATTAATAGTTTTACTATGTTCAATATTTTACTATTATTCTTTGATATATTTTTTGCAAGCAATCATAGCTTGTTCAAAAGCACTTGTTTTAGGCTTTTAGCCATAACAACAAGGAACTCAACTATTTGATTAAATGCTTTGGTAGACATGTATGAAAAATGTGGTAGCATAGACAAGGCAGTGAACTGTTTCATAAAATGCCTCAAAGAAATGTGGTCTCATGGTGATGGAATGCCATGACAATCCATATAGCAGCAAGGCAGCAATATGGATTGTCATGGCATTCCATCACCACGTGACCAAATTTCTTTCAGAAATTTTATCAAATAGTTCACTATGCTACCACATTTTTCATACATGTACCAAAGCATTCTATCAAATAGTTCACTTCCTTGCTGCTATGGCTAAAATCCTAAAACAGGTTCTTTTGAACAAGCTACGCATGCTTGCAAAAAATCTATCAAAGCATAATAGTAAATATGGATTGTCATGGCTCCCAACATCATGGCTAAATAGTAAATATGGATTGTTGAAAAAATCTATCAAACCATAATTCTAAATATGGATTGTCATTGCATTCCAACACCATGGTCTTGGAATGCTATGACAAGCCATAGACAAGAAATAGAAATAGTTCATTGCCTAGTCTATGGCTTGTCATTGCATTCCAATCACCATGGTGTTACAATGTCATGGCAATCCATATTTACTATTATGCTTTGATAGTACACACCCAATGTTTTCCAACAAGCATATACATGCACAATATGATTGCAAGTTGGAAAACACAGTGTAAGGTGAGTATATGTTTTCCAAAACACAATGGCAACCCATAGATAAGCAATCATACATAGAAACAATTCATTTCCTTGTCTATGGCTTGTCATGGAATTCCAATCACCATGGTGTTGCAATGCCATGACAATCCATATTTACTATTATGCTTTGATAGTAAACTCACAATATTTTTCAACAACCATATACATGTATTTTATGATTGCAAGTTGAAAAACACAGTGTGAGGTGATTATATGTCTGCCAGAACACAATGGAAAGCCATAGATAAGCAATCATACATAGAAACAGTTCATTTTCGTGTTCATGGATTGTCATGGAATTCCAAACCACATTGTGTTGGAACACCATGACAATCCAAATTTACAATTTATTCTTTGATAGTAAACACACAATGTTTTCCAAAAACCATATTAATGGATAGTGTGATTACAAGTTGGAAAACACAATGTGAGGTGAGTATATGTTTTCCAAAACACGATGGCATGCCATAGATAAGAAATAATACATAGAAACAGTTCATTACCTTGTCTATGGCTTTTCATTGCATTCTAATCACCATGGTGTTGGAATGCCATGACAATCCAAATCTACTATTATGCTTTGATAGTAAACACACAATGTTTTCCAGCAACCATATACATGCATTCTATGATTGCAAGTTGGAAAACACAATGTGAGGTGAGTATATGTCTTCCAAAACAAAATGGCAAGCCACAGATAAGCAACCATACTTACAAATAGTTCATTTCCTTATCTATGGCTTGTCATGGCATTCCAATCACCATGAAACCATATTTCTTTGAGGCATTTTTCAAATTGTTCACTGCCTTGTCAATGTTGTTGCTTACTATTATGCTTACTAATATGCTTTCATAGACAAGGCAATGAATTGTTTGAAAAAATTCCTCAAACAAATGTGGTCTCTTGGAATGCCATGACAAACAAATGCAATTGATAGCTGCAATTATCACTCTAGTATGAATGAATTAATGTCTTTCAGAATACTATTTCGTTGCATAGGTGGAGTTCCCTATAGTTGTGGGTATAGTTTAAGAATATATTGTTGAGACATCTACTAAAGATGACAATATATATCTGTGATCCAAACTGCATTGCTTTTTAAATAAGGTGTTTCCCATTTTCTAACAAAATTTGGTTAGGGGGTCTCCATCTGCAAATATCACTCTAATTATCATCATATATCTGCATTTATCACTCTAACTATCTGTAATTAATTTGGAAAAAATAGTGGGAGATGAATATGTCTACCAAAACATAGTGGCAAGCCATAGATAAGCAATCATACATAGAAACAGTTCATTTCCTTTTCTATGGCTTGGCATGGCATTCCATTAACCATGAGACCACATTTCTTGCAACCATTTTTTCAAACAGTTCACTGTCTTGAATCTATTGTTGTTTACTATTATGCTTTCATAGACAAGGCAGTGAACTATTTCAAAAAATACCTCAAACAAATGTGGTCTCATGGAATTCCATGACAAAAAATTATAATTGACAGCTATAATTATCACTCTAGAATGAAGAAATTAATATATTTGAGCATAGTACTTGGTTGTACAGGTGGAGTTCCCTATAGTTATTACCTTTGCAATGTGCAGTAACTACATAACTGCTTTTAGGTTGACTATGTAAAAAAACTATATTGTAATTTAAATTTTGCCATCTATCTATCAACATCTACTTATTAGTTATGTAATGTGAAGTAATGCTTTCGGTTTGAAAGATGTGCAATGCAATGAAATGGAAAACATTGGGTGTTTATAAAATTGCAACTTGCATCACAACATACCTAGAAACCCTCATGGTTTTTAAGCCTATATATGTATGTGTGTAATACAAATAGCAAGAACACTGATTTCTTGCCATTATCGCCAATAATGAGTAAACTTGTTGAAAGTGGTGAAACACACAGTGTTAATGGTTCTTGGAAAAAAATGGGTGTCTATAAAATGATACCTTTAATTACATTCCTAATGTCTAAATAACAATAGATTTTAAAGACATTCATATTCTTTTGTAAAATTCGATGCAAAACACTGTGTTTTACAAAACCTACAACACACTTAAAGTTTGAAAACAATTTACAAACAAAAACCCTCATAATGTTTTAAAACCATTTACAACTAACAACCCAAATGATTAGAAACCCCTCAACTCATTGCAAATGTTTTTTTAGTCTCCCCCTGCTCTCCAACCTTTCACTTGCAACTCCACTCTCCAACCTTTCAACCTGCAGAATGAAAGAGTAGAAAACATAGAGTGTTAAAGGTTGTTGGAAAATAATAAGTGTTTATAAAACGGTCCACATTTCATTACATTCCTATGGTTTTAATAACAAAATCTTTTGAAGACACTCATATTGTTTTCTAAGATTCCAGGTTCTCAAAACAGTGAGAAACCTGTGACCCACAACAACAACGCACCATGTACATACAAAAACGCATGAAACCATACATAAAAACATACAAAATATCACCTATCTACATATAATTGGTTAGAAACCCCTCACCTCAAGTCATTTGGTTGTCTCCCCTGCCTGCAATCTGCCCTTGCTCTCCAACATTTCGATTTCAACCTACAGAATGAGAAAACCAAGAACACGTGTTTTCCAAGAACAATACTTGTTACAATTTAAATCGCATGTCCTAATCACATCACCGCCCTTCTTTCCCACACATAATGGATAGCTTCTTGCACAAGGAAAAAAAATTCGGTGTCATTCGGCGACGGGACACCTCCTCGCTTTCCTTGTCATGACGTTTCCTTATGTATGTCGGTTCCATCACTTCTATCATCCATCTGGCGGGCCCTGCACTATGTCATCTCTTCATGTTATGTATGTTTCCATGTATGTTGTTATGTATGTTTTATGCATTTTTGTATGTACATAGGTGCATTTTGTCTATGAGTTAGCCGTGTTGGTCTAACCTTTCTAGGAGCAAACCTCAATTGGGTAGTATCTTATTTTAATTCACAAATTAAGATAGTTAAATTGTTTATAATAGAAATAATGTTTATTATGAATTTGGGTTTCATCTTTAAAATAAAAAAAAATTGGTATTGCAAACTTGATAGAAGCCTCCATATTAACCTTCAATGGGTCTGATCATTTTCCGATCCAGCTAACAATTACAAAAGATGATTTCAAAGGAGGCTCACCCTTTCGTTTTGAAAAAATGTGGATTCGGGATTCGAGATTATATGAGTTGATTTCTCAGTGGTGGGAAGAAATTCAGGCTGGAAAGCAATCTTATTTGTTCACTTTCCATAAAAAACTATCCAATATCAAAACCAAACTTTGAGTATGGAATAAGGAGCATTTCAAAGATATCTTTGAAGAAAGTGATAGGATAGAGGCGGAGCTTAGAAATCTAAATGAAAGAATTATTGAGAAAGGGATGGGAGTAGAAGAATTCACGAAAGAAAAAGAACTAAAGGTTGAACAAACAAAATTTTTGGCTAGACTAGAATGTCAGTGGAGGCAGAAATCAAGGGAATTGTGGCTTCGTGAAGGAGATAAAAACACAAAATACTTCCATAATACGACCTTAGTAAACAAAAGTAGAAATAGAATTGGAGAATTAGTGCGAGAAGATGGTTCAGTTATCCGAAATGGGGAAGAGATAAGTCAAGAAGTAGTCAGATTTTTTGAAAATCTATTTACACAAGACATTCAACAGCAGGGGGTAGAGTGGAATGTTGTTCTGGGAAGAATCCCAAATTTAATATCAGAAAATGATAACAAGGAATTGCTTAAACCAATTAGTATAGAAGAGGTAAAGAAAGTTGCGTTTCAGCTGGGGGCAGAAAAGGCTCCAGGACCTGATGGCTTTCCAGCCCTTTTTTATCAAAAATTCTGGGAGATAATCAAGGATGACTTGACTAAGGTTGTGGAAGAGTCAAGAAGAAAGACTACAGTTTTGGGGGCAATTAATCATACCTTTATTGCACTAGTTCCCAAGAAAAAGGAAGCCAAAAATTTGGGGGATTACAGACCTATTTCCCTATTTCTCTATGTAACACCCTTTACAAAATTATTGCGAAAACAATAGCAAATAGGCTGAAATTGGTAATTGACAAGTTATTTTTTTAGGAGCAGAGTGGTTTCATTCAAGGAAGGTCTATTGTAGAAGGTATTATAGTGGCACATGAGACCATACACATGGCTAGAAAAATTAGAACCCCAAGCATGATATTAAAACTAGATATTTTAAAGGCATATGATCGTGTGGATAGACAATTTCTGGCTGAGATGCTGATCAAGTTTGGTTTTGACAGGAAATGGGTGGATTGGATCAGAAGTTGCATAGGATCTCCAAAATTTTCTGTTTTGGTAAATGGTGTAGCCCAGGGTTTCTTTAATTCTTCACGAGGTATCAGACAGGGGGATCCTTTATCCCCCTTCTTGTTCATCATCTTGGCAGAGGCATTGGGAAGGAGTATTAATCAGGCAAGGGTAGAAGGTTCATGGAAAGGAATTGAAGTCACTCCTGGGGTTTAGCCAAGCACACATCAACAATTTGTAGACGACACTATTCTATTTGGGCAAGCATCACAAATAGAGGCAAGGATAATCAGGAGCTTGTTGGATGATTATAGTAAAGCTTCAGGGCAGTCTATAAATTGGAGAAAGTCAGAAGTGTACTTTCTCAATGTATAACCAAGTCTACAAAGGGACCTTACCAGAATCTTAGGGGTAAGAGTGGCAGGCCTTCCAGGGAGGTTTCTGGGGATGCCATTGTTTGGTGGAGTTAATAAGAAGGGTTTTTGGGATAAACTTGTTGACAGCTGCAAGAAGAAGATGGAATTATGGAAAGGGAGGTGGCTTACATCAACAGGAAGATTGTTAATGATCAAGGCAGTATTGGCAGCAATCCCAGTTTACTCAATGGCATGTTTAAAGATTCTGGCGAGCATAGATGATCAACTCAATCAAATCATGCAGAAGTTCTTTTGGAATGGGCCGAATGAAAATAATAAGGTTCCTCTTTTAGCTTGGGATAAGATTTGCAGGCCACAAAAAGCGGGTGGGGCTAGCATAAGACAAATGAAAATTATGAATCTAGCAATGGGGGCGAAATTGGTTTGGATGATGTGCAAAGGAAATCAGAGATGGGTCAGAATATTGAGGAAGAAATACTTGCCTTCAGACGATCTTGTCAATATAATAAAAATCAGGAATCCACCAAGAGGATCAACCATATGGAATTTTATCTGTGAGAGCAAAAATATTGTATCTAAACACATCACTTGGGAAGTTCATAATGGGCAGAGGGCTTCGTTCTGGCATGACTCATGGAACAGACATGCGAAATTATGCAACAAACCGCAAATGGATGAGATAAGGGAAGAAACAATCAGAAAGTGGGGGTCCAAGGTAAGCAACTATGGTAGTAGAGTCATAATAAATGGGTTGAGTAAGTGGATTTGGAAAGATCTAAGTGAAATCAATGCCCTAGTAGAGCAAAAGAATGCCTTAAATGCAGTGTTAAGGGAGAGAATCATTTTGGATATGGAAAGCGAGGATGTTATAAGGTGGTGTGCATCTTCAGATGGGGAATACAAAGTTAAGATAGGCTATAAGATAAAAGAAAATGCAGAACCAGTCCATAGCTGGCCAATTCTCTTTTTCTGGGGAAAGGATGTTCTTCCAAAGCGGGGGTGTTTTTGTGGCTTGCATTTCAAAATAAAGTCCTTACACAAGATAGATTGGAGTTGTTGGGTATCAAAGGTCCTAATAGGTGCATTTTGTGCAAACAAAATCTGGAAAGTGTGGATCACCTTCTACTTTCATGTCTGTATGCTGAGTACTGTTGGAAATCCATCATGGGTAAACTTGGATATCAATCACCAGTCCCCCAAGGCCTAGGTACCTGGCTGTGTGCATGGCTGAGAAAGCTGGATATGGGAGTTTTTAGTAGTATATGGCAAATTATACCATCCATGGTAAGCTGGGAAATATGGAAGGAAAGAAACCATAGAATTTTTAGGGATCAAGCTATGGCCAGGGAACTGCTGACGAAGAAAATCGAAGGATCAATAATAGAGCTAGTTAATGTGGCTGCAAGAAGAAGACCTATTTCAAAAAACATCTTCACAAATAGGGATGTTGAGTTAACGAATAAGTTTAAAGGGTTGAGTATTCCAACAATGGCTGGAACACAGAGATTAGATCAAAAGGTTGAATTAAGGAGGAAGACAGTATGGCAAAAATCGGAGGAAGGTTGGACCAAAATAAACTTCGATGGGGCCTCTTGCGGCAATCCGGGCTTGGCAGGGATCGGGTGTGTAGCTAGAAATTCGGAAGGTAAGGTGATCAGGCAGAAAGCAAAATTCATAGGTCAGGCATCAAATAATGAGGTTGAGTTTAGGGTTGTGCTGTGTGGTTTGGAGATGGGAAAGGAAATGGGTGTGTCTAAGATTCATTTGGAGGGTGATTCACTCATCATAGTAAACGTGATTAGATCTAACTCAATACCTAATTGGCTTCTGCGGAGATGGTTGAGTCCCATTTCAAGACTGATTTCATCTTTCTTAGAGTTTCAGATTAGTCATATTTACCGGGAGGGAAATACCATGGCGAATAAAATAGCTAAGGAGGCGGCAGCAAGAAATGAGGTTGGGCTGGGATAAGTATGCACATAGCATAAATATGAATAATGTGATTGTCGTGGTGGTCAAGAACATTAAGTCAAGTCTGGCGAGCCTTCACTACTTCAAAGTAAGTACTAAATACACAATTTTCTGATGAATGGTGACATTCTGGAAGGAGTATTTCCAATCTGCTAAGATGTCTGACTGCTCTCTGGAGGTTGGCTGAATAGTTCAGGAAACAGGAACAGGGGAAACACAGTAATTAGCATGTGGAGAATGCCAAAAAAAAAACACGCATTTGAGCTTGAATCAGAGTGGTGGTTTGCAGTGGGGGGGAAGGTGGATTGGTGCTAACATTATGGTAATACTTTTTTGTTTCAATAAAATACGCATAGCAAAATAACGTTGGTTGTGAATGCCTTGGAGGCTGAGTACGCTGAGTCGGGGTTGGGGAGTGGTGGGGTATGAAGCTGGACATGCTTGCACACCTCAAGAAAGTATCTCAAATTCCTGGTGCTTGGTGGCATGCTGGAAGGAGGATCTTCAACCTGTAAGGAAGCTCGACTGCTCTTTGAAGGATGGAGAATAAATCAGGAATCAGGAACAGGGGAATTTCATTAAATAGTTTGTAGAGATTACCAACAAAAATGCATTTAGGTTTGAGTCAAATTGGTGTTTTGCGGCTAAGGGGGAAGATGGGATGGTGAAAGCAGTTTTGTAATCCTTTACTGTTTCAATAAAATGGCGCTGGCCTTACCCAGCAATTAAATGATTAAAAAAAAAAAAATTGGTATTAATAAAATAAAGTTAAAATGTTAATGTGGGAAATAACTTAACATGCAATTAGAATATTTAAATTATAATTAAAAAATAAAGATTAGAATTGTGTAGAAGAGGTAGGAGAAACCCACATGATTAAATAGGTTTAGATCTTTTTAAACCTTTAGAATGTGAATGTAGAGATTGACTTGTTAAATTTTCTTTTAGTTTTTACAAGTATTAGGTGCAAAACATATTCCTACAAAGATTGAATTAGATAACCCCTTTAGTGGATTAGTTTTTCAACCGTGTAATACAATCTTGTATGAGGATTTTTCTTAATCAAAGAGTCATACAATTTGTATTAATATAAAAGTAGAAGTTTAATCATGCAAGGAGAAAGTGGAATTCCATCAAATCCAAAAATTTATCAAAGTGGGTGTGTTTCTCGAGATATTAAACTTAAAGGATTAGCCATGGAAATTGTCATCAATCATGAAAATAACTCATCATAATGAGGAAAAATCTATAAATTATGGAAACACAAAAATAATTCCATTAGAACATGAAATCTACAAAACCATGCATAAACAAAAAAATAAAAAATTAATACCACAAGCTCAACCATGGGTGAATGTAGAGGATCATCTAGTGATCCATAGGGATCAAAATTTATCTAGCTACAAAGCTATTCTTAATTCAGAGGAACCTTCTTCATTGAGGAATGAAAATTTTATCCAATTTATTTGGCATGAAACACAAGAAGATAGATTTCAGCAACAAATGACTAATCATTTGAATCCCAATGGTTGTCTAGATAAATTGAGTAAGGATCAACTAGTCCTAGCTATCGATTTGAAGTCTATTGCAAATTATGTTCTTTATCTATGAAGCGTGCTCTAATATGCAATTTTTAAGGGAATTCATAATCTCTGTATTTTTAAGAGGCATGGGCTTGAAGGAACTAGAATCCAAAACGAGATGTGAAAATCAACCTTGCTATGAATGAGTATTTTTATGGTGTTTACTAGAATGACAGATCAAAATATGATTTTTGGGGGAGGATCATATTTCCATAATTTGGTGGGTTTATTTATCAAACCTTAGCATGTAGGGTTTGATCAAATGGAGGAGCTACCAACTAAGATATACATTTAGGGTTTTTGATGGAATTCTAGAGATAAGGTATTCTTCAATCAATCACGATATTTATTGGAAAACCCCTCGGACCATCTTGCAAAATATGAATAGAAAAGTAGCTACTTTTTCATGTTTATGTGTTTAAATTAATTTTAATAATCCTCTTCCATAGTCTTTGTAAATTAGATTAGTTCGTATGAGTTGGATTCAACAAATTGATTATGAAGCTCTTACTTTTCATTGTCATAAATGCCATGAATATGGACATATTCAAAGAAATTATCCAAATATGGGTCTTATACCCCCTCAACCTTCTCTTGACTCTTAGACAATCAACCCAAGGGTAAAATTAAAGGCTCTATTTCATTTAGAAGAGTTGGATGCTAGTGGATTTATTCTAATAAAATATCAATTTAAAGGGAAGGTTGTGATTTGAGAACAAAAAGAAACTATGAGAGGGTTGTATAATTACAAATGTGATATTTTAGAAAGCTTTGAGGAGGTAGAATCAATGGAGAATAATAAGATTCCATCCAATCAAGGAGTTATTTTTTTTTAGATTGAGACATTTTTCAATTTTTTTCACACATTTGGGTCTATAAAAGCATTGATCACCAAATCATGGAGACCTATTTGCCAAGAACATGCTACAAATAGAAAAACCATAGGAGAAATAAGGATTATCTTTAGCAGAAGTTGACTCCATCAAGATGGAATTTTTTTAAATGGAATTAAATGAATTTTAGGTAACTACAAATATGTTGTGTGAATCTAGGGAAAAATAAGATGGCAAAATCAATGTTCCTCATAGTTTAGGCTTACAGCAAAAGAAAATTTAGAAGGGGGGAAATGATAAAATTTCAAAGGCTAGACAAAAAAGATCAAGGAAAAGTCAGATGTATAAGGGAGTCATTGATCGAACTTAGTATTATTAACGCACTAGATACTCACTTGTGTACCCCTCAAAGATTATTGTAATCTCTTGGAATGCTAGGGGTTTGGGTAAAATCTCTCGACAAAGGCTACTCAAGATTTGATTTGTGAGCATAAACCAAATATTATCTTTATTTGAACAGAATACAAAGCTTCTAGTGGATGATATGATTAACATATCTTTAAATATATGGACTAGGGTCCAACATGTTGGTGTATTGGTGTCTAAGGTATGGTTGGTGGAGTTTCTAGCTTATGGTATCCTTGTAATATCACATTGGTTTGGTGGTTGGGAAGTGGAAATTCAATCTCAACAGTGGATTCTAGATTTGATTATGGAGAAAATATTTTATTCATAAATTCTTATGTTGCTATAGATTTATTTTTTTGTATGATTTTGTTCTAGTCCTATGTAAGATCTATTCATTCCATAGTTCCCTCTCTTGCTTGGATACTTGTAGGAGATTTCAATGCCATTGGAAGTCTAGATGAAAAATTAGGGGTTATTGGTCATCTTGTACCATTTTCTTCCTTTTTGAGAGATAATATTTCCTTCCTAAATTCAATGTATGTGAATCCAAGTAATGGTTTTTTCACTTGGAGCAATAGAAGGTGTCAAAATGAAGCTATTTTTGAAATATTAGACAAGGTTCTTGTGTCAAATTTCTCAGGTGGGTAATAGTTGGGCTTCTCATTCTAAAATTTTGGGATGGAAAGGATCTAAATATTGTCCCATCAAATTCTCCTCATCATTATTTTCTACCCCCAAGAAGGTTCCTTTTAAGTTTCAACTTATGTAGCTTTAGGATACCAATTTGGTCAATCTCATGGATGGATAGTGGTTAGAGGAAAAGCTAACTTTTTTATCAAATTTGTATTCTTTCTTCAAGAGGCTTCAAATTATTAAATTAAAACTTAAAACATGGAATAAATTTCTTTTTAAAAATGTTTCCAACACTAAAAGTCAAATTCAAGAAAATTTGGATAGAGTCACCTTTCTTATTAAAGAACAAGGTACATTAGAGAAGCTGATGCAAGAAGAGACTAATTGGTCTAAAGAACTATTTGAGTGGGAGCTTCAAGAAGATATTTTTTGGAATTATAAATTTTGAATTGACTAGCTTCATGAAGGGGATAAAAACATGTCCTTTTTTCCATAACTCTATGAAGGAGTGAAAAAGGGGTAATGTTATCATTTCCCTTCTTTCTACCCAAGAAAATAAATTAAATTCTCTCCAAGGTATGTTTATTAAAAAAATTGGTACTTTTCTTTTTTGTTCTATGAAAAAGGGCTTCGGAATATAGAAGAGGAGATACTATTGCTTTATTGCATTCCTTCCTTATTGTATGATTATATAAGCAAAGCACTCCTTGAACCTATTTCCATTAAGGAGCTCAAGGTAGCGATGATTTAGATGAAGGGAAAGTCTCTTGGACTTTATGGGTTTCCTATAGAATTATTTCAATAATTTTGGAAAACTCTTAAATTTGATCTACTAGAGGTTGTTAGAGAATCACGTGTAAATAAATAGATTCTCAAAGCCGTCAATTCTACCTTTCTCACTCTTATCCCCAAAAAAGGATCCAACTCTTTACATTTTTTATCGACCCATAGCCCTATGTAATGTGACTTACAAGATAATTACCAAGCTTATTGTTGATCAACTTAAAAAATATTTGGCTCCCCTAATATCTCTCAAGAATGGTGGATTTGTTAAAGGGTGTCAAATTTTAGATGGGATAGTTGTGACAACTGAATATATCCACTGTATGGCATCATTCAAAGAAAAGGTCATGTTCATTAAACTTGATATGTTTAAATCCTATGACAAAGTCAAATGGTCATTCCTTTGGCACAACTTATTGACTTTTAGTTTTTTCTATGAATGGGTTGAGTGGGTTATGAGTTGTGTAACCTCAAATTCATTTTGTGTTTTGATCAATGGCATTCCTTCAAACATTTTTATAGCTTATTAGGGACTCAAACAAGGAGATCTTATTTATTTATTTTATTAGACAAGGATCGAGGAAAACTGTTAAACTTCATAAAAATAATGTTTTTTTCTCAAGGATGACGGTGGGCAAAAAATATGGAGTCTTGAACCCACCTTCATTTTGTATATGGCGTCACTCTAATAGGCCTAGCTAAAATTGGGGAGGCTTCCAAATTTTAGAAAAGTCCTTGATATATAATTATATGCTTATGGGCAATAAAAAACTGAAGATAAATCTAATATTTTCTTTTTCAACTCATTTGATCCTGTAAGAGAGGGGGACCACCAAGTGCAAGGCCCTAGGTCACGGAGGACCAAGATGTGGAAGGCTGCCCTAACTTACCTCAGCTTAATGCGGTGTTAAGAAATGTGGGATGAGAATGATGAGGACTATATAAAGTCCTTCAATCACCCTACAGACTCCAAATACAGGATGGGGCTAGGCGAGCCATTTTTTAGGTTCAACACTACACCTCAAGAAGCTCTCTACCCAAGGATGGAAGTACAGACCTGGGATAATAGTGCGGCGCACTGGCGTCTCTCAAGTGCACTGGCATTCGTACAACCAGACAACTAAAGAGACAAGGTCAAACCTAGGAAAACAAGTTAATAGCCCAACTAACTACCACTAAAGGGCAAAAACAACAATATTAAGTAGATAAAATATTCTCTAATGTGATAAAGTAAAAATGCAAGAGTTAGGGTGGCAAGAATGATCTCACAAAGGAATTTGTTCGTCTATTAGCTCCCAAAAGCATGTTCACCTACTTATGAAGAGGAGGAAAAATGTTGGGTGGTTGTATAGGGGCCTACCTCAGTTAGACCCCCGCTTAGGTGTTTCCACCTCCATGGACAACCAAGACAATGAGTATGATAAAGAAAGTGTTGTAATGAAGGACACTAAAGCACTACAAAATAGTAAATGTGCTTACTCAACCAAGTAATAGAGGAGAGGAATGGGAAGCTTACCATCTCCACCAAAAGCACTCAAGGCTAATGGAGGAGAGAATGAGAGTACTCGAGCCTCTACTACAATGGTGTTGTCCCAAACTTGCTCTACTGAAGTGATGGAGTGAAGTTGTTGTTGCAATGAAGTGTGAGAGTGCTGCTAGAAATGCTTGGAATGCTTAGAAGTGAGTACAAGAGTGTGAAGGTCAGCTTGTGTAGAGATTGTAGAAGATGAAATGCTTGTTGAAGGAGTGAATTTGAAGGGGAGATGAAGAAAATGACCATATTCGGTTCAGTCGGCCAAAGAGGGCGTTACCAATCAACTGCCAATGAGAAGTGTAACACCTCTATAGCTCCAGCCACAGGAATCTACCAAGGATGTAAGCACATCGTGCAGATGTTTGCGTGCCGCCCAGACATCCTAGAAAGAAATTCCTTTGTCGATGCTCAAAATAGGTGCCAAGTGGGATGAAAGTAGTGGGCTTAGGTGTAATTAAGCCTTTGAACTTGGTTTTCTAAAGTGGAGAAGGGCAAAAGGGGAATTTGCATAAGGGGTGCAAATTCACTCTTATACATTTTTCCCCCACTTTAGCGAGCATGAATGCTAATGAGTGCTATGTTAAGTAGATCGAATAAGAGCAAGGTTAGAAATGTATACCTGAACCGTCGAGGAAGCAAACCACAATCTGATGAACCTAAAGGTGTGAGGAAATTGAAGGACTTCATAGCTTCTCAGAACTATGAAGTTGAAGAAATAAAGCATCTTGTAATCCCATGAACCTGCAAGGAGGCAACCCCCAAGATCTCTCGCATGAAGGAAGCCCCATGAAGTGAGCGCCTCATAGGCCCATAGACTTGCAACGAAGGTGTCCCCGAAGAACTCTCACATGGAGGATACCCAAGAAGCGTCCCCCAAGATCTCTCACATGGACAAAGCCAGGAAAGCACCCTACAAACCTGCAGACCTGTAGGGAAGGTATTCTCCAAGATCTCTCACATGAAGAATACCCAAGGAAGCGCCCTACAAACCTGTAGGCAAGATAACCCCCAAGATCTCTCGAATGGAGGAAACCCAATAAAGTGCCTTACAGACCCGCTAACCTACAAGGGAGCCACCCCCAAGATCTCTCACATGGAGGAAGCTCAAAGGAAGCACCCTACAGGATCTCAGACTTGTAGGGAGTTATCCTCCAAGATCTCTCACATGGAGGAAACCTAGGAAAGAAGACTTCATAGAGTAAGGAAGTAGCAACGTAGGAAAGTAAGAGAACGGTGACGTAGACCGTCGACAATTTGGAAGACTTTCAAAGGGGTCCCTTGGGAACCTGTCGTGAAGAGGAGGTCCACTCAAGGGACGCACAGTTTGAAAGTAGATGTTTTCTTTCTCAAAATGATCCATCATCAAGGGATCCTTTTGAAAGATGTTCACTTCATTAAGGAATTCGAAAGGAAGAATATGTCCCCATGCAAGGGGAAAGTCAAAGCTATCCCACTTCGGAGGAAGGTTTTCAAGTCCTTTCTTTACGAACCCATGATGAAGGAAACATGTTCCGTTAGGGCTCCAAGTTGAGAATACGATTCTAAAGAAAGATTTGTGAAGATTTTTCAGAAAATATTCATTGGTGACGAATGTGTTTTCTAAAAATTGAAATGTTGAAGGAAGGCGTTGTCACACATGAGAGGTACCACTCAAACAAAGAAGAGAGAAAGTTAAAAAGAGAGCAAAGGAGAAAACACAAACAAAGGGCACAAGGGATCTGGTTTAGTGGGGTCAAATCTATCCATGCTCATATAAATAATAGGTAATCGCGGTGCAAGGCGAAAGATCATCAATCGCCAACCAGATCAGGAAGAATGCATGGAAAACAAAATAAAAATAAAAAATTGGGTAAACATGGAAGGGAAGCCTAAATTCACCCAACACTTTGCATCATCCCTGATTTATCAAAAATCAAGCACAAACATGGAAGAATGATGATACAAATAGAAGAAGGTTTACGACATGAAAACCATGCCTATATCCAAGCATCAATAGGGGTGACAAGGGTCGTCTAGGCACACAGCATGATCATGAGGGGATACATCACAAAACACACACACACACAAGATCAAGAAGAGGCCTCCTCCTAACATTTATTGACTAAGAGGTCATCCGCTTCCCACTCTAGATCATCATAGGGGGAAGGAGGATGAGCCTGCAATGGCAGGATGTTAAGAGGAGGAGCATCCAACCCTCCCGCAACAAGGGCTAAGGAAGAAGCCCTTATAAGGTCTTCTTTGTTGAGCTCTTGTGGAGCTAGGGTTAGTGATTTTGTGAAGATTGTTGACAAGGCCAAAACTTCATCCACGGAGTTAAACATGCACCCTACAAGAGTGACATGTTTAACTTCAGTGGACGAGGCAGGTTGTGCTTGAGATTCACCACTAGGATCGTCGAATGACTCAAGAGTGGTGATGAACTGAGGGGAAGCCGAGACTGGTCTCATTACTAGAACAAAACAAGTCAGCATGGGACCACCTTGTGAAGAAGGTGGGCTCCTCTTTTTATTTCACTACTAGAAGGACCACACTCCACCTTTTGCTTTGTTAGAGGAGACAGACTCCCCATAGATGAGGCTAGAGGTGCGAAGGAATAGGAGGAAAGGACCACAATGGATACAACTGAGGTATTAATCATATCCACGGGCTTTGGGAAAGGCTATATATCTAGAATGGACATCAGCAAAGGCGTTTCCACCAAAGGAGCAATGAAAACCTACACCCCCTTCGGGTTAGGTGCATTCGCACTTGCAGTAGAAGCCAAGAGCAATGCAAAACTAGACTAAAGAGAAGCAAAAGGAAGGGGAGAGGAAGACACTATAAGAGGCCTTGAAGCAGGGGCGGTCATCTCTTCCTCCTTCCTTTTTGAGGCGGCTTGCTCAGCTAGAAGAGCCTTTCACTGATGCTTGCGCTCACTTGCAAGGTGGTTTCTATGACTCTTCAAGTTGGAGGTTGGAGGTTGTGAATGAATAGAAGGCTCCTACTCAACCCTAGGAATGTCCACTACGGTCATCTCTGGTAGAGGAAAGAATCCCTGAACGGAAGTAGGAGGAACAGATTGTAGGGTAGCGGGGGGAGTTGGCTCAAGAGCCTCGATAGCGGGCCTCTTGTTCACTTATTTAGGAGCAAGAGTGTTAGGAGGTCATGGATCAAATTCCCTATGAGAACCTTTATTTCTGACGTATAAGTAATCCCACGATCTGGGGTATTCATTAAGGAGATCTAAGATCCTGAGCTTGGGCCTGCACCAAGGAGGTATCATCGAACTTAGCAGATAGCCATCGAGCCGACTCATCCAATGCTCCTCCCAAGGAAGGGGAGAGGATGAGGCAGTCTAGGGAAAGGAAACCTTCTCTTTTCCTTTACGGGAAGGAGAGGGAGTCAATGTGGACTTCTCCTTTCCCTTTTGGGAAGGGGGAGTGGTCGGCGTAGACTTCTCCTTCTCCTCTCAGGAAGAGGAGGCGACTGATTGTTGTATCACAAGAAGGGTCGGTTTTGGATATCCCTTGCCCCCAGTCTTATACTTTACATAATTCATGTAAAGTAGGTCCACTCTCAGAAGAAACGGACCAACTGGGGCAAGCCAAAAGTGATCCAATGGATATCCACCACAGGACACCAAGGGTTGGTATCCAGTTTCATGCACTACATACGCAACACCTTCATGGGAAAATTTTAAACATTTGTGACAACATAGGTGACTCTATTCATGGAAGCTATCCAGGTTATTCCTAGCTTTAGCCTTAATAAATCTGACTCTAGAATAACATCAAAAATCATGTCAACAGCCCTAGGTCCAACTAGGATGGACAAAGTTATCAAGTCGTACATTTTAAGAAACATACCATCGTGCGTACAGATGGTAGATTTTTTTTCTTCATATTCTTCCCTCTATAATGAATTTAATACCAATGTCTCCTCTGTGATAACATTCAGATGGCTCGCGAGGTCCACCAAGACTCTCACAATGTTACCATTGAGGCGAGCGAGAATGTAGAGGGGCAAGGGTTTGTTGTTCAAGGGAAAATCTTGTGAGGTGAACGTTATGTCTAGCGAACTAGGAGCAGGTAGAGCAATAGATGTCACTGTGACCATGTTAACATAGGCCTTGGGTTGATTAATAGAATCAGTGGGATCGATAATCATGTTAGTAGAATGTGGCGAAAACGGGTCCATGTATATCTGCAATTCACTATTAGCTTTTGCCACTGATTTGTTAGCATTTTGTTTACTCCCATCAAGACGAATGGTACCATCCTTGATGTGGTCTTGTCTCTCATGACACAACCACATACAGCATTTAGTATCTTGTCCATTAACTCAATGGTACTGAAAATAAGTGTTCCCATCATACCAATTAGGGTAAGGCTCCTTAAGAGGCTTAGGACTCGACAAGGTTACGATCTTATCCTTCAACAACTTTTGTAAGATAGAAGAATAAGATTCTCACAACTTTGTGAACTTTTGCGGTTACGTTTGAGGCCAATATCATCAGTAGCGACTACTACATTTTTAATGGCCTTACCTTTCCCAGAGATTGATATGATGGAATTTCCCTCAAAATGGGAGTGTGAGAAGGATCCTCTGAACTGAACAACCGTCTGTTGGTACTCTCATAAGGCTACACACAAATGAGTGAAAGAAGGGTACTTCATAAGGGTGGACTTCTCTTTCCAAGGCCTTTGTACAAGTTCCCTATGAATACCTTCTTCACATCAGAATCAAACAACTAATACAAGATTTGTGAAAGGAGTGCTTGATAGCGCGCTATGAAATTAGTGATTTTTCGTTGTCTCCTTGTTTACATCGGACGAGATCCAAAAAGGTCATCTTTGGCCCGATGTTTCCTTGAAATTTTCTAAGGAACTGATTTACAAGTTGTTCAAATGAGAATATAATTTTCAGGCAAGGAACAGTACCATTCCAGTGTTGTGTCCTTGAGTGATCGAGGAAACAGTTTCACCATTAAAGAATCATGATGGAGGAAGTATGTGCACAGGGCATTAAAGGTGGACACATGTATTTGTGGGTCCCCTCTATCGCCATACTTTTTGAATTTAGGGATCTCCATTCCTTGGGAGAAGGGAGTGTTCAAGATCACAATGGACAACAGGCTATGCTGCAAGAATGGTTGAAAGATAGGCTGGGCAGAGGTTTGGGAAAGACTCAACAATTGGCTTTGCATCTTACCCATATTCTAAAGAAGGGTATTTAGAATAGGGTCATTAGAAGATAGAGGGCCAAAGGAACCTCCTCCAGAACCACTGCCAAATCCACCTCCAAAACCGCAACCGGTGTGACCTCTGCCAGAACCACTACCAGAGCCATCGCCGCCAATAGAGCCTCTGTAGGAGCCACCAGCATGATCTCCACTAGAACTGCCTCCACCAGCACCACCTTTGCTATCGTATCCACCACCACTACCAAAGCCTCCACCACTCATCCTGTCAAATCCTCCACCACTAGAGGTGACAAGAGGGGTGAAGCTAAAGCCCAAGGGGACCTTGTTTACTTTGATAGTTTTGGGTTGTTCAGAGACAGAAGGGATACTAATAGAAGGGACTGCATCGGCCATGTAAACAAATGTGGGAGGCATCAATACTCCTAACTATCCTTCATAATTTTCAAAAGTGGCTCCTTGCATAACAATAGGAGTGTTTGAAGGAGTACACGC
Organism: Sequoia sempervirens; assembly: GCA_007258455.2. Classification (NCBI taxonomy): domain Eukaryota; kingdom Viridiplantae; phylum Streptophyta; class Pinopsida; order Cupressales; family Cupressaceae; genus Sequoia; species Sequoia sempervirens. Next base: position 702,850,863 of record VDFB02270651.1, on the reverse strand, counting down.
TTCTGTAAGACTAGTAAGACTAGCCAAGAGTTCCAAGCCCATTCGATCTTTTCCAACCATGTATTTTAGTTCACTAATGACCCGAGCGGCCATAGCCATCTTTGGGTTTCTTTCCAAGTGATTTTCTAAGGCACCCAACCCTTTGCTAAGGGCAGAGACATATTCTGAAGGGATTTTAATAGCCTCATGTTGGTCTACCGATGATGGTGTAGGAGACGCAGGAGTGGGGACGTGAGCAATCTCATTAGATAATCCTAATTCACCCCTTGACAACTGCTCCTGTGCGGCCACACTAACAGTAGGACTAGAGAAAAGGCCTATAGAGAAACCAGTAGAGACCTTCATCCTTTTTATCAAAAGGTGTCGTATGCTTCTCCTAACAATATACCTAGAATTTGTGGACTGGGTTGTGATGCTCATAAACCTTCACAACACTCAGGAATACAATAGTCATGAAGCACACAAGAGAAGCCTCAACACCAACGGATGAACAAACATTGGTTCACGTTAGGTTCACCAAAAATGTAAGAGAGGGGGAAAACCACGTGCAAGGCCCCAAGTCATAGAGGGCCAAGATGTGGAAGGTTTCCCTAACTTACCTCAGCTTAATGTGGTCTTAGGAAATGTGGGACAAGAATGATGAGGACTATGAAGTCCTTCAATCACCCTACAGACCTGAAATATAGGATGGGGCTAGGCGAGCTAGTTTTTAGGTTCAACACTATGCCTTGGGAAGCTCTTTACCTGAGGACAGAAGCACGGTCCTAGGGCGACAACATGGTGCGCTGGTGTCTCTCAAGTGTGTCGATGGCCGTACGAACAAACAACTAAAGAGACAAGGTCAAACCTACGAAAATAAGCTAACGACCCAACTAACTACCACTAAAGGGCCAAAACAACAATATTAAGTAGACAAAATATTCTCTAATGTGATAAAGTAAAAATGCAAGAGTTAGGGTGGCAAGAATGATCTCACAAAGGAATTTGTTCACTAGCTAGCTCCCAAAATCACATCCACCTACACACAAATAGGAGGAAAAATGTTGGGTGGTTGTATAGGGTTCTGCCTCAGTCAGACCCCCGCTTAGGTGTTTCCACCTCCATGGACAACCAAGAAAGCGAGTATGATAAAGAAAGTACTATAATGAAGGACACTAAAACACTACAAAATAGTAAATGTGCTTACTCAACCAAGTAATAGAGGAGAGGAATGGGAAGCTTACCACCTCCACCAAAAGCACTCAAGGCTAATGGAGGAGAGAATGAAAGTACTCGAGCCTCTACTACAATGGTGTTGTCCCAAACTTTCTCTACTGAAGTGATGGAGTGAATTTTTTGTTGCAATGAAGTGTGAGAGTGCTGCTAGAAATGCTTGGAATGCTTAGAAGTGAGTACAAGAGTGTAAAGGTCAGCTTGTGTAGAGACTGTAGAAGATTAAATGCTTGTTGAAGGAGTGAATTTGAAGGGGAGATGAAGAAAATGACCATATTTGGGTTGGTCGGCCGAAGAGGGCATTACCATTCAACTGCCAATGAGAAGTGTAACACCTCTACAACTCCAACCATAGGAATTTGTTAGGGACGTAGCACGCCGCATCGACGTCTGTGCATCATGCAGGCATCCTAGATAGAAATAACTCTATTGATGCTCAAAACAGATGCCAAGTGGGATGAAAGCAATGAGCTTAGGCGTAATTAAGCCTCTGAACTTGGTTTTCTAAAGTGGAGAAGGGAAAAGGGGGAATTTGCATAAGGGGTGAAAATTCATTCTTATATAGAGCCTATTCAACATAGAATTACCAATATTCTACATTTTTATATAGGATAGATTTTGGTGGATTACTCGGGAATCCCTCTTTCTTAGGGAATCCTCAATAGTTTTTATTGGAGGAAGATTATGGATAGATTTAGGTTAAGGGTTAACTATTGGAACTTTTGGTGGTTTTCCTTTGCTATAAGATTGACTCTTCTAAAATATATTATGTAGGCTCTTCATGTTTATAGGTTTCTAATGTTATATTCTCTCAAAAAAAATCTTAATGAGTTTGATGCTTTATTTAGACAATTCTTATGGGCTAGAAAATTGGAGATCCAAAAATGGAGTATGATGTGTTGGGATGAGGTTTGAAAGCCAAAAGAGAATGGAGGGTTTAGTCTTAGGTCATCTAAACTTAATGTTTAGGCCTTAGCTGCTAAATTATATTAGCAATGGTGCAAACATCCATATCAACCATTGGTGCGAATTTTGAATTATAAGTATTTCAGAGGAGTGGAGGATAAGGACATCCCACAAATGGATTTTATTGGGAATGGATCCATGATTCCAAGCACGATTAAATAGGGGGATTCTCCTATTAAGAAAGGGAATTTTTGGATTATTAATATAGGAAAGAGAGCTTTGTTATGGACCAAATATTGAGATAACAACACCATATCCTCTCTTCTTTTCCCTAGCTTAAATATTTGAGTGAATTTTTTCTATAGGTAGAATGGTCAAGAGTTTTTGAATTCAAGCATGCTATTCATATAGGAATTTATTTGATCTATCATTAGTGAGAGCCCCATAACTAGCTTAGGGGAGGATCTATCAAATATTGATATATGCTTGCTTATATTATTATTAATCACCCTTGTTATTCTATGGAGGGTCCAGATATCTTTTCTTGGGGATATAGTACTAAAGGAGTTTATTATGTTACCCTTGGATATAATTTGTTACAAAATCATAATTGTGGGAACCATGTTTCTCCTTGGTGGAGGAGAATTTGGAATAAAATCAATTTCCCTAAATGTAACATGTTCATGTGGCAGCTAGTCCAGAATAAATTCTTGACTTGGGAGGACATTAGAAAAAGAGGATTCTAAGAACCTTCCATTTGTGTCATTTGCAACAATAGTGAAGAATCTACTAATCACCTTTTTTCATGCCCCTTCTCTATTATGATCTAGAACTTATGATGGAATATCTCAAAAAAATCTATAGTTCTTGCCTCCTTGTCAAAGTTTTATGATAATATGGGTCAACCCCCAATTACCGATTTCTTCTTTATGGTGACATGGGATATCAATCCTTCTTTTATCCTTTAGTAGATCTAGTTGGGGTACAACTAATACATTTTTCATGAGTTTCAAAGTATAGTTATATAATAATTGTATAAGATTAGAAGTATGCTCAAAGAAACTATTGAGAACAAGTTTTTATTGATGAATATTTGTCCTCCTCAAATGGTCATGTTGCTAAACTCCTAGAGTTGTTCCCTTCTAGTGCTACACAAGCTATACCTAGCCATAGATTGCATTCTTCTCAAAATATGGATAGGTCTAGTTAGCGATCTCCTCCTCCTAGCAATTTTCTTAAGATTAACATAGATGGATCTACTTGTGGTAATCTGGGTGCAACGAGGATTGGTGGAATTGATTGAGATTGTAAAGACTTTGTTCAATTTTTTTCTCTACCTCTATGGGAATGAATACTAATAACTAGATGGAGGTTTGGCAGTTCTTAAGGTAGTGGAAAAGGAAAGTGTACTTGGATGGAAGAAGGTTGGTGTGTGAGATGGATTATGATCCTAGTTTCTTTATTGAATAAAGGGAATTTGCAAGACTCATCATAGAGAGTGGCTCAGGTAGTTAGGAAAATTATTCTTATATCTTCAAATTTTGAGTCAATATCCTTTTCTCATATCCCAAAAAAGTGCAACAAGATGGCACATTGTCTAGATAAATGAGCCTCATAAGGGATGGCTAATTAGAATTTATTTAAGATTGGAATGGGTTGGGCTAGAATAAAACCCAAGAGCTATTTCAACTTGTCTGAAATGATCAAATAGAATAGTTTTTGGGGGTTGATCAAGGGGAAGTTTAATATTGATGGAATTTTTAATTTTACTGGTCAAAGTATTGAGTGGTATTGAAGGAATCCTCAATGAGTTTATCTTATTTGGTTTGTATTGATGTATATAGCTATTTGGAAATCTACTTAGTGTGTATGTAATTATCCTTTTTTTAATAAAATTATATTTCTATCCTTTAAAAAAAATTCTTCCCTCTAAATATAATAGGTCCCCAAAGCTACATTTTAACACCACCTCAATTTTAAATGTATGCATAAGCATAGGCAATAAAATCTCATAAGTTAGTGTATTATTTTATTTCTACATATGCTATTGTCATAGATTTTGCATGCACATATGGTAAATTTTCTTAGCCATGTCTCTACTTGTGTAGGTCTTATTTCTTTGAAATATGATATCTTTTAGAGGTTTTCTATCTTTGGTAATTAATTATTTATTAGGATTCCTCACTTTTTTCTCCAAAAAAGAGATGAAAGCATGAATAAAACATGAAGGAAAGAAGGCCTCATAAAGACTCCTCAAGGACAACTTCCTTCACCTCAAGCATCGATCATAACGGTGATGCCAAAGGTTTTGTGAAGATGTTTGCAACCTAATCTTCTATAGGAATGTACTCCAAGATGAGAAATCCATCCTAAATCATCTATCAAATGAAGTGTATGTGGATATTAACGTGTTTTATTCTTTGATGCTCCACTAGATTGTGTGAAATGAGAATGGTACTATGATTGTCACACCAAAGAAGAGTGGGACTATCAAGAGGAAAACCAAACTCAATCATTAACTAACAAAGCCACAAAACCTCTTGGTTGGCTAAAACTACTGCTCGGTACTTATCCTATGTAGATGATAAAGAAATAGAAGATTTACTCTTGAAATACCATGCAATGGGACCAAAACCAAATCTAGAACTAGACCTTTTTCATTAACATCACTAGCCCAATCTGAGTCAGTGAAGCCAACAATTTGAGAATATCTTGATGTATAATGAATACCATAAAGTGGTGTGCCATGAATATATCTCAAAATACATTTTGTATATTTCCAATGACTCTCATGTGGATCATGGGAGAATTGAGAGACAAGACCAACTACAAAAGAAAGATGAATATGGGAATGTGTCAAGTACAAAAGATTGCCAACAAACTTCTTGTATAGCATAGCATCTATTGAAGGAGTAGTACATGTGGAAGACAATACAACATGACTAAAATGGTGTGGGGTAGGCTTGTAATCAAGTATACCAAATCTCTGAAGCATGTCAAGAGCATACTTTTTCTAAAATATGGAAATCACATCCAAAGACTGAATAACTTGTAAACTAAGAAAGTAGTGTAGAAGGCTAAGATACATGATCTCAAATTGTTCCATAAAAGCTCATTGAACACTTTGAATCATGGAGGATAAGTCATTGTAAGAATTAAATCATCCACATATAGCACAAGGATCAAAATATCACCCTCATGTCTTTAAATGTACACTATGAGATTGAAATGGCATCATTTGAAGCTAGAAGAAAGCATAAAAGAGTTCATCTTCTCATACCAATCTCGAGGGGCTTGTTTGAGACCATATAATGAATGATGAATCTTACAAACAAGTGAAGAATCTTGCACAAAACCCTGTGGTTGCTCCATATAAATCTCCTCATGAAGATCACCATGCAGGAAGGCACTCTTCACATTCATTTGGTAAATTTTCCATCCATGTGAAGCTGCAAGAGAAATTACAAGGAAAATAGAATCCATCTTCACAACAGGAGCAAAGGTCTCAGAATATTCAATGCCCTCAACATGAGAAAACTTCTTTGCAACAAGACAATCCTTATATTTATCAATGGAAACATCTACAATATATTTGGTAGGGTACACCCACCTACATCAAACCAAATTTCTTCCCTTAGGAAGAGAACCAAGTTCCCAAGTATTATTCTTCGTCAGTGAAGAATAACCCTCCTTTATAGCCCTATCCCACTCAGTAATACCTATCGCATCTAAAAAAATTTGAGGATCGTCCAAAATGGCATGACTCAAAATACTAGCACCTAGTGTCTGTGAACGATTATGATGGGAATCTAAAGGATTACCTACCAAAGATCCAACTACATCAAGAGTATTGTGAGCCCCCTTGGGTAAAGGAAAAATTTTAGGAGGTGGTGGTGAAGGTGGAACATCATCATTATCATCCTTAAGATATAAGGAATCCTCAAGAGATTAAGGGGGAGGAGTGGGTAGCGAGGGATAAGTTGGTGATGAAGAATCCATCTAAGGAAAGTGCTCATCAAACTAGACATATTGCCGAAACATGACCTCTCTAGAATTAGTATTGTATAAGAGTGAATTTGAACCCCTTATGCAGATTCCCCTTTTTCCCTTCTCCAATTTAGAAAACCAAGTTTGGAGGCTTAATTACACCTAAGCCTGATGCTTTCATCACACTAGGTGCCTATTTTGAGCGTCGATGGGGGGATTTCTGTCAAGGATTCCCATGTGGTGCACTTACGTCCCTAGAAAATTATTGTGGCTAAACCTGCAGAGGTGTTACACTTCTCATTGGGAGTCAAGTTGTAATGCCCTCTTCGGTCGACCAATCTAAATATGGTCGTTTTCTTCATCTCCTCTTCAAATTCACTCCTTCAACAAGAATTTCATCTTCTAAGCATTCAATCCAACTTCTTCACCTCATTCACAAGCTCACTTTCATACTCTTGCACTCACTCTCAAGCTTTCAAGCAACATTCTTGCACTCCATTGCAGCAACTTCACTCCATCACTTCGATAGAGCAAGTTGGGGACAACACCATTGCAGCAAAGGCTCGAGTACTCTCATTTTCTCCCCCAAGCAGCCTTGAGTGCTCTTGGTGGAGGTGGTAAGCTTCCTTTTCCTCTCCTCTATCACTTGGTTGAGTAAGCACACTTACTCAATAGCCACCCAACATTCTCCTCCTCTTTGTGTGTAGGTGAACATGTTCTCGAGGAGCTAGTTGGCAAACAAGTTTCTTTGTGAGATCTTTCTTGCCACCCTAACTCTTGCATTTTTACTTTATCACATTAGAGAGTATTTTATTTACTTAATCACGTTATTTTGGCCCTTTAGTAATAGTTAGCTAGGTCGTTAGCTTTTTTTCTTAGATTTGACCTTGTCCTTGTAGTTGTATGGTCGTACGGATGCCAGCGCACTTTAGAGACACCAATGCTTCGTGTTGTTGTTCAAGGACCACGCTTTCATCATCGGGACCTTATAGTCCTCATCATTCTCATCCTACATATCCTAACATCCCCATAAGCTAAGGTAAGTTAGGGCAGCCTTCCGCATCTTATCCCTCCGTGACCTAGGGCCTTGCACCTGGTGGTCCCCCTCTCTTACATTTTTGGTGAACCTGACGTGAACCAACATTTGTTCATCCATTGGTGTTGAAACCTCTCTCGTGTACTTTGTGACTATTGTGTTCCTGAGTGTTGTGAAGGTTTATGAGCATTACAAATCATTCTATGACTTTCAGGTATATCATCAAGAGAAGTATACGACACCTCCCGATAGAAAGGATGAAGGTCTCTACTGGTTTCACTACAGGCCCTTTCTCTGGTCTCACTGTTGGTCTAGCTACACAGGAGTAGTTTTCAAGGAACGAGATGGGATTCCTTGACAAAACCAATCACGTTCCCACTCCCTCGGAATCTCCTACACCATTGTCAGTATACGAGCATGAGGCCATTCAAATCCCTACTGAATATGTCTCCACCCTCACTAAAGGGATAGGCGATTTAGAAAATCACTTGGAAAGAAATATGAAGATGGCTAGAGTTGCTTGGATTGTTAGCGAGTTAAAACATATGATGGATAAAGATCGAATAGGCATAGAGCTTCTGAGTAGCCTCCTCAGTCTCACCAAAGCATGTGCTCCTTCGAACAATCCTAGCTTTGTATAAGGAGCCTCTTTCAAAGAGCATGAATGAAAGTTAGGAGTATCGATGCCTCCCACATCTGTTTACATGGCTGACATGGTCCCCTCTATCAATTTATCCCTTTTTTCTTCGAACAACCCAAAACTATCAAAGTAAACAGGGTCCCCTTGGGATTTAGCTTCACCCCCTATCACCTCTAGTGGTGGAGGCTTTGGCGGGGTGAGTGGTGGGGGATTTTGTAGCAGTGGTGGATTCGGTAGCGAAGGTGGTGTTGGTGGAGATGGTTCCAATGGAGGTCATGGTGGTGGTTCCAACGAAGGCCCTATTAGTGGCGGTGGCTCCAGTAGTGATTCTAGCGGAGGTCACATTGGTGACAGTTCTGGAGGTGGCTCTAGCGGTGGTTCTAGAGGAGGTTACTTTGGCCCTCTATCTTCTAATGACCCCATTCTAAACACCATTCTTTAGAATATGGGTAAGATGCAGAGCCAATTGGCGAGTCTTTCCCAAGCCTCAGCCCAACCTATCTTCCAGCCCTTCTTCCGACACAACCCATTGTCAGTTGTGATCCTGAACACTCCCTTCCCTCAAGGAATGGAGATCCCTAAATTTGAAAAGTATGGTGGTAAGGGAGATCCACAGACACACGTTCCCACCTTTAACGCCCTATGCATAGACTTCTTCCATCACAACGCGTTGATGGCCAAACTATTTCACCAATCTCTCAAGGGCATAGTACTCAAGTGGTATTGTTTCTTGCCTAAAAACTTTGTCTTCTCATTTGACCAGCTTTTAAATCAATTCCTTAGACAATTTCAAGCAAACATTGGGCCGAAGATGACCTTTTCGGATCTCATCCGATGTAAACAAGGAGATAATGAAAAAATCACTGATTTCATAACGCACTACCAAGTGCTCCTTTCACAAATCTCATATCAATTGCCTAATTCTGACATGTAGAAGGTATTCATAGGGAACTTACAAAGTTCTTGGCAAGAGAAGTTTCCCCTTATGAAATACCATTCTTTCGCACACTTGTGTGCAGCCTTACGAGAGTACCAATAGACGGTTGTTCAGTTTGGGGGATCCTCATGCTCCCGTTATGAGGGAAATTCCATCATATCAATCTCTAGGAAACATAAGGCCGTTACGAATGTAGTTGTTGCTACTTATAACAATGGCCTCAAGCATAACCAAAAATTCACAAAGTTATCAGAATCTTATTCTTCTATTTTGCAGAATCTATTGAAGGATAAGATCGTAACCTTGCTTAATCCAAAACCTGTTAAGGAGCCTTATCCTAATTGGTATGATGGAAGCACTTATTGTTAGTACCATCAAGTTAATGGACATGATACCAAATGCTATATGCGGCTGCGTCATGAGATACAGGATCGCATTGAAGACGGTACCATTCATCTCAATGGGAATAAAAAAATGTTAACAAATCAGTGGTGAAAGCTAATGGTAAACTACAGATGTATATGGACCCATTTATGTCACACTCTGATAACATGAATATCGATTCCACTAATTCTAGTACTCAACCTGAGGCCTATGTTAACATGGTCACGGTGACTTCTACTGCTATACCTGCACCCGGTTCGCTGGACATTACATTCACATCTCAAGACTTGCCCTTAAACAATAAACCCTCGCCCCTCTACATTCTCACTCGCATCAATGGTAACATTGTAACAGGAGTCTTGGTAGACCCTGTGATGGGTTCATTGTAATCCTCATAATTTAATGTATCAATCCAAGGTGGTGTCCATGGCTGTCTGCAAGAGAGAAAGTAGAAAACTTGCTTGACAATCTATTCTACAATCTATTCTGCTTGCATGAAATTAATCCTATTTGTATGAAAGGAAATTTGCATGAAATGGAATTTGCATGAAAGAGAACTAATCTAAGGAACACTTGCATGAATTGAAAAGACTAAACTACTTCACACTTGTTGGAAATGAAAAGCTTTCTTGGATTCAAATTTAATCTAGAAATCTAGAATCACATTGCTGGTAAATGAAACTAAATCTATCATATTTCCTCAGGCTGAAACAAGTCTTTCTAATCCCCTCCCTTTGATCAAATTATTACATTGTATTTATATAATTCATATTATATATCAATCCACTAAGAATATGGATCCAAAATCCTATTTTTGAGGGGTCGTTTATAAAATTTTAAGAAACTTGAAGTTGTTGTCCTCCATCACGCCACTTTTGTTTCAGTAATTTTCTGATGCTTATTGATCCTTCATTTTTGTAAATCATGTCAAATAATCAAAAGGGTTTTTAGATCTTCAAATCTAGTTTCCATATCATTTTGAATTTTTGAATTTTGTTGAGAAATGAGGGAGATATCGCTATTTTACTGAGACTGTGTTTTTGACTATTTTTGAATGCCTGATTTTTATGAAGTCTTCAGTTCTCCACGTGAATGAAAAAATTATTCTTTACTTTGCTTGCCAAAATAATTGATCATTAACATTAATAGCATGCTATGATCATGCAACAACATTTGATTGATGTGGTAGCTTGATTTATCCTTGGTGGAAGAAGGAATCATGAAATGTAATAACTGTGAGAGATCTTTGAACTCAACATGAAACAAATACCCATCCCATTAATTTAGGAATGATTGATGCTCCATGATTTTGTATGAATGTAGAAATGTGCTGAAGTCTTCTCTATCTTCTCATTACTTCTTCAAATCCTTTTAAATCTTTCAGGAGTTAACTGCTTCAAGTGTTTGGAGCTCTCTGCTACAAGTGTCTATGAAGCTTCTTCTTCCCATGAGTTATTTAATAACTCATTTATCTGCATTATATCATCTTAAACACTTCATGGGGACATATTAGAGGCAATTTGGATCACATTAATTACTAAAAATAAATCAAACATTTACTTTATATTCTACTTTAAACAATCTAAAGAACTTTCAATCATCACTCAAATCCACTTTAACATTAATGCATTAAGAAGAAATAGATGATTTTCTTTGATAAAATATGAGACAATTTATGGTCTCATCACCCCGTGAGCCATGTGAATGTTATTGGAGAGGAAACATTAGTATTAAATTCGTTACAAAGGGAAGAATATGAAGAAACAAAATCTACCATCCGTACGCACAATGGTATGTGTCTCAAACCTTACGGCTCAATAACTTTGTCCATCCTGGTTGGACCCAGGGCTGTTGACACAATTTTTGATTTTATCACGGAGTTGGATTTGTTCAAGCTAAAGCTAGGCATACCTTGGCTAGCTTCCATAAATGGAATCACCTCTGTTATTCACAAGTGTTTAAAATTCTCCCATGAAGGTGTCATGCATGTAGTGCATGGCATTGGATATCAACCTATGGTGGATATTCATTGGATCACTTTTGGCCCTCCCCAGTTGGTCTACTTCTTCCGAGAATGGACCCACTTTACAAGAATTATGTAAAGTATAAAACGAGGAGCCAAGGATAGCCGAAACTGACCCTTCCCGTGGTAAGACAATTAGTTGCCTCCTCTTCCCGAGAGGAGAAGGAGAAGTCTGTACTAACTGTTCTCTCTTCCCAGAAAGGAAAGGAGAAGTCCACGCCGACTCCCTCTCCTTCCTGTAAAGGTAAAGAGAAGGTCGCCTTCTCCCGGACTGCCACATCCTCTCCCCTTTCTTGGGAAGAGTATTGGATGAGTTAGCCCGGTGGCTATCCGCTAAGTCTGATGATTCCTCCTTGGTGTAGGCCCAAGTTCAGGATCTCAGATCTCCCAAATGAATACCTCAAACCGTGGTATTATTTGTACAACAGAAAGAAAGGTTCCCAAAAGGAATTCGATCTATGGACTCCTACTGCTCTAACCTCCAAAGTAGTGAATGGGAAGAGGCCAGTAGTCAAGGCTCTTGAGCTAACTCCCCGCTGTTTCTCAACTTGTTCCTCTTGCTCCTATTCAGAAATCCATTCCTTTGCTGGAAATGACTATAGTGAATGTCCCCATGGTTGATCAGGAGCCTTATGTTCCTTCACAGCCTCTGGCCTCTAGCTCAAAGAGTCTTAGAAATTTCCTTGTGCATGAACGCAAGTGCCAACGAAAGGCTCTCTTGGTTGAGCATGCCACCTTGCAAAGGAATGAGGAAGAAACAACCGCCCCTACTTCAGGGCCTCCAATAGCATCTTCCTCTCCCCTTCCTTCCACTTCTCTTCAGTCTGGTCCTGCACTACTTTCAGCTTCCATTGCAAGTACAAGTGCATCTAACCCTAAGGTGGTACAAGTGTTCATCACTCCTTTGGTGGAGCCGCCTTTGTTGATATTCATTCCAAATATCCAACATTTCCCAAAGCCCATGGATATGATTAATACCTTAGTTGTATCCATTGTAATTCTTTCCTCCTCTTCCTCTGCACCTCTAGCCTCATCTATGGGGAGTTCATCTCCTCCAACAAGGCAAAAGGTGGAGTGTGGTCCTTCTAGCAGTGAAGGACATTGTTGATGGTGTTTTTATGCACTTTTCAACACAGGCAGTGCATAGGTGCACTACCTCTCTTGAAAGACAATCTCCCACAATCGGATTGCAGAACACTATCCCAAGGTCTCTCGGATGTCAGGTCATGACAGTGCTTAGATACCTCAGTAATTCGATGTGATTTGCTAGAATCACAAGGCGGTCTTACATGGAAATACAAAGCATGGAAGTTGGATCTTAAAATGGAGTTCATGGGATGGAAAGCTATTATGCATTGGCTGTAGGTTCAAACAGTGATCTTGGACTCCATTTTGTTGTTGGATTTGGCTTTATAATGTGCAATGAACATTAGCATAGGTCAGTTACTAAAGAAAAAGGAAAAAGGGCGAGGGAGAGGAAAAGTTCCTAAGTCTGCAATTAGCTATGAATAGTGACAATGGAGTTCCTGCAATGGACAATTTCTTAAAACAATATCCCACTTAACCAGGGATTTCATAGTATCATGGAAATTGTGCTATCTTCTAAGGTCTGCAGATCTTTCATCCCTCATTCACCATGTACATGCATGAATCAAAGATAAATGTTTAGAGCAGCTTTGAAATCAAGTCCAGACTAACTTTGCACAGCTATCTACCTTCAGCAAACAGCAAAAAGTATGGACAAAGGAATCATCAACATGGCAGGAATTTTCACAATCACCCAACAGCATTTCTAAGATCTATCCAAAGAAATAAGATAACTAACTAAACAACAATAGAATCTAAGTGAAACATCTAACATTGGAGACTGAATCAAGCAACATGGGAGAAACCAAGAAAATACACCAAGTCAATGCTTTTTGTTATAAATTTATGCAGCATGCATTTACAACAACTCAACTCTCTCTTTACAAATGAGAGGAGTGCCCTATTTATAGTTTTCAAAAAGTTAAATGAATGGCCAAGATTCATTACAAAATAGGGTTTCACCTACCCCCAAATAGATCACAATTAAAAATTATATTTTTCGTCTCTTCCCTATTTCGTCTTCTAGTTGATGGCATTGTAGCTCTTTCATCCTATAGCTGATTGCTATTTTTTGTTGTAGCTACTCTTCAAGAAGGTCTTCATCTTTGGTCGGGCTGTCCTCCTACTCCTTGGAAGCTGTGTGTTCTATGTATTTGAGGATGACCGCCTGGAGCTTGTCTATCTCGAGGATTTCACATCGCAACGCCTGATAGCTCCATTCCTTAGCATTTTCTTCCAGTCTTTTCCAATCTTCATCATATTTCAAGCCTTGGTCCCTGAACAGCTCTGATTGGTTGAAGGCGTGGGTAGCAAAACTTAGGAATTTCGTTGTGATATCTCCAGCTGTCCCGTCCTTCATCTTCTCCTGGAAGTATAGTTTGATCTTCTTTGAGTCCATTTGCACAATGGGCATATCATAGCCCATCATCAGCTTAAGGTATTGGGTGCATTCCGCACGGATTTCCTTGATCCACTCAATATCAGGATCTACCCTACTCAAAATTTGCTCCAACCTCTCCTTCTGGTTATCGAAGTCTTTGCGCCATACATCCATTAGCCAGTGATCTTCTTTTTTAAACTCTAGCTTCTCCTCCTACGTGGCCTTAGGCATTTGAAGGATAGCTTCGATCATTGGGAAGGTGGAGTCGTAGGTTGCGGGGAAATTGGTGCAGAGCCTCTTTGTGCTCTCCAGAGACTGTATTAAGTCCAAGAACTTGTTGGATGTCTGCACAACCCTGCTGATTCCCATGTTCCCGACGTATGTGACTTGTCGGAACCAGTCCTCGGTGGTCTTTTCCAAGTTCTTTCTTCTTTCCATTTTGTTGATTTTCTCTTTGGAAAGCAACTGTGGTGCGGCCGTGGAGGTGGTGGGTAGGTCATCCACTGAGGACCATTGTTGTATATAATCTGTTAGGGCAGCAACCTGTGCCTTGAGCTCATCCTTGGAGATTTTATCCTGCTTTATCAGGTGCACCACTGTGGCCACCGACTCCTCAAGGTGCTCGACCTTCTGCTCTCTGGTTGTAGTTCCCAAGTCAATGGTGGAGATGCTATAGCTTACCCCAGCTTGGCCAATCATAGGCATTGCAATTTGTGCTGCTTGGGAGCTAGAAGCATCCATTGTTACCTTGGATTGGACCTTGGGCTTCTTCTCCTTCTTCGTTGTGATTTGGGCTCGAGCCAAGATGGCCTCTAGCCTCGCTCTTGGGTCCTTCAGCACAGGGGTCATTCTTTCGATCTGCTTCTCTAACCACTCGGCACAGCAGACTTCCCTTTGGGCGAATCATGGCTGTCTTCGCCCTTCTCCGTCAAGGGCAAGATTTCTGCCTCCTTTTCCTTTTGGGATTCTTCTTTCTCTTTGGTATCATCCTCCTCTTCTTCATCGGAGTCATGGACAAACACGAGGCGTTTGACAGGCAACCTGGTAGATGGTTGTCGGAAGGGACTTCCTTCTTTTGCTATTTCTTCTTCTTTCTTCTCCTCAGTACCCTCAGCCTCGGGGCTTTTGGCAACATGGACTTTAGCCTCGGTTAAGTCCTTTATCTGTTGTTCTTCTGGTGGCTTCCCTTCCTCACCATGTGGTGACCCTTCCGCCTTTGTCCCAACGTTCTTCAGTTGCTATATCATTTCTTCTTCAAGGTCCTCATCGAATGTCTGGATGATTTCCTTAGCACCTGAGCCATCCTCCTCGTCCCCACTCTCAGAAGAGCCCATCTCTTCCTCCTCATAAACCACCATGTCGATGGTTCTATACTCGTACTCAGGGTGTTCGTGATACTCATCAGCCTCCTCCTCGACAGACTTCGAGGCTTCTCGTTCTCGCTCCTCCAACTCCTTCGAGATTAGCATTGTAGCCTCCATAGCCGGCGGCCCTATCGGTGGTTATGACGGTTGAGCCATTGCAAGGACTTGGGCGAGGGTTGCTTGGAGAGTTGGATCCATCAATATCTGGGAGAGCTCCGGGGGAAGGTTTTTCATATGCCTTGTAAGAATCTCGGGCATAGTGGCAATGAGAATAAGCGATGTTATGGTTGCCAGGGGGAGCGATGTGATTGGCGACATGGCAACAGAGGAAGGGGGAGTGGTCATGCCAGAAGAAGAGTCAATAATTATTACTGATTCAGCCGGAGGCGAAGGGGCAAGATGGACAGAAATGTCTACTGCCGGCGGGGAAGTGGTGACCGCATCCAGGGAGGTGGGTGGTGCAACAGGAGGGGCAGGGAGAGCCAAGGGAGGCCGCAATTCTTCCGCACCTTCTGCCTGTTTAAGCCTTTTTGGGGATGAGCCTCCCATTTCTTTCTTTGCAGGGGCTTTGGGGTCTGGAGACTGGGCGGTCTCTGTTCCTTTTCTTTTTTGGGACCTGGTGACGGGAGGAGACTTGGAGGTCCCACCAGTTGACGTGGTGGCAGCAACATCCTCCGTGGCACTTGGCTCACTTTTGAGCCCCTCATAGGTCAAGACCACCCCTTGTCACTTCAAATGAGCCATCTACCCATCGATCCACTCCTTGGTACGAGTTAAGATCGGTTGGGTTATGGTGTCTAGGTCATTGACCTCCTATTCATCCCAGTCGATCGACGGTATTGGCAGATTGGTAACCGCAGGGTACCTCGGATGCATGATCATGGTCTTGTCTTCCTCAACTTGGTCTGGTACTAGAAATGGTTGCACTCTTCTCAGGAATAGTACCGTCATACGCATGTAGTGCCTTGTGCTCACTTCTTTGTCATCTTGGCAGTCGGCCCATAAATCTTCAATGTGATATTGATGGGCATATGCTGGCCCCAGTGCTTTCCTAATGTGGCCATGTGGGTCCATCCATGGGCGAGCGGTGTACCAGTCGAAATGGTATTCCTTCAGCTCCTTCTCAGAGTTACTGGCACACTGGGAAGTCTGCAAGCGGTACATGTCCTGGCCAAGGGTCATGGGATAGGAGATCCCTGCTATATGCTTGTTGCTGAAGATTGCCTGGAGGTGTTGGAGTTGCCGAGAAAGCTCCAGGAAGATGATCCTGTCATTGGGGTACCGAGGCAATCTATTCGGCCTCTCTGTGAAGCCCTGGGCTCAGATGTATGTGAATTTTGGGTACTGGATAAAAAGAAAAGCATATTGCTTTAAATGCGCTCTGGCACTGTGGGAGACCCTCCTCTCGAAATCTCTGGCGATCAATCTGATGATATGGCCAATGAAGGCATCATTAACCCTGTAGTAATCCCTTTTGAAATTTCATTACTGGAGCTGGGGATATTTGTCAAAGGGCTTGAGTCCTCGCTTTTTCCCCTAATCGGGTGCCATAAACAACCCGCTGTACTGTCTTTGATCTGCTAGGGAGTAGACGAGGTAGGAGGTCGTGTAGAATTTGGAGCTTTTCTTTACGTTAACAAACTGTTCATGGAAGCAGTTGCTTATGATTCCTCCCCAATAAAATGAAACTTTGGTTGTGACGTCCTCATTTCCACGCTGGATCTATTCAATGTAATAGGCCATCCATTCCTAGAAGTAGGCGGCCGTTGGAAGACCCATGACCCTACTCAACATGGTTACCAGGTCATGGTAATCCTCGTGGAAATCGCTACAGAAGAGCTCTTGAGGAACTTTCGCAGTGCTGGCTCATTTTTCCTTAAGCCAATGGAGGTTTATTGACTTCTTGCATCCTGTTGGGTTATTATCCCATGTCGTTTGACATTCTTCTAATGTAGGGACCTCCATCTGTTGGAATGTGGGGATATGAAAGGTCTTGGTGATCCCCTCTGGTGACATGTCAACAAGGATGTTTCCCTCCTTATCGACAATTATTCTGGTATGTCTGATACGCTTCTCGGCAAGCCATGACCAATTCAGGCACCACGAGGGATGGAGGGAAACTGGCAGCCTTGGCTATCCCACTCTACCTTATCAATCTGGCATTCTTCATTGTTGGGTTAACCCTGACTCTCTGCGTGAATTCATCTATATCCACCTGGCCAATGTTGGTGTCGGTGATTTCCTTCCAATCGGTTGTGACCTTTGAGTGGAGCGGCTCACCCTGGAACTGGTACTTCATTTGGTGCTTGTCTTCTTTCCCTCGAGGGGTCCTTCCTGATTTCTTTCCCTTGTCCCCTTCGGCGGATGCCCCTGAAGTTCCTGCACCCGATTCCATATATTCTGCAAGCAGGGACAAAGTTAGCACAATAGATCATTAAAAGCATTCATGTTAGTCCATATATCAAAAACAACATCTATTTCAAATAATCAGACAAGCGTATCATAAACTTTCATCTCTAGATGTTATTGATCTTTCATTAAGGGCATTTGGACAATCTGGGCCCGGAGGGCCGGACTTCCCTGGCAGGAATGTTGTTTGGAAGGGAAAACGCAACGGAAAGCTCCCAGAGACTTTCTTTGGTCAAATTTTAATATGTCAAGAAGTTTATGATGAAGAGGACCAAAATTTAGGATGTGGGTCGAAGTTAGATTCCAGATTTGGGATCGTTAGGCTCGATTTAGGAGGGCCCGGAGGTCTCAAGCCGGAAAGCTATCGGGAGATGGCAGTTTGAAGAGGCAGACAACTGATGGAAATCCGAGGATGGAAGTCAGGGGTCCGGGGCCCGGAGGGTCAAAGGGCGGCTGGCATGTGTTAATTCATTTTCGAGGGCTTGGGCCGGCAGCACCAGAAAGACGCACAAACTTCGCCGTTTGGGACGGAAATCCTCGCACGGAAGTCCGGGAGGGGAAGTCCAAGAGCAAGAGCCCGGTGGCAGGGTGTTTCATTTAATGTTTGGCGGCAATCGGCAAGGCGAAGCCTGGATGCTGGGACGACAGGGGGGATTTTCTATTTGGAACGGCGGGTGAGGACGGGAATCCCGGGAAACGGAGCCCGGTGAGTAGAAAGCTTGCTGAAGGTTTTGCAAATGGGGTAACAACTCAAGTGGGCTTAACCTTGGAGAAACTCCCTGGTTAAGCGCGCTTAACCTTAGAGAAAACTCCCATGGTTCATAAGGCACAACACTTGTTGAAGGTTTTGCAAATGGGGTAACAACTCAAGCGGGCTTAACCTTGGAGAAAACTCCCTGGTTAAGCGCGCTTGAGCTGGAGCAGTACCGGGATGGGTGACCTCCCGGGACGGACCAGTGCTTCACCTCTGTGAGCATCACCTAGATGCAATGAGTGCTAAGTGGACCATTCGCTATCATGAGAGATGGGTTCTTGTGAACCACTACTCATGAAACATGGGTCAATGAGTTTGACTCGAAACTACACGGTTGAATCGTGATAGCAATATCATAATTTGACACGCTGTGGAAAAATACCTCCTACTTATCGAGTAGAAAGTTGTTTGAAGGTTTGGCGAGATCTCATGGTGGACGGCGCTTTGGGGCCCGGCGACCGGAAGGTAGGGGTGAAACTTCCCCGCGGAGTGGGTGAACGGCGGACTTCTAAGAAAGGAAGTTCGGGCATCGGGGCCCGGGGGGCGCGACAGATGCGGACGTGAAAACACAAGCCAAACGGTGGGGCAAAGGTTGGGGTCCGGGGGTCGGACGGCATCGATGAGTTTAGAGAAAGACTTCACCGTGAAGACGGCGGAAAATGAGGCACAGAGGCCCTGACACCTGGGGCCCGAAGGCGTCAACAATGCAACAATTTTTAATCGGCAGAGGTCAACAACGCAAGAGAAGGCGGAGCCCGGAGGGTAGGAAGCCGCAGGATGTTTGCTGTCACGGATGGCGAAACACAGGTGGAACCCTAGAGGAGGAACTCCGAGGTCTGGTGCCCGAGGGGCGCGCAGGACACATGTTCGATTTTGAAGTTCTTCGACAACGAGATGGTCGGGATCCGGCCACCAGGAGGCAGGGGAGGTTTGCAATTTAGGCATGACGAATTGCAAGCAGAACTCCAGGACAGGAAGCCCGATGGGCCGGGCCTGGGGAGGAGAATTGTTGTCGGCAGGTGTTGCAATTTTAAAATCGGACAGCGAAGGCGGGTTTCGGGCCCGGGGCAGACGTTCTCCCTACGCGAAGAACAGTCGCGATAGGGAGAAACTCCAGATCGGCGAGGAGAGCATCCTAGGAGTTTGCTTAATATTCTAACATATGGGTTTGGCGCGTGATTTTATGCTCTATCATTTTGCATCCTCTTAATAATTTTTTAATTCATTTAGATCTTTCAAAATCATGAAAAAGATGCATGGGAGGGCAAACAGATGGCCTACCTCAAACGCGGTATGTGGCGAGACGTGGGATCTACCAACGGTCGATGGAATGACGCTGAGGGCGATGATCGTGACGTTGTCGAAGGCGGTGGGCTCCAAATGGCAGCTTATCCAATTCACTCCAATCTTGTAAGATGATAATGACTGGCCAGATTGGGCATTTTATACCCCAACTGCCATGAATGTCCGCATTTATTACAGGTACGGCGGCCAAAAAAGTTTGGTGAATTCAAAGTTGGCGACGACGGCGGGAAAGCCGGGGCCCGACAGCCGAGAGGGCGCAAGACGGCAGTCGTTGAAGTTTATTCATTTGAACGGCAGCGGCGGGAAGCTGGCCGGGGCCCGGAAGGCAGAGCGCCTCCAAAGATCCGCCGTCAGGGACGGCGAAACCGCCACGGAATTTCGGACGGCCGGGCCTAGAAGACCCCACGGCAGACAGGGGACGACACCAACTTCAGACGGCGAAAGGGCCGGCGGGACCCGAGGAGCGGGATGCCGCAGGGAGTAAGCCGTCGTGGACGGCAAAACTCAAATGGAACCCTAGAGGAGGAACTCTGGGGTTCGAGACTCGGGGGTCCGGGACCCGAAGGGCGTGGCGCCGCCTAGAAAATGTTCAACAAGTTTTTAGATGGAGGCGGCTGGTCGGACCCTGAGGTCCAGAAGGATGCTCGGCGAACGCTGCCAAAAACGGCATTTACAGAGGGGAAACCCGAAGAGGGAATCCCGAACGCCCGGGCCCGGAAGGGCCCGGGGCCGTTTTCAAGGCCAAATAGCCAAAGGGGCCCCGCGAGGCATTGAAACGCAGTAAAACCAAAAAGGGGAGGGCATGGTCAATTTTATGATGGGACTTTGAAGCAACATCGACCACCCAAGACATCAAAAAGGGAGGCACGCAAAACGAGGCAGTGACAAAAATGACCCGACAAGGCAAAAGAAAAGAGGGTCCCCGTTTCGAACGGGGCGTGTGTGCTAAGGGCACAACAGACATAAGAGGAGCCCGCCTTCTCTGTAAGGTGGCCTTGTGTTGACCTGTTCTATCTTGGTGATGGAACCCGTCCCAACTTCCCCTGAGTTTGTCACCGCTCCCGAATCATCTAGCGAGCCCAACAGTGAATCTCAAGCACAGCTCGCCCTATCCACTGAAGTTAGACATGACACTCCTGTAGGGTTCATGTTTAACTCTATGGATGAATTCTTGACCTTGTTAGAGATCTTCGCAAAATCACCGAACCTAGCTCCACAAGAGCTCGGTGGAGAGGACCTCGAGGGGTCTTCTTCCTTATCCCTTTTTGTGGGAGGTTTGAATGCTCCTCCTCTTAACATCCCACCATTGCAAGATCATCCTCCTTCCCCTACGATGACCTAGAGTGGGAAGCAGACGACCTCTTGGTCAATTAGTGTTAGGAAAAGACCTCTTCTTGATCTTTTGTGTGTGTGTGTTTTATGATGTGTTTCGTGTGATCATGCTATGTGTGCCTAGATGACTCTCATCACCCTTATTGGTGCTTGGATAAAGGTGTAGTTTTTTTTGTCGTAAACCTTCTTCTATTTGTATCATCATTCTTCCATGTTTGTGCTTTATTTTCAACAAATTGGGGATGATGCAAAGTGTTGGGGGCATTTACGCTTCCCTTCCATGTTGAACCAATTTTTTAGTTTTACTTTGTTTTCTGTGCATTCTTCCTAATCTGGTTGGGGATTGATGATCTTTTTCCTTGCACCGTGGTTACCTATTATTTATATGAGCTTAGATAGATTTGACCCCGCTAAACCAGATCCCCCTATGCCCTTCATTTTTGTTTCTCTCTTTTTCTTTCTCTTTATCTTTCTCTTTATCTTTTTTGCTTGAGTTGTCTCTCTCATGTGTGACAATGCCCTTTCTTCAATGTTTTGATTTTCAAAAAATGCATTTGTTACCAATGAATTTTTCTCGAAAATCCTTACAAACATTCCTTTTCAAAAACAACATTCAGAATTAGGGATCCTTTTGAAAGAACTTGAGATTTCTTTCCCCCAAGGTGGAATGGCTATAACCTTCCCCACACATGGGGGCATTCTCTTTCTTTATGAAAGGATCCCTTGATGATGGATTGATCTGAGAAAAAAACCATTTGTTTTTGAACTATGCATCCCTTGAGTGGACCCCTTTTCTTTTGAAGGGTTCCCGAGGGATCCGCTTTGAAATTCTTTATCTCAAACAAATTTCTTTGCATCTAGCTTGGGGGCAGCCTGACTAGACCTTTCTTTTCAAACAACGCGTCCCTTGAGTGGACCCCTATTCTTTTGAAGGGTTCCCAATGGACCCCTTTGAAAGTCTTCCAAATTGTTAATGGTCTGCACAACTGTCTGCTTACTTGCCTACATGGCCGCTTCCTAACTTTGTGGAGTCCACTTTCGTAGGTTTCCTCCATGCGAGAGATCTTGGGGGTTACCTTCCCTACAGGTCTATGGGTTTTTAGGACACTTCCTTGGGTATTCTTCATGTGAGAGATCTTAGAGAATACCTTCCCTACAGGTCTACGGGTCTATGGGAAACTTTCATGGCTTCCTCCATGTGAGAGATCTTGGGGGACGCTTCCCAGGTATCCTTCATGCTAGAGTTCTTGGAGGACATCTTCCTTGCAGGTATGTGGGCCTGTAAGGCACTTACTTCACGGGGCTTCCTTCATATGAGAGACCTTTGGGGTTTCCTCCTTGCAGGTCCACAGGCCCGTAAGATGCTTTCTTTCTTCAACTTCATAGTTTCAAGAAGCTATGGAGTCCTTCATTTCCTGTGTACCTTCAGGTTCACTAGATTGTGGTCTACTTCCTCGACGGTTCAGGTATACATTTCTAACCTTACTCCTTCCTTCATCTAATTTACCAAGCACTTATTAGTACTCATGATCGCTAAAGTGGGGGAAAATTGTATAAGAGTGAATTTGCACCCCTCATGCAAATTCCCCTTTTGCCCTTCTCCACTTTAGAAAACCAAGTTCGGAGGCTTAATTACACCTAAGCTCACTGCTTTCATCACACTTGGTGCTTGTTTTGAGCATCAGTGGGGGAATTTCTTTTGAGGACATCCATACAGTGGGAAAATGTCTGTGTGGTGTGCTTACACCCCTGAAAAATTCCTATGGTTGAAGTTGCAGAGGCATTACACTTCTCATTGGGAGTCAAGTTGTAATACCCTCTTCGGATAACCGACCCGAATATGGCCATTTTCTTCATCTCCTTTTCAAATTCACTCCTTCAACAAGAATTTCATCTTCTAACCATTCAATCCAACTTATTCACTTTATTCACAAGCTCACTTTCATACTCTTGCACTCACTCTCAAGCTTTCAAGCAGCATTCTTGCACTCCATTGCAGCAACAACTTCACTCCATCACTTTGATAGAGCAAGTTGGGGACAACACCATTGTAGCAGAGGCTCAAGTACACTCATTTTCTCCCCCAAGCAGCCTTGAGTGCTCTTTGTGGAGGTGGTAAGCTACCCTTTCCTCTCCTCTATCACTTGGTTGAGTAAGCACACTTACTATTTTGTAGTGTTCTTGGTGTTCTTCATTATAGTACTTTCTTTATCATACTCAATTTCTTGGTTGTCCGTGGAGGAGGAAACACCTAAATGAGGGTCTGACTGAGGTAGGCCCCTATACATCTACCCAACATTCTCCTCCTCTTTGTGTGTAGGTGAACATGTTCTCCAGGAGCTAGCTAGCAAACAAGTTTCTTTGTGAGATCCTTCTTTCCACCCTAACTCTTGCATTTTTACTTTATCACATTAGAGAGTATTTTATTTGCTTAATCACGTTATTTTGGCCCTTTAGTAATATTTAGCTAGGTCGTTAGCTTTTTTTCTTAGGTTTGACCTTTCCTTTGTAGTTGTCTGGTTGTATGAATGCCAGCGCACTTTAGAGACACTAGCGCACCGCACTATCATCCAAGGACCGTGCTTTTGTCCTCGAGCAAAGAGCTTCCTGAGGTGTAGTGTTGAACCTAAAAATTGGCTCACCTAGCCCCATTTTGCATTTCAGGTTTGTAGAGTGATTAAAGGACCTTATAGTCCTCATCATTCTTGTCCTGCATATCCTAACACCCCCATAAGTTGAGGTAAGTTAGGGCAGCCTTCCGCATCTTGGCCCTCTGTGACCTAGGGCCTTACACGTGGTGGTCCCCATCTCTTACAAGGATCAAACAACCTATATTTCTTAACATCCTCAAAGTAGCTAAAAAATATGAGTGGCCATGTTTTCCTCTCCATGGCTTTTCGTTGAGCATCTGGAATGTATGCCCAAGCCTCACTACCAAAAACTCTTAATGAAGATGCATCATGCTTTACATGGGTCCAAGCCTCCTTAAGAGTCATATGTCGTAATTCCTTATGATGCATCTAATTCTAAATGCAATTGACACAATTCACCACCTCAGCCTAACATGAAGAATCCATATCTCATGACTGAATCATACAATTGGCCATCTCTTGTAAAGTTATTTTCTTTCACTCAATAACACCATTCTATTGAGGGGTGTATGGAACTATAAGTTGATGCTACAAACCATGCTCAATATAAAATTCCTTCAAATCTTGATTGGCATACTCCCTCCATTATCTATGCATATCCGCCTGATAGAAAGACTAGACTACTTCTCCAAAAATTCCTTAAAGATGTTGAAAGAATCAAAGACATCGCTCTTGTACTTAAGAAAGTACACTCATGTACTCCTAGAGAATTCATCAATAAATGTGAGCACATATTTGGCCCCTAGAAATGGAGTTGTAAATGACATTGTAAGGAAGATAAGGTAGTGGAACAACTTCCTACACCAATCTTGAGAGGAGAATAATGCAAAAAATTTATAGATCTTTAATAGTTACATAAACTTTTAAAAAAAAACACACAAATATCATGCATACCAAAACACAATGATTTATATGGAGAAAACCCTTTTGAGAGAAAAACCCCACACTCCAACAGTTGCCCAATATATTATTCAGAAATCACAAAGATTACAATATACTTTCAGAGCAAGCTTCTCATAGGAGTATCACCTACCAAAGATCTAGAGGTAACACAACCACTATCAAACTCTCAAAATACATCACAATACACACTTGTAATATAATGCCCTCATAAAATAGGGTTGCCTTCTAGGGAAATTCAAGCCAACAAAAATATCAACTATCATATATGAGACATAATGATGAATGGTCCATATTTACAATAATAAAGTATACATAAAATTTGGCTTCCAAGGGCGCTGCCCCTAAGCCCCCGCTGAGGCGCACTACCCCTTGGACCCCCAGTTGAGGGGATGATCCCCCAAACTCCTCGTGAGGGGGGAGGGGGTCCCCCTGTTAGGATTTAGGTGACATAAAACTTGTAAGTCCATTAATTATTTTTTTTCCTAATGTCTTTTGTAAATTACCCATAAGAGGTGAAACCATTTAACCAACAGTGGTGAAAGAGCTCATGTAAATATAAAGTTACTATTACAGTTTTTCTTCTAGGAAAAGGACAAAATAGCTAGGTGTCCCATTTGGAATCTCCTATTTTTGAAGGTTTATGACATCCGTCATAAGTTGTAAGAGTGTCTATGACACTATGACAACAATCTTAAGATTCTATGACAACTATGAGGATGTTTATGATTGTATTTATGACAGATTCCTTCCCTAGGCACCCATGCATGAGAGATGCCTTATGACAGCTATAAGAGCATATATAAGTTGCTATTTTGGGTGGATTTGGTGATTGGAAAGGAGATAGGAAGGGGTTTTTCCATGTGGTTTTGCTGCATTTTGTTTGGTGATACCATGGTGGTATTCATCCCAACAAGTTTCTATAAATTGGGGCCTTGAGCTAGAGTTCTTCATTCAATTTTGTTTAGTGTGCAGGTAATAAGGTGTTGCTAGATTTTATTGAGATTATCAGAGAAGCGTATTGTTGTTATAATTGTTGGATCTCAATTGTGATCATATGGTTTGTCCTTGATGTCAAAACCCCTTTCAGTTGATTCTACTTGTTGATTGTTTCAGATTGGTCTCTCATGCTTTATCTTGGTACAGTTTTGTCTATATGGTTTACTTGTCTTGGCATTAAGTGGACAGTCTACATTCAAAATTTTAATATCTTATGGTACTGATCAGTTTGAGCTTCGTGTCATTTCTGGTTCAAGTTATGAATGCTACATCTTTGACTAACAGAGTTTGAAAGATGGTTTCTTTGTCAGGATGGTTCTCTTTGCATATCAGGCTTACACATCAGCATGAGTATGGCAGGGTCTCCCCAATCCACTTTGAAATGTCTGTGTTGCCTATCGGCAAGACATTTCTAATGTCATGTTGATTGAATTTAACATACAGGCTGCTTTCGGCGTGACATTCCCATTGTCTTGGTGACTAGCACAAGAAAGGTTATTTTGGCAAGACTTGTCTTTGGTTTCGGCTACAGAAAAGTGTTCTCTATCGGCATATGTAATACCATCGGGATAAGGTCTTATCGATTTCATTGTCTCCCTGACCCGCTTCAGAATGAGCATATCGGCAAAGGAAATCATCTTTGGTGTAATGTTTCATCGAACATGCAATGTCACACCGACTGGTGGTGGATGGAAGTCTATCGGCGAGAGCTTGGCGGTATCAGAATAGGTCTCGGTGAAGTGGTTTTGTCTTACCGAACATCACATCTGGGGTTTCGCTTCGGCCAAACATAATGATTTCGCTGTATAGTCTCTCTGAAGATTGCTTGTCTCACCGACCGATGCACTGAATGTCTTATCGGCATAAGGTTATTGCTTTGGTTAAATGTTATAACAACTCTGTAGTGTCTTAGCGACTCCGAATGAAAAGTTGACTTCGGCCGGACTATGCGTTATCAGAGTGTTGTCATAGTGAGCTCGTAAGGTCTTGCCGACTAAATCTTATGAGGAGCTTTCGGTGAGAGATTGGTTTTGTCACAGTGACATGTATAGTACAGATGGACTCGTCGGCAAGAAAAACCATGTGTCTTGGTGACCAATGTGTATCAAATGGGAGTATCGATGAAACATAGAGCAATCTATATATTGTCTCCCCGACTATGTAATGTCTTGGTGATCTTTTGTGAGCTCAAGGCTTTCGGCAAAACAAAGTGAATTCTACATAAGGTCTTCCCGATAACGATTTGTCACAGTGACCCACATGAGAATGAAGGTTACATTTCGGTGAGAAAGACTCTTGTGTCTCAGCGAATGTTTCACTATGAATAACAGAAGTGTGATCTCGAGGAAACATAAAGATCTTCGATATGGTTTCTCCCCGACGGTAGAAGGGCTTGGCGATGCACAGGGACAAAAGGAAATGCAGCTCGCATAAGGTCATAGCAAATCACAAACAACACATGGTGACTATTGTCTCAGCAAATGATTAACGAAGACTCATACATTGTGGCCGGCATGGATTTTCCTAAGTATAGTTGCATGCGGACATCATGGATTGGCATTGAATCTTAGAACCGTTACATGGCAGAATATTCATTGAGTTTCCTTTTTGAGCAGTTGCGTTTTTGAAATAATGGATGATTTGAAGTTCTCTGGAGAAGAATTACTATTGATTTTTTACCATCATCTACAATCTGTCATTATTCAGCTTCACATTCAAAAATCAGCAAGAGAATTTCAAAATCTGGTGAAAAACGCTTTTTGAAGATTTCTTCGTAACTGACATACTTGAAGTGTATATATATAAAAATGATTTTTGAATATTTCTCCGTAACTGACATACTTGAAGTGTATATATATAAACCAATGTTGAAAATAGAAAAGTGCTACTGGCTAGTAATTCTGAGAGATAGTTATTTTGGCTGTATCAAGAGATGTATTGAAAACTCTATAATACAAAGTTGGATTCTTAGAGTATGAGGTAGATAAGAGTGTTGAGTTTCTTGAGCTTACTTGAAAACAGAGTGATCCTCTGATATTATTATTGTAATTCTGAAATTTGAGTAAGGGGTTGGTGCTCCTTGAGATTGGTGTCTCTAAATGATGGGTTGGTGCTCCTTGAGTTAGTGCTCAAAAATTAGCCTATAAGGCATTGTTAAAAGTGGTTTTTGAAGTTTAAGCCAGTAAGGCAGTTTAGGAGTGGTTTTTCTACCCCGGGAGGGTTTTCCACTCGGCAAATCTTTTGTCTCTTTGTTCTTTTGTGTGCTCACTACTTTTTTGTGTTGATTGTTGTTTCAGTTCATAGTTGGGTTTATTGTTGTTCTCAATTCTATTTATGAATGATTACATTCAACTCATGAATGCATTAATCAAAGTAATATTGAGATCAAATCTGTGCTATGTTTTGGCAACTACAAGATATCTCACTCAAATAATATTTTCATAAGTTGTCAAATAGACTGAGTTAATGTTGTCATATCTTTGTGCTTTCAAAAGTGATTACTCTACTCTATTGTTGAAAGAAAAGGAAATCAGAATTAAACATCTTGGTCGAAGCTGAAAATTTTTTTTACACTGATTCACCCCCCCTCTCAATGTCTGCCCATAACTCCAACAATAATATCCTTTGGATTAGTAATATACTTGACTCTCTCTTTTTATGGTGGAGTTTTTTTCCTTAGGGGTTTCTCCATGTAAAACTAGTGTTATGTGTTATGGTTTTCTATTTCTTGTTTTGATTTTATAATCATATTCATATTAAGGTTTAATATTTGGATTCAAATCTACAATTACTATTGATTAAAGTTCATATTGCAAGATTTCTTCACCATGTTTTACAACACCCCTTGTTCCCCCATCGTCGTCGTATGAATAGTACCTTATGTATCCTTATGTAATTGCAAGGTTGAGACACATTTTACCAACAAATCTCCCACTTGTCGAAAACCTTGCAAAAGCAATGGGAGGGTGTATAAACATCATCTCTTAATTACTAGGGGCTGAAAGGCCCATAGTATCTGAACACCATCTGAACTTCTTTGTGCTCATAGGTTTAGTTAAAGAATCAACAACATTCGTCAAAGTCTCTACCTTAACCAACTTTACCCTTCCATCTTTGACCACATCTCTAAAAAAATGATATTGTACATCAATGTGCTTGGTCTTGGCATGAAATGTCAAGCTCTTGACTAGACATATCACACTCTGACTATCACAATAAATTGTCACCGCACCTTTTTTTATTCCAATATCTCAACATAGTCTCTTAAGCTAAATGGCTTCTTTACAAGCATGAGTAGCTGCCATATACTCTGCTTTAGTAGTGGACAAAGCAACCACAACTTTACCCTGCCATCTTTGACCATATCTCTAACAAAATGATATTGTACATCAATGTGCTTGGTCTTAGCATGAAATTTCAAGTTCTTGATTAGACATATCACACTTTGACTATCACAATAAATTGTCACTGAACCTTGTTTTATTCCAATATCTCAACATAGTCTCTTAAGCCAAACGGCTTCTTTACAAGCATGAGTAGCTGCCATATACTCTAATTTAGTAGTGGACAAAGCAACCACAACTTGTCGCTTACTCATCCAACTAATCACACCACCAAATAAAGTAAACACATAAGCACTAGTGGAATGTCTGATATCAACATCACCTATCCAGTCTGAATCCACATAACCATGAATATCAATGGAAATCTCATCCTTAATCATATTACTATGATAACATAAGGAATAATTTGAGGTATCGTGCAAATATTTGAAAACTCTTTTAATTGCATCCCAATGAACTCTACTAGGATTAGACATATATCTGGAAAGAACTCCCACTGCTTGGGAAATTTCTAGTCTTGTATAACCATATCATACATCAAACTTCCAACTACACTTTGGTAAGGAACTTTGTTCATGTCTTCCATCTCTGATGGGGATGTTGGACAATCTAAAATAGATAACTTTGTTCCAACTAAAACAAGAACACACAATGGTCTATAATCCAACATATCAAACCTCTGTAAAATTAAATTGACATACTTACTTTGGCCAATCCATAGCTTTCTATTTACTCTCTCTTTTAATTTCCATCCCAAAAATGTTTTTAGCTGCACCAAGATCTTTCATTTCAAATTTAGCAGCAAGTTGAGATTACAGTTCTAAAATCATACCTTTCCCTATACCAATAAATAACATATCATCAACATATAATACAATAAACAAGAAATGATCAGCATCAGTTTTATAATAAACACAACGATCTGATTAAGAATGCTCAAATATCAAACTCAACACATATGTATCAAATTTCTAGTACTGCATCCTAGGACTCTTATTTAGGCCATACAAAGATTTCTTCAATTTGCAAACAAATCTACTTTTACCTTTCACCACGTAGTGCTCTGGCTGTGTCATATAGATATCCTCCTCCAAGTCACCATGAAGGAAAGCAGATTTCACATTCATTTTCTTAACCTCTAAAGCATAAGCAATAGCAATAGAAAGCAAAAATCTTATGAATGTCATTTTTGTAAAAGTAGAAAATATCTCACCATAATCAGCACCTTCAACTTGAGAATAACCTTTTGCAACCAACCTTACTTTGTACTTTTCAATACCTCCATCTGAACCGATCTTTTTCTTAAATACCCATTTGCAACCAACAAGTTTTCATCCTCCAAGAAATGGTACAAGGTACCATGTATCATTCTTTTTCAAAGTTGTCATTTATGTAAGGGAGCTAAGGTATTAGAACAACTTCCTACACTAATCTTCAGAGGATAATAATACAAAAATTTTACAGATCTTTAACAGTTATAGAAGCTTAAATAGAAATAAACATAAATATCATGCATACCACAACACAATGATTTACGTGAGGAAAACCCTTTCGAGAGAAAAACCCCACACTTCAAAAGCCACCCAATATTATTCAATAAATCACAAAGATTACAATATGCTTGCAGAGCAAGCTTCTCACAGGAGTATCACCACTCAAAGATCAAGAGACAACATAATTGTTATCAGACTCTTAGAATACATCACTGTATCTCTCTCGCAATTGTAATACAATGCCCTCATAAAATAGAGTTACATTCTAGGGAAAGATAGGCCAACAAAATATATGCCATTAGATCTAAACCCTAATAATGAACAGTCCATACTTACAATATATCCTTTGTTTAATGTATTTCAGCCATTCTAGAAGTTTTCTAAAAAAATTAATATGCTCACATTTCGATCTGTGCTACCATTGTATACACCTATTAATGTAACTAGGAAACATTTATATAAATATATATAAATCCTGTCAACAATAAATTGCATATAATTTCAAGGTTGAGACACATTTTCCCAACAAATCTCCCACTTGTTGAACACTTTTCAAGAGAAATGTGAGGGTGTAAACATCATCTCTTTAATTGCTAGGGGTTGAAAGGCCCATAGTCTCTGAACACCATCTGAACTTCTCTATGCTTACAAGCTTAGTTAAATAATCAACAACATTCATCGAAGTCTCTACCTTAACCAACTTCACCCTGCCATCTTCGACCATATCTCTAACAAAATGATACTATACATCAATGTGCTTGGTCTTGGCATGAAATGTCAGGTTCTTGGCTAGACATATCATACTCTGACTATCACAATAAATTGTCACCACACCTTGTTTTATACCAATATCTTAACATAGTCTCTTAAGCCAAATGGCTTCTTTACAAGCATAAGTAGCTACCATATACTCTGCTTTAGTAGTGGACAAAGCAACCATAACCTGCTACTTACTCATGCAACTAATTGCACCACCAAATAAAGTAAACACATAAGCACTGGTGGATTTTTTGCTATCAACATCACCTGCCTAGTCTGAATCCACATAACCATGAATATTAAGGGAAAATTTGTCTTCATTCATATTACTATGATAACATAAGGAATAATCTAAGGTACCATGCAAATATTTGAAGACTCTTTAACTGCATCCCAATGAACTCTACCAAGATTAGACATATATCTAGAAAGAGCTCCCACTGCTTGTGTAATGTCTGGTCTCTAGTAAGACACTTCACTCATGTCTTCCATCTCTGATGGAGATGTTGGACAATCTGAAATAGATAATTTTGTTCTAACTGAAATAAGAACACACAATGGTCTACAATCCTACATATCAAACCTCTATAAAATTGAGTTGACATACTTACTTTGGCCAAGCCATAGCTTTCTGCTCACTCTATCTCTTTTAATTTCCATCCCAAGAATGTGTTTAGCTACACCAAGATCTTTCCTTTCAAATTTAACAAAAAGTTGAGATTTCAATTCTAAAATCATACCCTTCCCTTTTCCAATAAATAACATATCATCAACATATAATTCAATAAACAGGAAATGATCATCATCAATTTTATAATAAACACAATGATCTAATTTAGAATGCTCAAATCCCAAACTCAACACATATGTATCAAATTTTTGGTACCACATCCTAAGACTCTATTTTAAGCCATACAAATATTTCTTCAATTTGCAAACTAATTTACTTTTTCCTTTCACCACGTAGTGCTTTGACTATGTCATATAAATATCCTCCTCCGAAGTTTTCACATCCATTTTCTCAACCTCTAAATCAAAAGCAACAACAATAGAAAGCAAAAATCTAATGGACATCATTTTTGCAACAAGAGAAAATATCTCACCATAATCAACACCCTCAACTTAAGAGTAACCCTTCACAACCAACCTTGCTTTGTACTTCTCAATACCTCCATCTGAACCAATATTTTTCTTGAACACCCATTTGCAACCAACAGGTTTTCGTCCTTCAGGCAATGGTAGAAGATCCCATGTATCATTCTTTTTCAAAGATGTCATTTCTTCATCCATAGCAATCTTCTAGGATTTTGCATCATTCATACCTAGTGCCTCTTCTACAGATTTGGGTTCATCCATGTTAGTATTCAAATAAAAAATACATCTCCAATAATCAAGTGAATACCTTTCAAGTGGTTTTCTATGTCTTGTGGACCTACAAACAAGTTGAGTTGGAGGTTCTTCCTCTTCTTCTAAAGATCCAGAGCTAGATGAGCTCTCCTCAACTTCTTGTCTATCCTCGGGCCTCAATTCAACTTTCTCAGGAGTAGGAAAAAATTGAATCACATCTTCTTGTTTGCTTTGTTTTGGCTACAATGTAACAGAAGAAGGCTTAGTTTATCTAAAAATAACACTTCTATTGTTATGAAATAACTTGCACAATAGAATAATATGATATGAAATATGCTACAAATACTTGATAATAACTAATAATAACAAGCCACTTCGAGGGGGAAAACCTCCAAATATCTCTAATGAGAACACACTTCACAACTTGATGATGAAACAAGACTCACAACCTCCTATATATACCTATTTATACCTAGGATATCACCTAGGCCGACTTAGACACACATATATAAGTCTTAGGCTGACCTAAAAAACTAAATAAAAATATTCTAATGATAATATGACTTAATAGAGAGTTAAGATAGCCACAATCCAACTATTCATAACTCGATGTACACTACACTAATATTAAGGGTGTAACATCTACTATGTATTACATTATGTGCAATAGGATCCCAAAGCTTGTATCCTTTCACACCATAACTATATCCGATGAAGATACATTTCATAGCTTTGTTCTCCAACTTTGTTTGCTTCTCCTTTGGCACATGTGCATATGCCTCACAACCAAAAACTCTAATATGTTTCAATGAAGGCTTGCGACTTGACTATGCCTTTATAGGCATCTTATAAAAAAGAGTTGATGTAGGAGACCTGCTAATCAGGTAATAGGCAGTGGCAATAGCTTCAACCCAAAACCTTTGTTCTAGAACAACACCACTCAACATACTCCTAGCCTTCTCCATCAGTGTCCTGCTCATTCTTTCTACAACTCCATTCTGTTGTGGAGAATATAGAGTTATTTTTTATCTATGAATACCACAATCTTTACATAATCTATCAAAATCATTAGAGTATAATTCACCGCAATTATCAATCCTTAAAAATTTTATTTTCTTTCAAGTATGCAACTCGATGATTTCTTTAAATTCTTTAAATCGAATGAAAACTTCATATTTACTCTTTAGAAAGTATACCCATGTCCTACTATAATCATCAATAAATGAAACATAATATGTGGATTTACCAATTGAAGGAACATCTACAGGACCAAACACATCATAATGAATAAGATCCAATACACCACAAGATTTATGAGAGCTCGAATAAAACTGAACGTGGTTTTGTTTTCCATAAATGCAATGCTCACAGAAATCAAATTCAAGATTACAATCAGAAAGACCTTCAATAAGGTTTTTATTTTTCAAGGTCCTTAGACCATTTTCTCCAATGTGGCCAAGTCTCTAGTGCCATAACATAGTTTTCTCTGTAGGTAACTTTGTCTTAGAAGAAAGAGAACCCTTGGGTACCCAAAATCCATGACCATCTACTGAAGGTGAAACCCTCACTTCTTCCATAGACTTGATTTTCACATAAAAACTATTGCACTCAACAGTGCATGCATCAAGCTTATACAATGTGCCATATCTGACACCTCTAGCAATCACCATAGCACCTCTAACCATCTTGCATATTGGATCAAAAAATACTACCTACACACCCACATCTATTAGTTTTCTCACAGATAACAAATTTTGTGCTAATTCAGGGATATGCAACACACCATTAATCATTTTTATTCTACGATCAGGAAACCTGATTTTAACTTTACCATGACCAACAATGTCTAAATGAGAATCATCACCCAAGTAGACCTTACCTTCATCAAATTCTTCATATTCACAAAACTAATCTCTATTAAAGGTCATATGGACAGATGCCCCTGAGTCAATTAACCATGCATCATTACCTACACAAGTTTCCAAAGTTGTAATGAATGCATCGCCATCTTCCTTCTTAGACTCAGAATCAAAATTAGCTTTCTTCTTTTTCTTCTTCTTTTCTTCTTTACATTCCTTACGAACATGTCCAGGCTTACCGCAGTTCCAACAAATAACTTTGGACTTTCCAAGAGATTTAGATCTGCCCCTGGACTTGGATTTGTCACACTTCTCATTCTTCTTGCCTTTTTCCTTAGGTCTTCCATGAACATTTAGGTCCTCTTGGAAGTGATGGATACCTTCCTCCTCATCTCTTTAAAAAGCAAAGAACCCACCACATCTTCAGTATTCAAAATAATATAAGTACTCCCAATAGCCATAACAAGAGAATCCCACAAATCAGGCAAAGAACAAAGCAGGATCTGATATTTCTCCTCCTCATCCATTTTGACACCAATTGATGCCAACTGATCCACCAACATATTGAATGCTTCCAAGTGGTTTTTAATTCGTGCACCCTCTTCCATTCTTAAGGAATACAACTTCTTCCTTAAGAAAATCTTGTTCACTAAATATTTGGCATGACACATCTCACCAAGCTTCTTCCATAGTTTTTGTGTAGAGGTCTCTTCATGGACATTAATTAAAACATAGTCTTTCAAGCACAATCTGATTAGACCCTTGGATTTGCAGTCCATAACATCATATTGAGTAGCCTGAGTAGGATATGTGGGCCTTGAAACATTCTCATCAACAACATCCCACACATCTTGATCTATCAATAGATCCTCCATCTTTAGCTTGCACATCTCAAAGTTATTTTCATAAAATTTCTCCACCTCTATTCTCCTTGATGAAATTGCCATCCAAAAAATTCCTACAACAAGATCACAAAGTGCCTTCTACACAAGCTCCCACTCAAAACTGGATTAGTTCAAAAACCCAGCAACCCATAACTGAAACCAAAGGTGATCAAGCTCTGATACCACTTGTAAGGAAGCTAAGGTAGTGGAACAACTTCCTACACTAATCTTGAGAGGGGAATAATGCAAAAATTTTATAGATCTTTAATAGTTACAGAAACTTAAACATAAATTAACATAAATATCATGCATACCACGACACAATGATTTACTTGGGAAAAACGCTTTTGGGAGAAAAACCCCACACTCCAAAATTCGCCCAATATATTATTCAATAAATCACAAAGATTATAATATACTTGCAAAGAAATTTTCTCATAGGATTACCACCACTCATAGATCAAGAGACAACACGACTGCTATCAGACTCTCGGAATACATCACCGTCTCTCTCTTGTGGTCATAATATAATGCCCTCATAAAATAGAGTTAAATTCTAGGGAAAGACAAGCCAAAAAAAAATATACCATTAGATCTAAAACCTAATAATGAATGGCCCAGATTTACAATATTTCCTTTATTTAATGTATGCCATTCATTCTAGAATTTTCCTGAAGAAGTTAACACGCTCACATTTCGCTCTGTGTTGCCATTGTATAAACCTATCATTGTAACTAGGAAACATATATATAAATATATATACATCATATCAACAATAAACTACATATAATTGCAAGGTTGAGACACATTTTCCCAACAATTTCTTCATCCATAGCAATCTTCTAGGATTCTACATCATTCATACCTAATGCCTCTTCTACCGATCTAGGTTCATCCATGTTAGTATTCAAAGCAAAAGTACATCTCCAATCATCAAGTGAATACATTTTAGGTGGTTGTCTATGACTTGTAGACCTATGCTCAAGTTGAGTTGGAGTTTCTTCCTCCTCTTCTGAAGATTCGAAGCTAGATGAGCTCTCCTCAACTTCTTTTCTATCCATGGGCCTCGATTCAACTTTCTCACGTGTAGAAGGAAATTGAATCACATCTTCCTATTTACTTTGTTCTATATACAATGTAACAAAAGAAGGCTTATACTATCTAAAAATAAAACTTCTACTATGTATTACCTTTTCTACAATAGGATCCCAAAGCTTGTATCCTTTCATACCATAATTGTATCCAATGAAGATACATTTCATATCCTTGTTCTCCAACTTTGTTCACTTCTCCTTTGGCACATGTGGATATGCCTCACAACCAAAAACTCTAAGATGTCTTAATGAAGGCTTGTGGCCCAACCATGCCTTTATAGGTGTCTTATTAGCAAGAGATTTAGGAGATTTATTAATCAGGTAACAAGCAGTGGCAACAACTTCAGCCCAAAACCTTTGTTCTAGAACAACACCACTCAACATACTCCTAGCCTTCTCCATCAGTGCCATGTTCATTCTTCCTGTAACTCCATTTTGTTGTGGAGAATACAAAATTGTCTTTTGTCTATGAATACCACAATCTTTATAAAATCTATCAAAATCATTAGAGAAAAATTCACTACCAGTATTAGTCCTCAAACATTTTATTTTCTTTCCATTCTGCAACTCAACCATTGCTTTAAATTTGTTAAATTGATTGGAAACTTTAAATTTACTCTTTAGAAAATATACCCATGTCCTTCTGTTGTAGTCATCAATAAATTAAACATAATATGTGGATTTACCAATTGAAGGAACATCTATAGGACCAAACACATCAGAATGAATAAGATCCAATACACCACAAGATTTATGAGAACTCGAGTAATACTGAATGTGGTTTTGTTTTTCATAAATGCAATGCTCACATAAATCAAATTCAAGATTACAATCAGAAAAACCTTCAACAAATTTTTTATTTTTCAAGGTCCTTAGACCCTTTTCTCCAAGTTTTTACTTTTCAAGGTCCTTAGACCCTTTTATTCAATGTAGCCAAGTCTCTAGTGTCATAACATAGTTTTCTCTACAGGTAACTTTGATTAAGAAGAAAGAGCACCCTTGGGTACCCAAAATTCATGACCATATATTGAAGATGAAACCCTCACCTCTTCCACATACTTTATTTTCATAGAAGTACTATTGCACTCAATAGTGCATGCATCAAGCTTATACAATGTTCTATGTTTGACACCTCTAGCAAGCACCATAACACCTCTAACCATCTTGCATCTTGCATCAAAAATACTACTTGCACACCTGCATCTATTAGTTTTATCACATTTATCAAATTTTGTGCTAATCCAAGGATATGCAACACACCATTAATCATCTTTATTCTACCATCAGGAAAGTTGATTCTAACTTTACCATGATCAACAATATTCAAATGAGAATCATCACCCAAGTACACCTTACCTTCGTCAAATTCTTCATATTCAAAAAACCAACCTCTATTAAAGGTCATATGGAAAGATGCACTTGATTCAATTAACCATGCATCATTACCTACATGAGTTTCCAAGGCTACAATGAATACATCACCATATTCCTTCTCAGACTCAGAGCCAGAATCAAATTTCTTCTTTTTCTTCTTCTTTTCTTCTTTGCATTACTTACAAACATGTCTAGGTTTACTGTAGTTCTAGCAAGTAACTTTGGACTTTCCAGGAGATTTGGATCTCCCCTTGGACTTTGATTTATCACTCTTCTCGTTCTTCTTACCTTTTTCCTTAGGTCTTCCATGAACATTTAGGGCCTCCTTGGCATTGATGGATACCTTCCTCCTCATCTCTTTAGAAAGAAAAGAACCCACCACATCTTCAGTCTTCAATATAACATAAGTACTCCCAATAGCCATAACAAGAGAATCCCATGAATGAGGCAAAGAACAAAGCAAGATATGATATTTCTCCTCCTCGTCCATTTTGACACCAACTGATCCCAACTAAGCCACCAACATATTGAATGCTTCTAGGTGTTCTATAATTCGTCTACCCTCTTAAATTCTCAAGGAATATAATTTCTTCCTCAATAAACTATTGTTCACTAAATATTTGGCTTGATACATCTCACCAAGATTCTTCCATAGTTTTTGTGCAGAGGCCTCTTCATGGACATTGATTAAAATAGAGTCTATCAAGCACAATCCGATTAGACCCCTAGCTTTACAGCCCATAACATCATATTGAGAAGCCTGAGTAGGATCTGTAGGCCTTGAAACATTCTCATAAATAACAACCCATAGATCTCAATCTATCAACAGATCCTCCATCTTCAGCTTCCACATTTCAAAATTATTTCCAAAAAAATTATCCACCTCTATTATCCCTGATGAACTTGTCATCTAAAAATTATTGCAACAAGATCACAAAGTGTCTTCTACAAAAGCTCCCACTCAAAATTGGATTAGCTAAAAAAACCAAACAACCCACAATTGAAACCAAAGGTGATCAGGCTCTAATACCACTTGTAAGGAAGCTAAGGTAGCGAAACAAATTCCTACACTAATCTCAAGAGGAGAATAATGCAAAAAAAATTCATACCTTTAATAGTTACATAAACTTAAACATAAATAAACAAAAATATAATGCATACCACAACATAGTGATTTACATGAGAAAATCCTTTCAGGAGAAAAACTCCACACTCTAAAAGTTTCCCAATATATTATTCAAAAATCACAAAGATTACAATATACTTGCAGAGCAAGCTTCTCACAAGAGTATCACCTACCAGAGATCCTGAGGTAACACAATCGCTATCAAACTCTTAGAATACATCACAATACACAATTGTAATACAACGCCCTCATAAAATAGGGTTGCCTTCTAGGGAAACTCAAGCCAACAAAAATATTGACCATCAGATGTAAGACATAATGATGAATGGTCCAGATTTACAATAATAAAGTATACATAAAATTTGGCTTCCGGGGGTGTTGCCCCCTTGACCCCCAATAGGGGGGATGATCCCCCCAAACCCTTCACCGGGGGGGCACCCCCCGTCGTCATCGTATGAATAGTACCTTATGTATCAACGGTAAATTATGTAATTGCAAGGTTGAGACATATTTTCCCAACAGACATGGGTCATTATGTACCAACTTTAAGGGTGTCTTAGCACGTACAACTCTATCTATAAGAAAAGAATCCCAGTGATGTTTTCCAAGAACACATCCTCGACAAACACCATCAGTACATGAAATCTTAGAGAGACCTAAAACTAATGATTGTGTACTCATCTGTTGGAGATATCTATAGTTTACATGTCCAAAATGCTCATGCTGAAGCATACTCACTGAATCTACATGTGCTATGAGAGATGAACTAAACTAGATGAGCTCTAAAATCCATCAAATCAATATAATCATGATGTAGAATCAACACTCACAATATCCACAACAATATTAGGATCATGAAGGTCTTGAATAACCACATCACGTGGTGAGAACTCAACTGTCCCGCCAGTGCAAAAATGACAAATATGATAAACTGAAAGAAGGTTGGTTGAAATGTCAAGAACAACAAGAAATTCCTAAAGACAACCACCTTCTAGTGAGACAAAACCTGAACCGAAAACTGAAAGTTAAGTAGATTCACCAACTGCAATCTATGAAGTGACACAATGTGAAAGAGTGGTAAATAAATGTGTGTTATGTGTCATGTGGTGAGAAGCACTAGAATCAAGTATCCAAGTAGATGTTGAAGGTAAGGACCATGCAAAAAGAGCAGACCTTTTCCTGTATGTGTTGAAGACTGGGAAGCTAAAATTTTATGTTGTTGCATGGCTTCCTTTAAAGCCTCTAATATCTTCCAACATATGGTAAGTAGATGTCCTTTCTTGCCACATAAACTACAAGGTTCACCTGATTTCTTCGTCGTCTTGGAGGAAGACTCGCCAGACTTAGAAGACTTATCATACTTAGGAATAGGATGTATTTTTTATTCTGACTTTAGAGGTGGCTTGGAGGAATTCTCACTACATGATGGGTCTATCTTAGGATTTTTTTTCTTCTTTTATTTCCCCTTAAATGGAAAGTGCTACTAATGCATGGATTTTTGAACCTAAAAGAGCATCCAACTTAACCAACTTTAAATGTTCTTATGTTAAACACTTGCAAAAAGCCTCAAAGGAGGCATGGTAAAATCATTACCCAACACATATATGGTAGAGTAAAATATGGAAGAGAAGAGTTGGAATGGGCCTCAAAGCTTAGACAATATCAAGAAAATTCACTCTTTGTTAGTTTTATTCTTCTCACAACCTTGCAAAAGTGATTTGAGGGACATAAATTTCACCACAAAATCCTCAATGGAGAAGAAAGAATCAAGTCCCAAAGAAGCCAAATCCACCTCAAACTGAAGTGCTCAAAACTCATTAATGGTGCCAAAAATATCACTGGGCTTCACCCACATATCCCTAGGAGTGGTGCAAGACTCAAGATGAAATAGGAGACTTTAAAATATGCAGTGAAATTAGTCCCATAGCCCCATCCATCTTGTTCCTATGTTGAAGTATCTCAAACTAATGAGTCAAAGTTGGTTGTACTTCATCCAAAGTGGACCATAAACCCTTAGACATGAGCAATCTGATCATATGATATTTCTAGATATGATAGTTGTGTGGTGTAAGATGTTCAACGAAAAAGGTGTATGTCATGGTGTTTGAGGTTTTTAAAATAATGTTTAGGAAGGGTTTGTTATTATTTGATGTATATAGATACGAAAATCAAGAAAAACACCCCCCACAACACAAAAATTCAAACCTCAATGCAACTTTGAAAGTATAAAAGCTAAAAATAGAAAAAACACTTCATACAATTCTCTATGTACCTAGTAAATATTCTACAAATATGGACTACAGATCTATGTGGAGCATTAAGAACCTTTTCAACATCTATTCATTCACAAAAAATGGAGTTTATATGCCCGAGTTATGACCTCGAAAGTGAAAAAAAGAAGATCTAACTTCAATTGGCTTAAAAAATTATGAGGTAGAATCAAGAAAAAAAACCTACACCAATGGATCAGGCTCAGAACCATCTTTTTTAAGATATAAAGTTTTAAAAAAATGGACACAGGATTCCCAAGTTACACCCAATTTTTGAAAACTTACCCAATCTAGCCCTAAGGATGACCTGGGGGCTAAAAAATAGGCCCCTGGTCTTATGATGGACCAAGGGGATAGCATCCTAGGGCTAAGTCAAATCCCTTGGTCACCCATGTGATTGGGGTGGGCACTATTTTGTTGGGCCAACAACTCATGGTCACCAATATGACCATGGTTGGGGCTATTGCGAGGTGTTAAGGAGTTTTAGGAGGCTGTAGTTGAGCGACAACAAAGAGGAGTGGTAGGGAAGCATAGGGTTGGTGAAAAGGCTATGTTCAGGTTGTTGACTAGCGATGAGTGGTGAAGACGCCCCAAAGGTAGCGATCCATGATTATGGAAGATGACACCACTCAACAGACCCTCACCACCTAAAAATCCACCGAGATTAAAAAAAACAACCCACCTAAAAAATATAAAACCTTGTTGTTGCAACTTTTAAATTATTGGGAAAATTAAAACCTTCACCGAAAAATTATGCCTACTCACAATATTTTTGCATAGACCTATAGTGATGGAGGTATGACTCAATACGACAATATATTGTCGTACATATATGTACAATTTTATGGATTTCTACCTCATAAAACATGCCTTCAAAAAAATCCCAAATTTCAAATTCTCATATTTTCACAAAATGATAATCGATCTGTAGGTTTTTTATCACTTTGGACACAATGGCGAGGTTTGTTTCACTCCAAGATGCACCAAAAAATTTCTCAAGGCTAGATCCCTCAAGTCTTATAATAATTTGTATAATTTGGAATTTTGAACACCCTCTCAATCATATTTGAGCTTATATCCAATATAGTTTGGATTGTAGGGTCAAACACTTTCTTTTGTCTTTGATCATAAGCCTTGGCATAGGCTAACACTAATTTTGGAGACTAGAATGAAACCAAAAATATAATAGATTGAACCAATGTTGACTTGGTCAAGGATTAAGCCATGAAGGTTCTATTTCCCTTAGCACTTCCCTTCTACAAGAATTCTTGAACATTTACATGCCAAATATTTGTATCTCCAATTTTTCCCAAGGAGAGAAAATCTTTGAAGATGGATAATAACCCTTATATCTATACTTCATCTCTTTTGATGGGGCTTGTTCTCCTTCCATGAGCATTTTCAATCACATAGACTAATTATTGATACTTCTAACTAATCAACACATTATACAATCAAATCCAAGACCGTTATCATCACATTTAAGAATTATATCCAATATGAAATATGGTAGAGCATAGGCCCATGGGTGTACAATCAATGTCACAAAGTTTCCAAATAAAAAGAACAATAATCTTGGAAATTAAGAGATAGGCCTTAAAAGGATATCAAATTTCATGGGTTAGAGATTCCTATCAACAAATACTTCAAAGAAGGGAAGTCTAAAACCACCACACCACATGCATGAAATTCAAAACATACTGGGGTTAGAGTTTGAAACGACCACTAGCTTGGCACTTGGATAAGGGAACTCTATAACTCATATTCTAAAATGGATACATCATCAAGGTACATTGGGATTAGAGGGAACACTAACTTATCACTCAAATAAGGGAACTCTAAAACTCTGATTTTGATAGGGATACAACATCAAGGTACACCATGATTAGACTTTGAAGGGAACGCTAACTTGGTACTTTCATAAGGAAACTCTAAAACTTTGACTCTGAAGGGGAGGACACTACTGAAAGACAACTAGGATTGGAGTTTAGGAAGAGAATTAACTTTTAGCCCTAATAAGGACACTCCAAAACTATGATTTTGAGATGAATTCAACACTTAATCTTATCAAGAGTGGGATTTGGGGAAAACGCTAACTAGGTACCAAGATAGGAAGATTTTAAAACTTTGATGTTGAAAGAATGAAAAAAATTCCTAAGTATGGAAATTGGTAAGACGCTTGCACACTCATGAGGATTTTGTCAATGAGGTTTTGGAGGTACAATATCGAGCATGCAAAGACAACCAACCCAAAAATAACTAAAGGGACGAAGACATCACCTAGATGTCATCAAGAAAAAGTGCTTCCCAACTCTAGTAAATTGATCTACTAAAAGGGGAATGATGGGAAAATGACAAGGATATGTAATGGAATGCCCCCTGAAACCAAAACACACAATAAACATGGAAATAAAGCCAACCCATAGGTGGTAAACCACAAAGAAGCAAAAGGAAGAACACAAAAATTTAAAAAAGAAACCAATACACCAAAACAACACATTACAACACCAAGAAAACAACCAAGGAAAAACCAAGAAAGGAAACCCTACTTGGTCACATTGGTAAGCATGACCTAGAAATAAAGATCACAATAAACAAACCATGTGGATGAACAAAAAATATTGCAATGCACAACCTTGCTACTAATGAATCCCTCCAACTAGTTGCATCTAAGAAAGAGGAATATTTACATCATCAAAGCATGAGAATGGATGGAAAATGAAAAAAGAAGAAAAAAAAACAAAAAACAAAAATGGGGGAAAAACACACATGCAATAGAATACCCATTAGTATAGGCCAAGGGGTAGGTTAGTATGACATCATGCCATCAACACCAAGCTCCAAAGGTGTCTTTGTATACATGCAAAGATGAACAACTCTGAAAGGCCAACCAAAAGACATGTCAACATTTTTGGGATCTTCTGGTGAGTATTCCTAAATGACCAGCCCTGAAAGTATAAAAAAAGGAAGGTTAATTAAGCAAAGCTTTAGGTGAATGCCACTTATAAAGGAAGTTGATTGATAAGTGGAATTCACCTGAAGCTTTGCTTAATTAATCATCCTATATAGTCGTTCGGGTGTGGAGAATTTGTAGCATGGCTTTAAAGCCCTAGAATCTAGAGTGAGCATGGCGATTCAACCATGGGAGCTTCCTTTCGAGGAATACCTCTCTCATGATTGTATGAATTTGGTTTTCAATTTTTCTTTCCCTAGAGTTGAGGAAGCTATTCACACCATCCTTGGAGCGGAGGTGACAAGCCCGTAAGCACAAAGAATCATATTTCCTTCTTAGGTGCTCTATATTTTCCTTTCTAACATTATGGATTTGTT
Organism: Sequoia sempervirens; assembly: GCA_007258455.2. Taxonomy (NCBI): domain Eukaryota; kingdom Viridiplantae; phylum Streptophyta; class Pinopsida; order Cupressales; family Cupressaceae; genus Sequoia; species Sequoia sempervirens. Next base: position 702,806,677 of record VDFB02270651.1, on the reverse strand, counting down.
GCAGTCTTATCAAATAGTGGAGACTACAAAAGCTCAAAATGAAAACTATGTCCAAGTGGCTCTAATGGAAGAATAGCCAGTACAGGATCAAGCAATATTCTAAAATTTTGGTTTTTGAAATGATGATGGAAGGTTTTCAGAATGGGTTGGGTTTTTTGATATATTATTAGGGGGAATGATATGAAATTATGCATTTCCCTATGCAATATACTAAAGTTTATGAAATATCTGCAAAAAACATGGATTTCTAAGATCCACCTCCTTAATCCTATGTATAAACCTATTTTATTATATATATAAAATTATAGGCTTTCTGCCTTTGCTTTAAAAAAAACAAAACAAACAAACAAAAGGAAATATACCTAAGGAAAAACCATTGAAACAAATAAAAAGAAAAATCTAAAACAAAAGGAAATAAATCAAGTGGACAATAAAACACAAAAGAAACAAAAGGAGAAGAAAATAAAGGGAGCCTACATTTCAAAGAAAGATGGGGTACATGTCTCTAAGACACAACATATCCTCCTATACATTTGGAAGAGATTGGTTTGGTTTTGGAAATTCTTCTTGTATTGGGAGTGAGAACTTTAGCAACATGGGCATAGGTGGATTGGGAGGAATTCTTCCTACATTTATAAGATTTTTTTTTGGTTTTATAATTGCTAAGTCATAGGCAATGGGAAGGCTTTGAACTCATGCTGACTAAATCATTACTAACATATTAGAATTGAAATATTTCAGGTAAAAGACAAATGTAATTTCTATCAATGAGTATGTAGGAGTGGGTATTTTTTCTTAGGATTTTTGGAATTAGGAATTAAATATATCATTGCTTCTTGGGGGATCTTTTTATGATGATTAACAAATATAATAATGAAGATTGATCTCCCTTCTCCTTGAATCTCTCAAAAAAGGCATCTCCATGTTAATCTCACGAATCAATTGAATTTAAATCTAGTGATCGATACGAATCAAATACTATTCCTTTGAATGAAACTATAAACAATCTTAATGTGTTATATTTTGTGAAAAAATGTATTGTGTATATATCCACATCTTTGAGGTGTTTTATAGAAGTCTTGAAATCTTCCCCAGTGAACTTCAATAGGGATTTCAAGGCATTGACAAGAATAGGGTCCCAAGTGACTAGAGGAACAAGAGGAATTAGAGGACTACTATTCTAATTTATGAAATTTATATGAATTATTGTTGTAGCAATTGGAATATGTGTTGGTGGATTAGCTTGAATAGATATTATTTGTGGTCTAATGATCGGAGGTAAAACTAAAATATGAGAATGAGTGGAAACAAATGATCTAGTTTTAGGCATTTTTCTCATAATTTTTTTTGATATTCTAAAGCATGGACTAGAGGACCTTTTGCATGATAAAAAATATTTTCAGCTCCCACTAGGTATTCCAAAACTCTTGATATCCAAATTTACACTTTCACACACCTTTGTACCAACATGGGAAACCTTGTAAACATGAGAGGCAATTTGCAAGATGACCTCCAGGATTGAGAAGTCAGTTCTTCTTATGATCTTCAATGAATTGAACTTAGAGATGAAGGAAAAGGGAAACAAAGCACTAGGAATAAAATCATAAACTATCAAGAAAAGTGTCAAATATGATGTTTATTTTTTCATTCAAAATAGTACATAGATTTCATGTTATTCAAAACTATTAGTTTTTAGTAAATACAAAGGGGCATCAATATGCATGATTGTCATTTTACTTATAGACTACAAGATTTTGAATGTATGAACTAAGTCTTGAAATAACATAAAAATTAGTTAATGTGGATGTATAAGAGTGAATTTGCAGCCCTTATGAAAATTCCCCTTTTTCCCTTCTCCACTGTAGAAAACCAAGTTTGGAGGCTTAATTACACCTAATCCCACTGTTTTCATCCCACTTGGTGCTTGTTTTGAGTGTCGACAAAGGAATTTCTGTCGAGGATACCAACGTGGCGCACAAACATCCACACAGCACGCTTACGTCCTTGGTAGATTCTTGTGGTTGGAGTTACAGAGGTGTTACACTTCTTATTGGAAGTTGATTGGTAACACTCTCTTCGGCCAACCGACCTAAATATGGATGTTTTCTTCATCTCCCCTTCAAATTCACTCCTTCACAAGCATTTCATCTTCTACAATCTCTACACAAGCTAACCTTCACACTCTTATACTCACTTCTAGGCATTCCAAGCATTTGTAACAACACTCTCACACTTCATTGCAGCAACAACTTCACTCCACCACTTTAGTAGAGCAAGTTTGGGACAACACCACTGCAACAGATGCTCAAGTACTCTCATTCACTCCCCCATTAGCCTTGAGTGCTTTTGGTGGAGTTGGTAAGCTTCCCATTCCTCTCCTCTATTACTTGGTTGAGTAAGCACATTTATTATTTTGTATTGTTTTAGTGTTCTTCATTACAGTACTTTCTTTATCATACTTGCTTTCTTGGTTGTCCGTGGAGGTGGAAACACCTAAACGGGGATCTGATTGAGATAGGCCACTATACAGTCATCCAAAAAAATTCATCCTCTTTGTGTGTAGGTGGGCATGCTTTTGGGAGCTAGCTGGAAAACGAATTCCTTTGTGAGATCATTCTTGCCACCCTAACTCTTGCATTTTTTATTTTTTTTGGAAAATTTCTATTAGAGAGGATACACTCATTTGATTGATTTAAAAACCAAATTACATGTTTCAGAGTTAACACTTGCAACCCCAAATACATAACAAATTACATTTCCAAAATTTATACTTTCTTAGAAGATCTTAATGACATTGGATGCTTATTTTTTGTTGGTGTTTTCTTTCTTCTCACCTCTATCCATTCTTGTTCAATTTCATATGGTATATTGTTGTTTTCCATAGATTGGATAACTACACCTGATGAAGTTGCATCTACTATCATGGAACCTTCACTACCCTTAGATACAGAGGCTGAGGCCTTTTTAGGAAAAACCAGAATACAATCCCTAGGAGGGGGAGAGGAGGAAGTAGTACATTTTTTTGGAGAAACTAAAGGGTGAACGAAGTCCTTGGGTGGATTGGGGGGAATGATATAATGTTGAGATTCAGCCCCAATCCACCAAGATGGTTTGAAGTTCCCTATAACACAATGCCTTTGACATTGGGACAAGAAGTGTTCCGTTGAGAAGCATTTCCTACACCTGAAAGCAATTTTCTCATAATCAATCGATTGCCTTCTGCATCTATTCCCCAACTTCAACACAATCTCGGCAAGAAGTCCATTCTCGAAGTCCATTTCAACACAAATTCGAGCACATGTGGAGTTTTGATAATTGATGGTTTCCTCAGAAGAATAGTGATACCTTCCAAGGCTATTTCCAATAGCCCTCAAGCAATCTAGTTCCCAAAATTGAATAGGAAGATACGGAAGTTTTACCCACAAAAAGGCAGTGGTGAAATTTTTTGTACACAGATCAAAATCAAGAAACCATGGTTTCATACACAGAAAATCTCCTTGGTGGATCTAGGGGCCGTTTTCTAGCACCAACTCCTTTTCTTCCTTTCTATCAAACTCTAAAATGAAAAACCCCTTTGCACAGGGGTAGATGCTAATTTCTCCTTCCATAAAGTCCTTCCATTTATCCAAGACCCAAGCGTGCAAATCGCAAAGTTTTAGCTAAGTCTTTGTGAACCGTAAAATCAATGCATGTCCAAACAAAAAACCTTCCCCATCCATAGCCAAATTATCCAAACAAACTTATGGTTTTTTTTATGAAAGTTGGATAGGAAAATGCGGACAAAATTTGGCAAGAGCGTCATTTTCAAGGGAAACAACATAATGAGAATTTGAATGGGACCCCCCATCGTCAGATGCTTCAACTAAGTTGTTCCCTAACCCTTCCCGCTGGTCGGGATTGCTCGCACATCCAAACTGCAAATGCAAGGCCCTAACTTCCTTCACAAAATTCATACCTCGGGCCCTAACGTCTAAGAAATATGACTGTTTCCCATTGTATTTTCCCTTGAGATGGCCTTCAAGGTTTGAACAATTAGAAAATCCCTTCACTGAGTGCGCCGTGAGAGACTCGACTAGACCGCTATTACGAAAACCTCTGTGAGCGTCGGAGAGCTTTGAAACATGGTCTTCTATGAGCGTCGAAATCCCTAGAGCAGCGCACACCAACATTTCAATTTCTCGATCACTATTTTATAGATGTGTTGACAAAAGCAAAGAGTCAAGCACAAAACCCTTCCCACTTTCATTCAAGGCCCCACTACCAAGCCTACCCTATGCTAACCTCAAGCAACCAAGGCCACGCAACTGCATATTCATGGGTTGAAATGGCGGAGGTTCCTTTGCATTGCTGCAGAAATTTCTAGTGTGCGGAGAAGAGAAAACTGGAGGAATAGAGCAGTCGCATGCCATCTTAACTCTTTCATTTTTACTTTATCACATTAAAGAATATTTTATCTACTTAATATTATTGTTTTGGCCCTTTAGTGGTAGTTAGAAGGATTGTTAGCTTATTTTCCTAGGTTTGACCTTGTCTCTTTAGTTGTCTAGTCGTACAGACACCAACACACTTAAGAGATGCCAGCACACCGCATTGTTGTCCCAAGACCGTGCTTCCATCCTCAGGCAGAGAGCTTCCTAAGGCATAGTGTTGAACCTGAAAACCAGCTTGCCTAGCCCCATCCTATATTTTGGGTTTGTAGGGTGATTAAAGGACTTCATAGTCCTCATCATTCTCGTCCTGCATTTCCTAACACCGCATTAAGCTGAGGTACGTTAGGGAAACCTTCTACATCTTGGCCCTCTATGACCTAGGGCCTTGCACGTGGTGGTCTCCCTCTCTTACATTTTTCGTGAACCCGATGTGAACCATTTTGGTTCCATTTTTGTGATACTGACAATTCCTTTCCTCGTACTCTAGGAGTGTTATAGGTGTGAGTGTTGTGAGGCTATCGCCTTACAACCCAACCTACGACCCCTAGTTGGCATAGTTGGAAGGTTCTGAAGGTGTTGCATAACGAAACCTTAATCAAGTCACGGTCTTATCCTTTAACCTTTAGGGACTCTATGGAAGTATTGTCTAGTGTGTGTAATGGCCTCCTTCCTGCATCAACCTATCCCTTCTGCGTAGCCTGTTGATAGTGGTACTGGTATAACCTTCACATCATAGGACTTACTGATGGGTTTTAACAGGGAGTCATCTCCTCTCTATATCTCTACATGGATCAATGGAAACATCATAGCGGGTGTTCTCGTTGATCCAATGTCACAAGTAAACATAATAACTAAGGAGATTATGTTGCTTAACTTTCTACATAAGGATGGGTATGATACACCTATGAGCACCATCCGCACACATGGCGAGATTTTTGTGCCTCCTTTGGGTAGTATTGTCCTATCGGTCTTGGTTGGACCTAAATATGTGAAACTCCTATTTGACATTATCCCTGAGTTTGAGCTCTTTAGGGTGAAGTTGGGTATCCCTTGGTTGGTGGCTATGAACGCGGTGACCTCGGTCGTGCATAAATGTTTAAAATTTATCCACAAGGGTTTTGTGCATGCAATTCATGACACTAGTTATAAACCATCAATTGCTCATTGTAGCTACTCCTTGCACCACTCTTGGCAGGCACCCGTTGGTCCTCTCCCACCTAGGATGCACCTTCTACACCGAACATATCAAAATTATTAGAAAGGGAACCTAAGGCTAAAAGTGAGATACCCTTCGTCGCCTTATGCTATTTCACATAGGGCTTGCTTAAAAGTCGACAATGATGTCGTTGAGGCACATAGGAAGAAAGAAGAGAAGCAATCCTAGTATCCTCCTTCTTCCTCTTCTGTTGGTTAGTCTGACACTTCTTCTCAATTTGTTGTGGTACCACCGGATTCTGCTCTGTGCTTGTGGGAGAACCCTATGGTGCCCACTTGGCGAAAGCCTAAGCATCTTGCATTCGAACTTCATGTCCTGTTGATAGAGCCTAGACCTATTCAGTATAATGGGAAGAAGGTCTCCCATGGAGAGTCCTCTTTGTATCGACCTCTGCAGCCTCCTACTGCTCTTGCTCCTAAAGCAGTGAAAGAGAAGAGGCTCGTTATCGAGGCTCTTGAGCTAACTCCCCCCACTGCCTCTCAATCTATTCCTCCTACTCTCATTCAGGAACCCATTCCTCTGCCAGAGACGGTCGTAGTGGACATTCCCATGGTTGAGAAAAATCCTTTCATTCCTTCACAACCTTCGGCCTCCAACTCAAAGAGTCATAGAAACCACCTTGCATGCGAGCGCAAGCGTTGGCGAAAGGATCTTTTGGCTAAATATGTTTCCTCGCAAAGGAAGGAGGAAGAGATGACCACCCCTACTCCAAGGCCTCCTGCAATGTCTTCCTCTCCCCTTCCTTTTGGTTCTCTTCATTCTAGTTTTGTGTTGCTCCTAGCTTCCACTGCAAGTGCGAATGCACCTAACCTCAAGGGGGTGCAGTTGTTCATCACTCCTTCGGTGGAGCCTCCTTTGCTGATGTTCATTCCAAATATCCAACCTTTTCCAAAGCCCATGGATATGATTAATACCTCATTTGTATCCACTACGGTCCTTTCCTCCTCTTCCTCCACACCTCTAGCCTCGTCTATGGGGAGTTCATCTCCTCCGATGAAGTGAAAGGTGGAGTGTGGTCCTTCTAGTAGGGAAGGATGTAAGAGGATCCCACCTTCTTCAAAAGGTGGTCCCATGATGACTTGTTTTGTCCTAGTAACACAACCAGTCCCAACTTCCCCTGAGTTCGTCGCCGCTCTTGAGTCATTCAGCGAACCTAGCAGTGAATCTCATGTGCATCCTACCTTGTCCACTAAAGTTAAACATGACACTCCTCTAGGGTGCATGTTTAACTCCATGGATGAAGTTTTGGCCTTGTCAGCAATCTTTGCAAAATCGCTGACCCTACCTCCACAAGAGCTTGGAAAAGAAGACCTTGTGGGGGCTTCTTTCTTAGCCCTTGTTGCGGGAGGGTCGGATGCTCCTCCTCTTAACATCCCACCACTGCAGGCTCGTCCTCCTTCCCACTATGATGATCGAGAGTGGGAAGTAGATGACCTCTTGGTCAATCAGTGTTAGGAGGCCTCTTCTTGATCTTGTGTGTGTGTGTTTTGTGATGTATCCCCCTGTGATTGTGTTATGTGTTCCTGGATGACCCTTGTCACCCCTATTGGTGCTTGGATACTAGTGTGGTTTTTGTGTCATAAACCTTCTTCTATTTGTATCATCATTCTTCCATGTTTGTGCTTGATTTTCGATAAATTGGGGATGATGCAAAGCATTGGGGGCATTTAAGCTTCCCTTCCATGTTGACCCATTTTTTAATTTTTTCTTTGTTTTCTATGCATTCTTCTTGATCTGGTTGGGGATTGAGGATATTTCACCTTGCATCACGGTTACCTATCATTTATATGAGCATGGACAGATTTGACCCCACTAAACTAGATCCCCATGTGTCCTTTTTTTTGTTTTTCTTTCTCTTTCTCTTTCTCTTTCTCTTTCTCTCTTCTTTCCTTGAGTTGTCCCTCTCGTATGACAACGCCTTCCTTCAACATTTCAATTTTTAGAAAACGCATTCGTCACCAACAAATCTTTTCTCGAAAATCTTTCTTTAGAATCGTATTCTCAACTTGGTGCCCTAACAGAATATGTTTCCTTCATCATGGGTTCATAAAGAAAGGATTTGAAAACCTTCCTCCAAAGCGGGATAGCTTTGAATTTCCCCTCGCGTGGGGGCCTATTCTTCCTTTCGAATTCCTTGATGAAGTGAACATCTTTCAAAAGGATCCCTTGATGATGGATCGTTCTGAGAAAGAAAACATCTACTTTTGAACTGTGCATCCCTTGAGTGGACCTCCTCTTCATGACGAGTCCCCAAGGGACCCCTTTGAAAGTCTTCCAAATTTTCAATGGTCTATGCGATTGTCCACTTACTTGCCTACATGGCCGCTTCCTGACTTTGTAGAGTCTACTTTCCTAGGTTTCCTCCATGTGAGATATCTTGGGGGATACCTCCCTACAGGTCTAAGAGCTTTTAGGGTGCTTCCTTTGAGCTTCCTCCATGCGAGAGATCTTGGGGGATACCTCCCTACAGGTCTAAGAGCTTTTAGGGTGCTTCCTTTGAGCTTCCTCCATGCGAGAGATCTTGGGGGTGGCTCCCCTACAGGTTTGCAGGTCTCTAGGGTGCTTTCTTGAGTTTCCTCCATGCGAGAGATCTTGGGGGTTACCTTCCCTACAGGTCTGCGAGTCTGGGTCTATAAAGCGCTTTTCTAGCTTCCTCCATGTGAGAGATCTTAGGGGACGCTTCCCAGGTATCCTCCATGTGAGAGTTATTGGGGGACACCTTCCTTGGAAATCTACGGGCCTATGAGGTGCTCACTTTATGAGGCTTCCTTCATGCAAGATATCTTGGGGGTTGCCTCCTTGTAGGTCCATGGGCCTGTAAGACACTTTCTTTCTTCAACTTCATAGTTTTGAGAAGCTATGAAGTCCTTCACTTTCCCTACACCTTCAAGTTCATCAGATCATGGTCTACTTCCTCAATAGTTCAAGTATACATTTCTTACCTTACTCTTCTTCAATCTAATTTACCGAGCACTCATCAGTATTCATGCTTGCTAAAGTGGGGGAAAAATGTATGTGTGAATTTTCACCCCTTATGCAAATTCCCCTTTTTCCCTTCTCCACTTTAGAAAACCAAGCTCAGAGGCTTAATTAGACCTAAGCCCACTGCTTCCATCCCACTTAGCACCTGTTTTGAGTTTCCATAGAGGAATTTTGTTGGGGACACCCGTGAGGTGTGTAGACATTCGCACGATGGGCTTACGTCCCAAGTAGATTCATGTGGCTAGAGCTGCAGAGGTGATACACTTCTCATTGGAAGTTGATTGGTAACACCCTCTTCGGCCAACCGACCCGAATATTGTTGTTTTCTTCATCTCCCCTTCAAATTCATGCCAACAAGCATTTCATCTTCTAAAATATCTACACAAGCTAACCTTCACACTCTTGTACTCACTTCTAAGCATTCCAAGCATTTCTAGCAACACTCTCACACTTCATTGCAGCAACAACTTCACTCCACCACTTCAGTAGAGAAAGTTTGGGACAACACCACTGCAATAGAGGCTCAAGTACTCTCATTCACTCCCCCATTAGCCTTGAGTGGTGGAGGTGGTAAGCTTCCCATTCCTCTGCTCTATTACTTGGTTGAGTAAGCACATTTACTGTTTTGTAGTGTTTTAGTGTTCTTCATTACAGTACTTTTTTTATCATACTCACATTCTTGGTTTTCCATGGAGGTGGAAAAACCTAAATAGGGGTCTGACTGAGGCAGGCCACTATACAGCCACCCAACATTTTTCCTCCTCTTTGTGTGTAGGTGGGCATGCTTTTGGGAGCTAGCTGGAAAACAAATTCCTTTGTGAGATCATTCTTGCCACCCTAACTCTTGCATTTTTACTTTATCACATTAAAGAATATTTTGTCTACTTAATATTATTGTTTTGGCCCTTCAATGGTAGTTAGCTAGGTTGTTAGCTTGTTTTCCTAGGTTTGACCTTGTCTCTTTAATTTTCTAGTTGTACAGACCCCAGCGCACTTGAGAGATTCCAGCATGGCACGTTGTCATCCCAAGACTGCGCTTCCATTCTCAGACAGAGAGCTTCTTGAGGCGTAGTGTTGAACCTGAAAACCGGCTCACCTAGCCCCATCTTGGATTTCAAGTCTGTAGGGTGATTTAAGGACTTCATAGTCCTCATCATTCTCGTCCCGCATTTCCTAACACCGCATTAAGTTGAGGTAAGTTAGGGCAGCCTTCCGCATCTTGACCCTCCATGACTTGGGGCCTTGCACGTGGTGGTCCCCCTCTCTTACAATGGATATGGTAGAGGAAAATCATCAATAGGTATAGTGAGACAAGATATTGTATTAGAATACATCAATTTCATTTACACAACATGGAAATTTAAAATTCTATAGTTTTCCTTTGCTTAATTAAATGAACATAATGAAATACAATCCTTTTCCTTAAAGGCCTAAGTATTAAACATGTCTATTTTTATTATCCACCAAAAATTTCCTTCCAATGAACATTACATAGATATTTATACCAGTTATCAAAAGCAAAAGAGTGTCAACAATTTAAAATTTTGAAACTTCATGCTATGAATATACACATCTAAGATTAAATCAACCCCCTAAATGGTAATATTTGCTAAAATACTCAAAATGCATCTTGTTCTTTAATATTTCTTCACTTCAACCATTAGATAGGTATCTTTTGAATCACATCAAACTAATCTAAGTAGCCCATTTTCCTTGCACTATATTTACATTCCATCAATATCACAATAGAAAGCATGTATCAATCCTACCAATATCATCAAGGAGCATTGAGGTGCCATATGTCCATGTCATGGAATTATATCCTTTATAGAGTTCCTTTTTGAAGCAATTTCTACCACTAGTTTATATGTTTATACAATAGTGTAATATTCTCAAGCTATCATACTAACAACTTTAAAACATTGTACACATTGTCAATTTTAGAGATGATCAACTATTCCATTGCATCAAAAATTTACTTTGTATTTCCCCTCTTATTAAAATGGGGACCCATTTTATCTTGTTGGAATTGATTGTCATTGATGTCAAAAGAGTATGAGAGATTGTTAGAATATTTTGATTGATGTCAAAGGTGAGGAGAGTACTTTGACAATAGAAGAAATTATATGATATAAAAAGGCCAAAGGACACTAATCAATGTTCTAAGACCAATTAAAATCGGATTGAGAAGAGTGGATAAAAGATGAAGTGTGTGAGTGGAGCAATGAAAGATATATCAATAATGAAATGAATCATATATAAATGATGAAATAAATCAAAATAAATAAAGGATTGAATCAAATATCAATAAGAGAATGAATAGAAGATATATTATGAAGCACTTTTAACATTATAAATAAATTAGTTGATTAAATAAAGATTATTTTTAACAAAAATTCACAAGGGCACGATGAAGGGTTGTGTCTCATGACAAGACAAGATATATAAGAGAATTCATTCCATGAGATGTTATGTGTGGAAAGTTTTATCATTCAAGAGTGAGTGAGGAATAGAAAAAGGTAGGAAGGTTTTATCATTCAAATAATTTTTTTACGAAATTAGAATATGTAGCATGAAGTAAATAAGAGGAACATAGAAGAATGAAGTGAATGAATATTATTAATTGAAGATCTGGTTAAGAATAGTCAACAAACATGTTGAAGAGCTATGACCATTGAAATAAGAAAATAATAAAATATCATTCAAAGGAAGTCATTAAGGATAAATAAAAAGGAGAAAGAAAAGTATTAAAAGATAGTCATTAAGGAGAAATAAAAAGGAGAAAGAAAAAGTATTAAAAGATAGAAATTGGTATTAACAAAAAGACATATTCTTTTAAAAAGTTGGGCATGTGCACCAATGTGGGGGACCAAAAAGTGGCCACTCCACTTTTTGGTCTCAAAAAAGAGAAAATATGAGCACATTATAATAAAATGCGCTTACATTATGGGTTGGTAGTGGCCGAGCCTAGGCTCGATCATTACCAAGCCATAATGTTAGTATGTTATAACACACTCGTATTATGGTTTGGTTTGCACATAATGTGAGTGTGTTATAACACAATCACATTATTTGAATGATTTCACAAAATGTGAGTGCATTATAATATGCTCGCATTATGTTTTTCTTTGAAAAAAATCTCTTTCTTTTTTCTTTCTCTTTCTCTTTCTCTTTCTCCTTCTCTTTCAAGAGGTCAAATTTTAGTAATCATCAAGTTGTATCATCTTTCTCTCTCTATCTCATTCATTGTTTATCCCTTACACTCTAGACCTATTTCTCACTATTTCCATCCCTTTATCTAACTATCTCTCCCTTGAGCTCAAGAACTATCTCTCTATCTATCCATCCTTCTCTCTCTCCCCCTATCTCTACTTCTATCTATCTCACCTCTCTCTCCCTCCCTACTTCTCCCTCCCTCCTTCTCCCCCTCCTATTTCTCTCCTATCCCAAATTCTATTTATCTCACCTCTCTCTACCTCCCTCCTTGCGTGAGGTGTGAAAGAGAGAAACAAAGAGAGAGAGAGAGAGAGAGAGAGAGAGAGAGAGAGAGAGAGTGGTAGGGAGTGATGGAGAGAGAAATAGGTAGAGAGAGGGAGATGGGAGATAGAGATAAATAGAGAGGGAAGGAGAGAGGGAGTGAGCGGTAGGGAGGGAGGCAGAGAGAGGTGAGATAAAGATAAATAGAGAGAGAGGTAGGTAGAGAGATGGAGAGGAGATAGAAAGAGGGGGAGAGAGGGGGAGGTAGAGAGATAAATGAGATGGAGAGAAGTAGAGAAGGAAGGAGGGAGAGGGGGGAGGGAGAGAAATATGGAGAGAGTGGTGAGATATAGAGAAGTAGAGAGGAAAAGAGAGAATGAGAAATAGAGAGAGGGAGGAGGGAAGAAGGGATAGGTGAGATAGAGAGAAGTAGAGATAGAGAGAGAGGGGGAAGGAGGGAGGGTGGGGGAGAGAGAGGGGAGGGAGGGAGAGGTAAAGATGGATAGATGAGATAAAGAGAATTAGAGAGAGAGGGGAGGGATGGAGAGGTAAAGAGGGATAGGTGAGATAGAGAGAAGTAGAGAGAGAGAGAGAGAGAGAGAGGAGTGAGTGAGTGACAAAGAGAGAGGGAGAGAGAATCCTGAGATAGAGAGAGAGAGAGAGGTAGTTCTTGAGCTCAAGGGAGAGACAATTAGATAAAGGGATGGAGATAGTGAGAGAGAGAGGTCTAGAGTGTAAGGGATAAATAATGAGTGAGATATAGAGAGATAAAGATGAGACAACTTTTTGATTACTAAAATTTGACCTCTTGATTATTGAAATTTGACCTCTTGATTATTGAAATTTGACTAAGTCTGAAAAATTATAAGATCTTCCAAAAACTAGAATTTGCATTATAACTCCTAGAGATCTAAAACTACTCTCAAACATCCTATAAACTATATACATGAAATATAACTTCAATTATAATAAATTAAATTTCCATATATAAATATTTTCATTTATATAGTTTCACTGAAAGAGAAGGAAAACAAGAACTTAGAGAAAAGAAAAGAAAAAAAGAGAAAGTAAAGCATAACGCGAGCATGTTATAACGCACTTGTGTTTTTGTTTGCTTTAGAAATTTCCAAGCCTTTGGCTTGGATTTGTCGTGGGCTTCCAACCCAAAGCTTGGAGTGACTTTTCAATGTCCAAAGACATGTTTTAAAAAATTATAAAAAAATTGACATAATCTCGTGTGTGCTCCCCATTAGCTTTGCATGTGTTTCAATGTCAAATCAAAAAAACATCATGATAATGTTAAGATCTCTCTTAGCTATCTAACCATGTAATTTTTTTCATGTTTTGAGTATGTTGAGATTTTAATCTTTAATATCTTTTGTTAGTGTATCCATTTTTGTCAAAAACAAATGTGTGGTATTTTTTACTTTATTTTTTAACTGTTGATCAAAATTTCAAATAAATTACATTTTTAGAAACTAGAGTCCATTTTACACATTTTTAAAAATATTTTTGATCAATTTTCAAAAAAATTAGGGGGGAGCACGCTCAATTTTCTAATTTTCAAGATGTGTCCACTTTGAAAATTAGTAAAAAAACATATAATTAAAAAAATAGTAAAAAAATTGGGGATTTAAACTTCATGGTGTTATTTAATTTCTCATCTAAGTGATTTTTAAAATAATAAAAAATGTTAACATTTTAGGGGGGCCACACCAAATGCTATGTTATGTTTTTTTTGAGAAAAATTGGACCAATTTGTGTGGCCCCCCTTTTTGAACCCCTTAATCTCTACCATTTAAAAAAAAAATAGTTTAAAAATTAGATTTGAAGCACTATGTCTATTTTTTGTTGCATATTCATATTTTGAGTGTAACTATCTTCAATTTCTCATCCAAGGTATTTTCTGATTTCATAAAAAAGTGGTCACTTAAGTCCCCTTTTTAGTCCCCCATCTTTTTGCACTTACCCAACTATTTATTTTCAAAGAGATGCAACTCTTCATTGAGATGTAAAGATATAAATAGATGAGTGTGGAATAGAAAGGAAGATCTATTAGTCAAGAGAGGAGTGTGTGGAGGATAAAAACATATATTATTGTGGATGTGTGAAAAGACAATGATTAGGTTAGAAAAGGAAACAATTATTATTTAAGTCGTGACTATTTGAAGGGACATTATCTTTAAAAGAATGTATCTCTTCATAAAAATATGAAGATATAAAAGAGAATAAGAAATGTGTGATAATTGTGGAATAAATATAATATCATACAAGAAGATTTGTGAAGAAGGGAAGTGTATGAGACACAAAGATATATCATTCAAGAACAAGAAGATTTAAGAAGAATATATGCAAATTTGTGTATGAATATTTAAGAAACAGAATATATGCAGATTTGTGTGTGAAGATTTTGAGGAAGAGAATATAAAAGGAGATCATTAAAGGCTATATGTAAAGAAGATTTATTATCAAGAATACAAGATTTTATTGAAGAGTTTGGTGCCTCATATCAAAGAGATTGGTGTATCTTGCTAAGTTGTTGCGTAGATGTGTCTCTTGCTAATTTGGTGCTTAGTTGTGGGGATTGCTGTCTCCAATGGGTTGGTGCTCACAAATTTTATAAGAGAGAATTGGTGTCTCTTATAGGTTGGTGCCTATAAATATTTTAAAAGAAATTTATATAAAAAGCAATATTTTGTCATGGTTTTCTCCCATAAAGGTTTCCATGTAAATTGTGTTTTTTTATTGTGTTACATAATTGTTAGATCTTATATGAATGATATTGTGCAATTGACATTATTATGGTTGTTAGTTTAAAAAATAAAGAATTTTCTTATATTGATTCAACCCCCCTCTCAGTATAAGTGTGTGCTCATCATATCCATCATGTCATCTTTAGACAATTGTGTAGCTCAAACAACTTACTTGAATTTTTTTTTTTGGAAAAACTAAGGTGACATGTATCATATAGTATAGGTTTTCCTTACTTTAATTCTTAACATCCATAAAAGGTATCAATGGAACTAGGCCCTTCAAATTTTCTAACTCATCGAGTTTTATCCAATAACACAACAATTCTAAGTTGTTAGATTGACAAATTTGAAATATTGCACCAATTTTTTTTATCTTTGAGATGAGATCAATGGTTAAACTGCATTGAAGGCTTCCTTGTGAACTCCACCAAAATGGGGCTCACTCAAGATGATGTGTTTATTATTAACCAATGATGCAATAGAAAAGGGGTTTCAAATTGACAATATTTAAATATTGCAATTGTCATTTATCTTTGAGATGAATAATGGTATGTTGAACATTCAAAATACTGAGAGGTGGGGGTGAATCGGTATTCTATGAATTTTTGAACACAGCAAATTCAATCACCAAACCATATTAACTAAAATAATAAATGAAAGCATGACTCATCCACAAAATCACAAAACAGAAGAACACCGGGATTTTTACGTGAAAAACCCAAAATGGAAAAAACCACGGTGAGGATTAGCTCACAATATATTATATCCAGATATAATATATTACAGGGGCTCACTGCCAGGACACACTGTCCTTATAAGGCTCATAGCCAGAATTAAGTACAATACAAAAATGTGGCTCACTACCGAAGTATGAACTGAGGCAAGATGCACCTTTCTTGTGATGCATTTTAGTTCCTTTGAAGCTCTGAACATGAATTACTTCTCTACTTACCAGTCACTCAACAACTTTGCTCTGATTCTAAACTTTTACCATTGAATTTGCATGTTTGCATCTTACAACACCACTCGCATCTTATATGTCATTTTTTTTCTCACACATTCACACTTTTCAACTCCAAAATATCTCATATATATACCCAAATACATCCGCACACATCAATTAGGTTGGCCTAATTAGATGTAAACAAAACAATCCAAAATAGCTTTTGTCGGCACTACATAAGATTCAAAATCATCTTCACACCCAAGCAAAACGTGCAATTCTTAATTTTAAGTCAACATGGACCCAAGATAGATCCAACTAACATCCATAATGTATATTTAATCTTCTCAACGCATATCATGTATTAGGTCAGCCAGGAATAGGACCTAATCACAAAAAGTTTCGATCATACACACGCTTCCCAATATATGCACCTTCCAAATTCAATAATTCTTCAGTTTCTCATTTCACCAACATCAATGAGACTAACTTTAGAAACACAACATCAAAACATTCTTCACAAGAAAATGTGGAATCTCCCACATTGGTATATTGATCAGAGAGATGACACTGATATACAAAGTTGAACTTTTTCATTGATATATTCTGGTACTCTTCACAAAACTTCTCAAGATCTTCAATATAGCTATATAAACCTGTCATAATAATATGGTTAGAAGCATAGAGTTATACCTCTTCTTGCGGTGAAGTGTAGACCCAAAAACCAACACACTGAACCACAACACCATCAGCAAAGAACACTTAGCCAAGCTTTTGATAGATCAAATTTTTGGTATAGATAGTACTATACAAATAATACCAAAAATGCTTCCCCACAATGTTGACATCAATGACAACACTAGGACAGCTAAATCAACTGATGTATGTACGCTTCATGCTCATGTTTCCAAGTAGTATCAACAATGATAGACTTTCAAACTTCCAACAATCTCCCCCTTTGTCATTGATGGCAACATGCATATCAAAAACATTTTTCATACCATGAATCAAATCTTATTTCTTCCTAACCTTAACTCCCCCTTTCAAAATTAACCTTGACTTTCCAAAAGGAGTTTTCCAATCATCCAAAATGTATTAAAAAAATGTTTTTCTTCCCACTATCTCTCGCATTATCCCTCACCTTATCTCTCCCCCTTTGAAATCAATTGAGAAGGTTAAGCAAGGGTCTAGTATATTTCCCTTGGATATATGTATGTATACATCATTTTCAAAAAAGATAATTTTGATCAAAAAAAAGATAAGACATATCAACCTGAAGATGAAGATCCCTTGAGATTCTTCAAAGTATCCTTCCAAGTAGCTTTTCCTTCTTCCCAAGAACCTTTTGCATGTAGAAGAGTATGTATAGTAGTTCAAGCTTTGTTAGAGACTCTATTCCTTCTTCCATAGTGCTAGGGTTGAGATTTATTTTTGATAGATTGACAACACTAGCAAGGTAACTAGATATAGGAATGTGCCTTATTTTTACTAAATCTCTTATTGCCACATATTGCTTGATTATCTTTGTTCTTTGATTTTGTAAGCTAAATAAATTGTCCTATAGTTGCATGATGTAAGACCACCTCTGATTGTCCCTGTCATTTTCCAAATTGTAAACATCTACTTGAGTGCTTAACCGAATTTCATTGACTCATTTCATTCTTTGTATTTTGTGCCCAGTTAGACCAATTCATACAATAAGATATTAATTCTTATGCTTCTTCTTCACAACCTTGAATATCCATCAATTCCTTAAAGACTTTGTGATGTACATCTACACATTTATTTTTTATATCCTCTAGATTCTCCTTTGTAGACCTTGATTCTGACTCATTTCTTGCTTGTTCTTTTAGTCCAAAGATGTATGCTTTCAATGAATCAACCATACTCCTAAGATTTTCCTAGGTGGACACTTATGAATTAATGCTTGCACCGGGAATTACCTTTTATAAATCCTTTATTGCTTCATCCAATTCTTGTGAACTTCCTCTTTCATGCTCATGTTGGGTCACATCAAATTGTCTTCCTTCTTGTTTTGAAACCTCTTGTTTGATAGCAACACTTTTTCTTTTCTTACCTATTCTTCTTGAACTATCAAAGGCTTTAGTTATAGACCTATCTTCTAGGCCTAATCTGTTGGGGTCCTTTGGGCTTCCTAGAAGAAATTCTGCATAATGATCAACTTCCTCCATAGTTACTTCCTAATCTAACTCAAAAATCCACACAAGTCTAGGCTCAATTGCTTCCATGTAACAAAAACTAGTAGAGATAAGGAAATTGATGTCTTTAGAGTATATTTCCACCACACTCTATGGAATTTTTATTCTCTTATTCATCCTCATCTGAAACATTCCAAAGAATGTTGCAATTGATCATCTTCTTGAGAATTCGATCCACCAAGATTCATCATAAGATTTCTTATTTGATGTGCTACTGGTTTTGTATTTGACCATTCAACCTTTCCAATTACCGGTATCTTCTTCATGAGGTAGAAAAGTAAGAAAACTATCGAAATACCGTACTTGAATGTAGCCTTTTTTTCTTTCTAATTTCTTTCAAATTCTTCATCAAATTTTGTTGAAGTAGCTCACAAAGAACATAATTCACACCATTCTCAACCATGTTAAGTGCAATGTGAGAAACACTAGTAGAGACTGTATAGCCATCGTTAGGTAGGAAAATTTTATGTCCAATAAGCATTGCGGCATATTGGATAGCTGGATTTCCAAATGTACTCAAGACAAGTTCTTTTCCTTGAAGAGTTGCACCAGTCTTTTCAATTAATTCTTGGTCATTGACAGACTTCCACCTTGGAACTAGTTCGGAGGACCACAAACCAGTCACATCCCTTATTGCTTCCCTGGTTATCGAGTGTACACCACCAATCCAAATAGACTCGTCATGAATTCTGCTCAATACAATTTGAATGTACTTCTTGTCGAATTCAAACATTGGAAACTTCTACCATACATCCAATTTATTTTCAACTAGGATTTTTTATGCATCACAATTTTCTTCCAATTTTCTTGTCCATAAAATACTCAATCCAACAGAGGAAATTTCTTCTGTTTTTCCATATATGTATGCATAGATATCCTCAATAGGTGAAACTCTAGGGGGAGTGCCAGAAAATGCACCCATCGAGTCTTTCGACAGATTTTTCAAAGAATTCCTCTTCAATTTAATTTTTGGTCTGTCTGAGACATTTACTAACTTCGAACCATCCATTGCATTTAAAATGAAAATTTTAGAGAAGAACTGTGTAAGTAGAATACCTCTTGAATTTGCTTCAGTGAAGATTAGGGTTTTGATGTTTTGCTTTTGGAAGACACCTCAAATCCACTTCCTCTTCTTCAATTTGCATTTCCTTTGCATTAGATGAATTCTTCTTCTCAAATGCATTTTTAACTCCATGATTTGACCTGTATCAATAAATGTATCAGCAATAAATGCTTCATAAAAAGTTGTCAAACTTTGAACCCTTGTATCCACAGTTAATCTACAGATGCTCCGCAAACTTCTGCATTGAAATATTTACTTCCCCAACTCTCTTCAATAGCTTCAGAAATTCCTTTTCCAAGAAATATCTTCGTGCCAAGTCATGGTATCTCATATTTTAGGGGGTTATTAGAATTTTCTATTATTGCTCCCCCTAAGCCTTGGCATGGGCTTAGTTCATAGAAGAATTATTTGTATAGAAGGCAAGTACAGATGCATTTGTAGTTCTTGAATCATCTTTATACTTAGACTCATCTTTATTTCTCCATATCTTTTATGTTTCCTTCTTAACCTCAGTAGGATCAACTTTCTTCACTGATTCATTCCTCTTTACTGGATTACACTGTTTTCTATTTTTTCTTCTACAAACTTTTGAAATATGTCTGGGTTTATTGCAAAAGTAGCATACAACATTTTTCTAACCAAACTGACTTCTATTCATTCTTGATCTTCACTAATTAGTCTTATGTCCAAATACATTGCATGTATAATAGTAGTCATTGAAAGATTGAAACATCCTCTCTGTATTATATCTATTTATCATCCAACTTCTGCACTTAGTACTTCTATGTCCAAATTTCTTGCATGCAAAACATTTTCCAGAGAAGAATCCAACATTTTGATTCATTCTACTCCTACATTCTATTGCTTTATGTCCATATTTATTGCATGAAAAAAAAATACCATTGAAAGATGGGTACCTTTGAGCATTTGGTTGTCTGATAGGAGGTCTTCTAGCATTGCTTCTTTGATTTCTGAATTGTCTTCTATTGCCTTGAATTTCCTTTTGACTATCAACCTTGGTAGATGTTTGATTTTCCTTTGAATTTTGTCCTTCTTCAAGTCCCAAACCACCTTTTTCCTTTAGAGGGTTTATGTATTGCAAGTAATTCATCAAGCATTGTAGTACTTATTTTGAATTTCTCCTCATGTATCCTTTCCTTTTCTAGATCAGATCTAAGATTTACCACTTCTTGTTCAAGTCTAGAGCATTCTTCAGTCTTGTTTTGTACCACTACATTTAGACATTCCTCAATCCTCTTTTTTTCTTCCATTTGTACTTTTAGTTTGATGGTCTCTTCATTTGCTTGCTTCAACTATATATTGACTTCCCTATGTCTTTCTCTAAACTTCTTGATTTGTTCTCTCAATTTTTTGATGCATTCATTTGCTTCTCCTAGGCTTTCCTTCAAGCTTTTGTTCTCAATTCAACTCTGTCAAGATCTTCAAGAGTAGCCTTAAGTTCTTCTTTGTCAAACATGCAGTCATCTTCTACATATTCAATTGCAAAAATTTCTTCTAGAGGAACAACACTTATTGTCTGCCATGTGTTCAAACTTCCAAGATCTTCCTCAAGTCATTAGGCTTTTCTGAAGGAACCAAGCTCTAATACCAATTGTTGAACATTTAAAATATTGAGAGGGGGAAGGTGAATCAATATTCTATAACTTTTTGAACACAGAAAATTCAATCACAAAAACATATTAACTGAAATAAGAAATGAAAGCATGACTCATCCACAAAATCACAAAACACAAGAACGCCAAGATTTTTACATGGAAAACCAAAAATGGGAAAGACCGCGATGAGGATTATCTCACAATATATTATATCCAGATATAGTATATTACAGGGGCTCACTGCTAGGACACACTATCCTTATATCTCACAGCCAGAATTAAGTACAATACAAAAATGTGGCTCATTTCCAAAGTATGAACTGATGCAAGATGCACCTTTCTTGTGTTGTATTTCAATTCCTTTGAAGCTCTAAACATGCAATATTGCTCTGCTTAGCAGTCGCTCAACAACTCTGCTCTAATTTTGAACTTTTACCACTAAATTCACATGTTCGCATCATACAACACCACTCACATCTTATGTCATTTTTTTGCTCACACGTTCACACTTTTCAACTCCAAAATATCTCCAAATACATTTTCACATAGGATTAGAGGGAGTAATGTGTTGCACCTTTGTTCTTCTTTTTACAGGTTTCCTACATGGTCAGTAGTGTCGCTAGAGATACCCTGAGCATCAGACTCAACCAGCCTGTGAGTTTTCTTTTTTATCTTTTTACATATTTTCAAGGCTCTCTCATATGCAATATTGACTTTGAAATGCTTCTTCTTTGTTGCAATACTATGATCCTATGTTGGTTCCATCTTATTGTTGTAATAATAATGCTGATTATAACCAACAACAGACATGATATTTACACAGTCCATACAAATAAAATTTAGATTGCTTCCGGAAGAAATTGTGTAAGCATTTTTGTATCAACATTTTGAATCATACTCCATATTCCATTACCAAGATTATTATAACCCTTTCTTATAATTCTCCATTCTCACAATGTTTCCATTAAAATTCAAACTATTATTTATATTTTTTGGCT
Source organism: Sequoia sempervirens (assembly GCA_007258455.2). Classification (NCBI taxonomy): domain Eukaryota; kingdom Viridiplantae; phylum Streptophyta; class Pinopsida; order Cupressales; family Cupressaceae; genus Sequoia; species Sequoia sempervirens. The sequence goes on along the minus strand of VDFB02270651.1, from coordinate 702,784,980 downwards.
ATCATATAATTGAGATTTTAAAGCTCCCATGACAATATTAAACTTGAACCTTGTATTATTTGTTGCAATATAATACTTTTATGGAACACAAACTTATTATGTCAACAGTGAAACAACTACAATCTCTTATTTATAATTGTCTCAATCATATCTACTCTTATGATATTCATAATCAATATATCTTATTTTCTTCTGATGTCACTTCAACATTGTCATGGAATGATTTATTAATTGTTAGCTATAATTGTATTTTGATGTGAGATCTTGCTTGGAATAGTATTGATTGTGAGATCATTTTAACTATATTTTGAGCATAATAATTGGATAGACTTTAAAAAGGTTTTGCAACTACAATTTAAAGCTACTCTAAATACATTCACCAATGTATATGATTTAAATAAATAAACAAAAATGCACATTGATTATTGAATATTTTTTATGTCAAAAAATCATTTTGAGAAAAGATATTTAATGTAAAAATAATTGTTACAAGAAAAATACAAACACCTAATTTTTAACTTGATCAATGCTAAAGAAAATCTATTTTTAGGGGAACTTTTTTAAAATTTAAAATACTAACTCATTCATGATGAAATAAATTAGAAAACATGAAATTATTTAAAGAATTCAGCCCAAAATCAAAGCTTAACCTAGATAATAATTACTTAATTGATGTTGTAAATTGTTAAAAAGTATAAAAAAAAATTAATCCATTCTTAATTCATCCTTCACCAAATGGAATTTTTTAGTCCACGAGAAGAAGCGCCGATCATCTTTTTTTTTAATTTGTAATACGCAACCAAGGCTGCATGGATTATATTGACATCAAAATGAAATTTACATTGTTTCAGCCCACAAAAATTTCAAGGCAAGGTTAGATTATCATGTTGAACCTCTCCCAGAGTCAAATACAAACAGTTTAAATTCACCCCCCAAAACACTATCTACCACAAACTACACAGAGGAACATCCACACTAGTTCAACGTCGACCTCAAGGCCCAAGCAAAAACTGCAACCATCCACCCCTACCCATCAATCCCCTTCATTATAGAACCCGGTAGACTCCACTAGCTCTACAAAATCACAACACCACTAGATGCCCATGACCTCGTTCAGGCCCAGCCTACAACAAAGGAAATTATATTTGATGGTTACCCAATGCCTATGTTGTTCTAGGCCTTCGACGTCCAGATTGAGGATGAAAGGGTGTCATTCTACCTCCACTCCTTGCAAGAACATCTTGTCAATGTCATCTGGCCAGGGGATCCCAACACTTGGTTGCGCCACCACAACTGCATCCACATTGTCAACTAGGATTTCCGCTTTGAACACTATTCTGAGTAGTAGTAAGCAATAGAGCTTAGGGAGATTCAGGTCCAAGAGAGAGGCAAGAAAGCATGAGGAAGTGTTTGAGTTTTCCCTCGTTTGGTTGCCAAAGAAACAAAATTTCTTCCCAAGCACCATCCACACTGCTTCGAGACATAGAATGTCTTTGTTGAGGCAGATCTTCAACCTCTGATCGGTGATGAAGCCTAGGAAGGCTAACTATTTTTTAGAGCTCCTCAACCTGATCGGGGTGTCCATTTTCTTTGGATAGTGTTGCCAACCTCTTCTCTAGATATAGAGCGATTTCTATTGAACTCTACGGATAGCCAGCTTGGCTTTATTAAATTCCTACGTACTCGCTCCTACTATCAATCAACTCCATACGACCAACTAAAGGTGGTAATAAATCTACCATGGGTGATAGTATTGTGTGATCCAAGTGTTCACTTGAGGAGACATTATGATTATATATTGTCATCATTAACCAGTCCTTTCAACTTATCTCCCATGCCAAAACTACACATACCAATGTCAACTAATCCTTCGTTTGATCTCATCAACGACCAAATGGGGTGGTTATTAATGTTTGGATCATACTTTATAGATACGTCCAATATGCAACCAATTTTCTTCCTATTCTAATGCAAACTGATATCACCCTTGTGTCAAATCTCTCTACTCTCCTTACATCGAAACTTGATGCATTCATACGGATGGATTTCCCTAGCAGTGGGAATGATGTCCTGGATAGTGTCACCCCCTCCAAATGGAAATGCCCATGTGCCCGATTTGGCCATATGAGGCTCAGACTATGCCACCCAATTGGCACATGGGAAAAATCCTTATTTACCATTAACTCCTGCATTGGCCAATGCGTCTACCTCACTATTGCCCTCCCTGCATATATGATTTATTGTGAAGTTCTCAAATGTTTGCATCAACTCTACTGCCTTGGTTAGGAGAAAACAAAGTTTCCAATTGGGGGTGTTTCCACTTCTAAGAGCATTGATGACCAATGTCGAGTCCCCTTCAATTGCTATCCTGGACACCCCTAGTTCTTTGCAAAGTTTCATCCCATGGATGACAGCTAAAAATTCAACTTCATTGTTTGTTCCTTTAGGCAGTCACTCAGTCGAGATTAAAATTGTTCTTCCTTGCCAATGCCTCATGATGCAACCCACTTCAGATGGACCCAGGTTTCCCTTGGATGCACCATCAAAGTTCAGTTTATACCACCCATGTGGCGGGGGGGATGAGGTTACTGAAGCTCTAGCTTGCTGGGTCCCAATGCCACCACTTCCATCCCAAGTTAGGATCTAAAGGGAGGGCCAAGCAGCATGTAGTTTTGCATCCCACTCTGAGAAAACCTTCTCCTTGGCCACTCCTTGTTCTAATTTTGTGTTCAATGTTTCCACTATAACAGCCTCAATTTTGTTGATAAGAGAGACAGAGCACATCTTGTCTTGAAACAACATCCTATTTCTTTCTTTCCAAATCTCCCATACTACAATTGATGGGCTAAGGGTCCAAACATCCCCATACACTGATTTTATTTTCAGGAGTAGCCACGAACATAACCAACTGAGCAAATCTATCGGCATGGAACACACCCAACCAAGCCTTGCACATAGCCAACACCAACACTCTTGTGCATACAAGTAGCCTAGGAGAAGGTGGTTGGATGTTTCTCCATCCTGTTCACACATAACACATCTCGATGGGCCTTGAAATCCTAATCGGAGGAACCTTTCAACAGTTAAGATTTTATTTTGAGACGCTTCCCACACAAACGTTCCTACCTTGGGGAGGCAGACATTACTCTAGAATAGGTGTAGGGGTAAACTATCCACAATCCTACCTCTTTCTTTGTACAACATCTTGTATCCATCTTTTGCATTGTAATTGCCAAATTTAGGTCGCGCCCAAATCAAAGTGTCACTGCCATTTCGTAGTCAACATTCTATTTTTCAACACTTCAGTGAGTAGCAATACTTCTCTGCGGTATATTGAGGCTAGTGAAGTCTCTCCATTTCCATTCTAGCACTGTGTTGTTCTCATTTGGGACTATATAGTCCTTGACCCGATCACCCCATAGGTTTTTTAGTGTGTGTTTGTCTTCTCCCACCTCAATCAAACTGTCTAGGCTTGGTAGCCTTTCCCATGAGTCCTCCCAAAACAAGGCTTTACTTCCATCCTACACATCCCATGAGAGGTAGTCACAAACTACTTTCTTGCATTTCTGCATGAAATTCCATATCCATGAGCCAGTTGGAGGATTGGAAATTGTTAGAATGTCCATGTTACTATCGTTCTTTAAGTACTTGTAGTGGAGAATTTTCGCCCACTTGCTTCATGGTTCACAGTGCATACGCCATATAAGTTTTTCCCCCAGAGCCCTGTTTTGCAAATCCAAATGTTTGAAGCCAAGCCCACCATCTTCTTTGGTTTTGCACAGTTTTTCCCAAGTGATCAAGGCAATTTTCCTCTTCTCTTTTACCTTTCCAAAAGAATTTCCTATAAAGTTTTGTTAAGTTGGAAGCACTTCCACTCGGAATGCATAAAACCGACATGAGGTAGATTGGAAGGGAAGATAACACTGATTTTATCAATGTTATCCTTCCAACCTAGATTAGCCATTTTGCTTTCAATGAGTTCAATTTTGCACTCATTTTGAGATTGAGTGGATCCCAAAGTCCAATCAACCTCATTCCTTTTGCCAATAGGATTCCTAAGAAGGTACATGGTAGTTCCCCTTTTTTGAAGCCTAGAATCCTTAATATCCCCTGCTCCTTTTGTGTCGTTGTGTTAAAGAAGAAGACTTTTGATTTTCCTTCATTCATTGTTTGGCCCGAAGCTTTAGCATACATCTTGAAAATTTTGTTCAAGTGAATCACCTCCTTCCTCTTGGCCACTCCCATTGGTGTTGTGTCATCAGCAAATTGTTGATGAGATACTGCTTGAAAATCGCGTGTTATCCTTATTCCTTCAATTTGCATAGAGTTGATGCCAAGAGCTATTGTCCTTCCTAGAGCTTTCGCCATTAGGATGTACAAAAAGGGAGAGATTGGATCTCCTTGCCGCAACGCCCTTGACACTTCAAAGAAGCCCTCAAGCAAACCATTTACAAGAACAGAAAATCTAGACATGGAAATGCAAGTGAAGATCCAGTTCAGTCAATGCTTGTTGAACCCAAAAGCCTCCAGGGCTTTTAATAGAAATCTCCAATCCACCATTACATATTTCTAGAAGAATCAAATATGTTATTGAAGATTGTAGCATAGCAAAGAAACCGGTTCCACTCATAGCAGAGTAAATGTACATATAGAGCTTGCTAAGATAAATGGGTTTTTTTGTGCTCCCATAATTTTCATATTATTAGAGTTTTTTTGCTTCCACATGTCCATAAACAACACATACGTGGAAGGTATATGTGCATAGTTTACATACTCGGAATCGGACAGTATTCGGCAAGCTCAAAAAAATTGACTTGGGAAATACTCGACAAATACTCGGCAAATACTCGGAAAATGTGTGGATAATTATGTGTGTACTCAGGACTGCACTATGCACACATACATATCTATAAACATACACAGGATGCCAAGTTTGCATGCATATACACACACAGACATATTTATACACAGACTAACATGCCAAGTTTGTGGGTTTTTTGCGAGCTACTGACGATTACTTGATAATTTTACAGGAGAAAAATTAAAATCCATCTGCATACTACCCGCGAGTAAAAGCAGAAATTACTCAACATGCAAATTTTTTGGAGATTACTTGGCTACTGAGAGAGTAATCGGCCATATTGGAGAACGATATACCATACTAAAAAACAATGGTAAAAAAATCTATACAATAACCATTTAAGCCCATAGAAGACTACATGAAGTCAAATATATTTCCATACCCATTGGTTCATGCCAACATTATAACTCTGCACCATTCAGCCAGGATTAGTAGTGGGAAAACAGGGACATTCATTATTCAGGTCTACTGTGGCAGAGCATAAATATGAAAATTAAAATATGTTTGTACACCCATTGATTCATACCAGCATTACAATTGCATGATTCATTTACCCAGATTTCATGGCAAACAAGTTGAGGCCATACCATTGAGCAGCAGTAAAAGAGAGCTTAAATATAAATATATACGAATACCCTAGGTTTAAAACAACATTACAACCATAAGGATCATTTAGCCTGTCTTAGAAGTAGATAAAATGGCATCATAATCATTCAGACCCAGAAAATAAGATGAATACATATGTAAAGCCATTGATTCATCACAGTATTAAAACTATTGAACCATTCTGCCAGGCTTGGCTATAGACAAATAGCTCAAAATTTAAAACTCGGTTATTTTATAGGGCATGTCAACTTTGAACGGAACCACAGAAATAACAGAGCAACTAAAGAATTACATACCCCATCAGCAAGTGTCCGGCTACATTAGAATTAGAAACCCTCTCGGCAACCTAATTGCATAACGTCAAATTCACTCTTAGTTTAAGACATTGTTTCACGTGATTTGCTTGCATCCATTTGCAATCCTTTCCTCTAAGATTGCATATTTTTTCCTACATCTATACTAGACTTGAGCGATTGCATCGTTGTATTATGGTTCACTGCAGCTATCAGATAACTAGGTTTGAGCTAAATCTTCTATCTCAAGGACTGAATATAAATGAAAATAAATCCTATCCATCATTATTACAGAGCTTACTATAGAATGAATAATAGTCTACGTAACCCAAAGGCAGGTCACCTCCAAAATTGGCCCCGTCCCCTATATGTGATCTTTAATTTTGCAGGGGTGTAGAGACGGGTAGGAATTAGTTAACATCTCCACCCTATCCCCGAATTCTCAAAATTTTAGTAAATGTTTTGGGTGCTTCGACTTTTCGCAAGAAACTACCAGATGTACAACCCAACACAGAACACTTCCTGCTTAATGGTGGTTAATTCAAAGTGGGATGGATTTAGAGGCAAGCACAGCTGAAAAGAAAAGTGTAAAATTTTAGTAAATGTTTTGGGTGCTTCAAGTTTTCACAAGAAACTACCAGATGTACAACCCAACACAGAACACTTCCTGCTTAATGGTGGTTAATTCAAAGTGGGATGGATTTAGAGGCAAGCACAGCTGAAAAAAAAAGTGTTAAGACATCTTTGAAAAAAAAACCCTCACCAACAATTGGCAGTCCATAATAAAAATTGTAGGATTTTAATAAATTGTTCATTTTATTATTATTTTTTTTTATTTTATTGTTTTTATATTTCTCACTTTTTGTTCTTTATAGATACGTTTACACCATCTCACTTGTTCTTCAAGTCATAAGATATGATAATACAAACTCTTCTACCCTTAAAATTTATGAGACATTTGACAACATGCTTTAATAGATGAAGCAAGTCACTCATAACAAAAAGTCTAATTTGGGATTTTATGAACATATTAAGCCCATCATGACATAGCAATGAATCACCATAAACACCTCACTTCGTATGGTAGTTTACAAACAAAATCTCAAATGGTATGTAACAAGGCCAAGAATAGTGCATCTAATGATGAAGAGGTGAAAGAAGGGATCATGAAAGCCCTTGAAAAGATTTATAATGATAAAGAATCTACCTTACTTAAAACACAATGGCTGGCTTTTGTCAATCTTCATGGTCCGAAATTTTGCAAGCCAAAGACGCAATTGGATGAGGCAACCCTCTTTATATGGGCAATGATTCAAACTCAAAGCTCCAATTTTGATGCAATGTTACCAAAAGCTAATTAGCGACAGCTGCATTCCTTTTATGTTTTTTGTCATTTTGTAGTTGAAACTTACAGCTTATGGACATTTTATTGTAATTTGTTTGTCAACTCTCATGTGAAATCTCAATTCAACTCTAATATTAAGGTTCGATAATGCATATGATTGAGACCTTACCGATGTTTTTGTATTTGAAATTTCCTATATTTTTTAAATTCCCTTTTTATTTAATATCCCTCCGTTGCTATCACCATCCTGGAAACTTTGTGGAACATAGGTAATAGAAAATTCTTTGGAATTTCTTGATATCTTAGAATTCTGCGAAGTAATTATTAAGAAAAACGCAGCAGTTACCCAAGAGATGCAATAGATGAATACATCAAATATGTAGGTCGTAGAGAAATGATCCATTCTAGGTGGAAAGATTCTTGTTTAGATGGAATAGCCCATGACAGTGCATGTATATATTATTAAAGACAGCTCATAGCACAGAAATATTTTAAATCAGAAATACAATGGATGTTCGCAGGTGGGAAGTACGCAAATCATACAAAGGGCTTCCTCGACCCTAAGAATAAACTTTGTGCAGCTCTTTTAATCAGCTTCCAATCTTGCACTTCACATATGGCAACGTAAAATTTCATGTATTAATCTCTCTGACCTGGATTCTATTGAAAAATCTTATACATGGATTGTCCACGTTGATAATTCTTTGCATGTTCACAAATAAGCCACAAGTATAAGCAGAAAGAATTCTGCATGATTATTGTGCAATTGATGATGTCCGACTTTGCCCGTGAAGAATATGTAAGCAGGAATAATTTCACAAAGCACAGAAGTTACACGTACAGGCTGGATAACCCAAAGCATTCTACCAGAAACGGTTGAAATACAAAAAAAAAGACTGAAAAATGACCAAAAATATTATTCACCAACATATTGTACATAATATTGCCAACAAAACTTGATAATTTACATTAAGAAGAACACAGACATATATATATGAGGCCTGCAGATTATGCCAGGAGGGCAACTGAGAAGGCTTTAAAATTCAAATGCCCTTTTGCATATCACAACTTGAGAGCATTCATAATCCAGACTCATCAGCTGCAGATATACCCTGATTTATAAACAAAATCAGTGCTGTGCCCATTGAATGTTCTTAATATCAATTCCCTCCTGTACCATTTCCCAGAGCGGACTCATTTCCCGCAGTTTCTTAACCTGATCAACAGTGAGACTTACTGCCCTGTCAATTTCCTCTGCTGTAGAAAATCTTCCGATTCCAAATCTAATAGAAGTATGTGCCATATCTTCTTCAACCCCTAAAGCCCTCAAAACATAAGAGGGTTCCAAACTTGCACTAGTGCATGCACTACCACTTGAAACAGCAACCTCTTTGAGACCCATTAACAAGCTCTCCCCTTCAACATATGCAAAAGAAATATTTACATTCCCAGCATACCTGTCAGGGAAAATTATAAAAGAAAAAAAAATTAGCATAGAATATTGGTGAGCCTTTCAAGAGGAAGGGCCTCACTTAACCAGCTGAATTATTTGCCTAGGTTTTCATTCCCCTCTCTCCCAATTAATAAGAAGCCAATGTAGGATATCGTTTTAAGCCATTGATTAAAAAAATAAATGTTATAGAAGAGTACACATATGAGCAGGATATCCCCGTTGTATTCTGAAGTCTTGAAATTGATGCCTGTTAACACATTTTTGGCTGTTTTTAACTTCTTACTATAAAATACAGGAAGCTTCAGATTATCCTCTCTTCATTAACTTCCACTTATAAACCTTGCCTGTTATTGACTTGGTTGCCATATTATATATATCACCAAACATTAAACATATTTGTTTACTTACAAACTAATAAATCTTGGGTACATAAAGTATTATTCTTCACATTACATACTGACTATAAGTCTGCTACAATGCAGAAATACGACTTTTCTTTTTTGTCTCAGTAATATACCCAGTACCAGTGTGCACAAGCATGGAGGGAATTTTATAAAGCAACTGTCGCAAGAAAATGCTTGACAGTTATAGACAGCCATCAAATGTAAAGCCTGTTCTGAGGATTTATTTAGCACCATAGACCATGTGAATGGATGTTGCAGATGAAACATGCATAAGCTGAGAGAATGATGCAGCTTCACAATCGGGTAGCTGGAATTTAACTTGTATGGGATGATGTCCTTAGGCTGGCACAAAAAATTCATAGTGTATTGAAGAATGTGCAAACCTAACATCATCGAAGGTGGAATGGTTTCGGAATTCAGTGTCTTTAGATATTGGACTTTTTGTTCTTTGGGCTACAGAAAAGTATGAGAATTTCAACTGGGTGATGGAAGAAAGTGAGGAATATATATCTCTGGCCCCTCTCCAAACTGGGAATTGGAACTGTTTATGATAAAAACGAAATTTGCAATGGATCCTCATCCATTCATAAATCAGTTTCAAAATTTGAATCCCTGAGATATGCAAGATCTAAGGAAGTCGTGACAAAGATGAGATCCTTAATGTCACGCAGTGTGCTTTTTTCATCAAAAGAAGTCTTAGATTAGAGGATGAGTTGTCCATGAAAGCATAAATTTAAAATACAATTCAGATGGCTACAATGGGGGTGATGGTGAAGATTTAGGTTGCAGATTACACAGGAAACCAACTTGCTGCTGATGAAGCTGCTACAATTAGAGCAATGCTGAAAAACATTCTTCAGAGGCAAACATCAAAAAGGGCTAAGCAGTACCTGAATTGGCATGCTCAGCAAGTGCTATCCTCTAGGCTGATTTGGCTTTGCTCATATTCCAGGAGTTATTTACTTTCTGCATTTCCTGTTTCTTACTCTGATTAGACACTGGCTTGTAGCTAGTTCAAATGGGATAGCCTAGGCCATAATGTTTCAGGGTTCAAAGTATTTGAAAGATTTTAGTTTTCTTTTTAAGGGCTTAAAAGTATGTTGTATAGACTGTAAAAGAGCTTTCTATACAGAATCTTCATCAATCTTTATAGCCTACCATGTACAATTTGAATTGACATGTCAGAACTGGAAGATTAGATTTTGAACTTACGATAATAAAACAAAAAGCTACCCTTCTAAATTAGGGGGGGAAATCACGTACAATTATTTAAAACCCAAGTTAATGTCATATGGCAATTTGCAAAATGGTAAATCTAAACTTAAAAGTTGTGAAAAAAAAAGGCAAATGGAAATAATAAGCCCATAAAGCCCCATACCTGTGCTCTGTACTGCCATTGATGACAACCCCATCCAGCTGCCCCTTAATTCCCTTCAACAAACGGTTCTGTAATTCTGTTACATGCCTTTCGTCAAAGGCCATTTCTTTTAAAGCCAATTCAGCAGCAGCTCCCATTCCCACAGCTAAAGGCGTTGGAACTGTGCCACTTCTCAAACCCCTCTCTTGCCCCCCACCATTCATCTGTGGCTCAACTCGAACCCGAGGCCTCCGCCGGATATAAAGAGCCCCGATACCTTTTGGGCCATAGATTTTGTGTCCACTAAGCGACATTAAATCAACCTTCATGTCATCTACATTGACAGGAATTTTTCCGGCAGCCTGTGCTGCATCAGTGTGGAAGAAAATTTTGTGCTGCCTGCACAGGGAAAATTTAGTTGCTAACCTGAAATATCCTGCATGGTCATTTTCTCATTTTTATTTCTAAACATTCACCAATTGAGGTAAATATTTGCCATAATTCCTGTAAAAACAATTTTATTTTCTGTCAATTAAAAAATTGTTATTTTCCATTATTCCTATAAATTAATTTCATTTTCTTCATCAATTGAATATCAAGATTTGCCAGAAGTTCTACAGATAATTTTATTTTCTTCATCAATTGAAAACCACATTTGTAATAAGACAATTTTTTTCTATGTCAATTGAAAATCAAGATTTGCCATATTTCTATTAAAAATCAATTTCTTCGCCAATTAGAAATCAAGATGTTCCATTATTTATAAGAATCAATTTTATTTCAATCATCAATTGAAAATCAATATTTGTAAAAAATTCTCTGTAACAAGTTTCCAGATTTGGAAAAAAACTCAAAAAACGTTTATACATTTAAAACCTTAGGAAAATTATAACATGTTTTAAGATTTTCACCAGACATCTGAAATTAGCAGTTTGCTATGGGAGGAATACTGAGTATTGAAGGATAGCAGATTGAAATATGGCCATAATTACTTGGTTGTATTGCATGACTCTTGCCAGTCTTAAGTTACCAATTCATCCCTGAAACTTCCTGGGTTCAGATACAATTCATTTCTGATCCAGATTCTAGTTTGGTGTGAGCAGGGGTGCAGCCAGCGATTGCAGTTTGACCTGTAAGTTTGTCCCTGATGAACCCGCGATAAATTTTGATATATTTTCCCAACTCCACGGCAAACATGACATTTTTCTAAAAGAAAAATTAATTGATCATTGCTATCGAACATACAGGAGATTCCCATATTAACAGACAACACTGGATTAATATTTTAAAGAGTAATATTTTTTCACTTCTATATTTTATTATTAGCTGAAAAGATAGCCTGTTGACCATTAACATTCCTCCTATTACTGCTGTTCTGCGTCCGGATCTGAGAAATCCCTGAAGACATAAACCCTCCCAATGTTTTTTTCCGGATCAGGTGGCCAAACAAGAATATTCGCAAGGATAAACAAAGGCTGTAACTATCCTCTAGGTGGGTGGGAACAGTGGAGCCCAGGAGCATAAGCAAAAGCAAGGGCAGGAGTTAGGGAGGTAGGAGCAGCTGCTTCAGTAACAGCAGTAGATCTAGTAGCGGAACCAGTAGTAGATCCATCAGCAGTACCATCCTAGCTAGGACCAGTAGAAGCAGTAAAGCAAGCATAGGCTACAGTGGTATCTGGAGCTTCCTATGGAGCATCAATAGCAAAACCAGTTGTTGATCCAGTAGGTTCTGTAGATTATGCTGTTTAAGCGGTTGATAGATGATTAAGCAAGGTTGGTGGTCAAAGTATCCACAAGTCTGTGAATGCCAACAAAATTATCTATAGATAATGAGAAAGATGAGTATTAGCTCTGCAAAGCCAAGGACAACTCCAAAGCCATTTCTATAAATTAATTTAACTTATTTACTAAGTTACCGATTCGTCCCTATAAGAGCCCAGATACAGTACGGTACGATACGGGTTTGTGATTCGGATACAGTACGCTCAAAATTCGACGAGGATTCAAAAAAATGACTGCGGATTTGAGCTGGATTCTTTGGTTGACTGGATTCGACCAGGATACGGCGCGACGAATCCAAGGCAAATCCGCGACGTATTTTGATGTCAAAACACCCAGTCCGCATAATAAAGTGGTTTTTAAGCATTTTTTAATCATTTTCTTGACCAAATGTTGACTTCTCAATAATTTAATATTCATTGCAACCCTAATTTCGGCCTCCAAACACACTAAATAGGTAAAAACAATCTCATTTAACAATTTGTGAATGAAAAACAAGTTTTTTTGCCTCCATTGCTGAACTTTCTCTCTTGCTTGCACAAGCTTGATTAGACTTGAAGGCTGATCGTTGGTTGTTCAAAGTTGATTGTTGTGCTATTCCTAAGCACTTGCAAGTCTCCGTTCGTTGCCAAGAAGATCGTAGAGCAAGATTTGTTCAAAAGAGGTAGGTTTCTTTGAAGTTTTTTTTTTTTTCTTACATTTTTTTTAACAAATGAACTATTTTGTTTTGTTTTTATTGTTTTGTTGATTGTTCTCATTCTTTTAAGTTTTTTAGTTTCAAATTTCAATACCAAAATTATTTTAATATGTTGTGCCTTAGTTATTACAATGGCATCCGCTTCTAACACCACAGCCCAATCTCGTTTCAAAATAAATGCAACCTCTCCCCTTTGGAAATATGAAGAAATGGTTCAACAATGTCCAGGTGGTGGAGTATTTATTTGGATTTGTAGTCGTTGCAAAGTTCAATATACAAGCTCATACAGTCAAGTGAAAGCCCACTTGTGTAAGATCTCTGATACTCGCATCAAAGCTTGTCCAGGACCTCCAGAAGGTGATGGTAAAGGCCTTCCAGATAACGTAGTGTTGAAATATATTGCTGAGCAAGAAAAAGAAGAGGAAAAAGTTAGTAGTCTTAAAACAAGCCATCCTTTGAGGAAAGGATCTCGATCCATGAAACCCCCTACACCACCTACTTATCTTCCACCTACAAAAAGCCATCCATTTATGAACATCCCTCAAGAGCAAACCGTGCCCTCATCAAATAAAAGATCGAAGGGACCGTTGGAAGCTTCATTTCAGAATGAGGCAAGAGAGATTGCTGATCAAAACATAGCAAGATGTGCCTATGCCAATGGATTGGCATTCAACGTTGTTCGTTCACCATATTGGCAAAAAATGGTGAAATCTATTAATGAGGCTCCAAAGGGGTATAAGGGCCCAGGTTTTGAAAAGGTGTGTTGCACCTTATTGGAGAAAGAGGTGAAACATGTAGCAGACTCTTTGAAGCCCATAAGGAATTCATGGATCAAAACAGGGGTGACCATCGTTTCTAATGGATGGAAAGATGCAAAAAATCGCCCATTGATCAATGTTATTGACGTGTCCCCTAAAGGGGCAATGTTTTTGAGAGCAGGGGATTGTGAGGGACAGGTGAAAGATGGTCCATTTATTGCTAACATCCTTTGCCAAGCTATTGAAGAAGCGGGCCATCAAAATGTTGTGTAAGTTGTAACCAACAATGCCAAAAATTGTAGGGCTGCTGGGTTATTGGTTGAGGAGAAGTATCCACACATTTTTTGGACACCTTGTGTTGTCCACTCCCTCAATCTAGTGCTACAAAAAATTGGATCCAAAATTGAGTGGATCAAACAAGTGTATGTTGAGGGCGAAGACATCCAAATGTTTATCACCAACCACCATATGACACAAGGAATATTTAGACAATTCTCAAAATTGGAATTGTTGAAGGTAAGTTAATTCTCAATATTTTTAAATTTTTAGTTTTCTTTTAATTTTAAATTTTGATTTTGTAAATTTAAATTACATTTTTATTTTTATTTTGATTTCCAAACAGGTTGCAGAGACCCGTTTTTCCTCCAACACAATTGTGTTGAGACAACTTATAAAGGTTCGTGAGGCACTTTGTGCCATGGTAATCAGCCCTAATTAGGCTATATGGAGGCAATCTAGTAGTGAAAGGGAAAATAGGGTCAGGCAAAGGATCCTAGATGATTGTTGGTGGGATCATGTTGAGTACCTGGTCAGTTACACTGAGCCTATACTAAGCATGATCCGTTACACAGACATGGATAGACCTTGTTTGGGAGAAGTATATGAAGGTATCGACTCAATGATTCAGAAGATGAAAACCATCATCAATGCAAAAGAGGAAGCTCCTGATGAAAAGTTCTTCAAAGAGCTACAAGAAATCATGGTTGATAGATGGAACAAAATGACCACTCCATTGCACTTCGGAGCCTCTTCACTAATCAAGGGTACAAGGCAGCACTTCAGAGACTCTTCACTAATCGTGACCAGCGTGATCGAGTGAGGGCTGAGTTCATGGCTTTTGCATGCTCCGTTAATGTTGATCAAAATCTTGATGCTCTTCGAGACAAGTACAGGGTGGATGCTCATAGTTGGTGGTACTTCCATGGGCAAGAATACATGCACCTCCAACCAATTGCAATAAAAATCTTATCCCAAGTAAGTTTTATATTTTGTAATTTTAATTTATAATTTTATATTAATTAATAATTTTGTTTAGTTAAATTTTGTAACTCTTAACTATTTAATTTGGTCTTAATAGGTTGCTAGTTCATCTTCTTCTGAGAGGAATTGGAGCACATACTCCTTCATCCACTCAATAAAACGCAATAGGCTACATTCAAAAAAGGCAAAGGACTTGGTGTATGTGCATTCAAACTTGCACCTCCTTACACAAGCAAAGTTCCTACAAAGGAGACACAAGGAGGTGGGATATTGAGCCAGAGCAGCTTGACTTGGATGCTTCCACAAGTCACTTAGCTGCACTTGATATTGATGATGATTATGAGCCTGAAGCAGCTACTGATCATGAGAGTGGTAGTGTTAGTGCTACTGCTACTGCTAGTGGCAGTGCTTGTGCGAGTGCCACGAATGCTATTTGTAGTTCTACACAAAATGTAGCATCTAATAATGCTAGTTTGTTTGATGACCCATATGATTCAGATTGATCAATGATCAATAATGGTTGATTGTAAACGTTTGACATTTTATGTTTGAACTTAAATTTATAATTTTATATCATGACATTCAAGTAATCACTAATATTTTAATATTTGACTTAGTGACTATGAAAGTGGTGATGTATTTTTCATTTTTGCTATGTTATTAGACTATTAATATGGTGGTGTATTCTGAACTTAATTACTGCTGCAAATATGTATATATTTCTGATTTTTATATGTTTTTTGTATTGCCGTACCCAACCCCAAAAAAAAAATTTGCCGAATCTCATACCGGATTCTCGTACCCATACCCAAATCCAAAAAAGAATTGGTAACTTAGCTTATTTACACGAACTTTTTATTACTAATATTCTTAACAAAACAAATATATTATTTACATAAACGTTTGATCACAAGAAAACCCAGTAAACAATGCTTTTGACAGGCATATCATTTCTACACTCGCTACCTCAGCAAATACTGTGAACACACTAAAGAGATAGGCCAAGATGGAAAACATAATACTCTCAAAGTGATGTGTTTTGGGTGAAGTGCCTGAATTGTCATGTACATCAGGAACATTAATGTTGCTCGAGATTTCAACTTTCAGCTTTATAAGCTTCACTTTGCTTTCTTTTGTTTCAGATTCTTGAAAAATATCATGCCAAATGGATATAACATTTTTTTTCATCTGTTATATCATATATGAACAGAATTATTATGAATAGTTTGCTTTAGGGCATTTATGATAGGCCTACCAGTGTGGATTGCTGTAATGGAAACCCAACTCTGATGTCTGGCAAGTTTCAGTCAGATGTGATTATAAACAGCTCTTTATGTTGGTGTGACTAGGAACTAGTTCCACTATTGGGTCCTTTTCACACCTTATCACTTAAGTTTACTTAGGGTACTTCTAAGACATTTTCACTTCATGTCCCATATCAGCAGATTAAAACATTTGTAATAATCTTATGCTATCCTATGTCTCATCTTGGTATATACAACCACAGTCTTTCATACGTTGTAAATACATTCTATTTGCATTTTCTGATAGGAATACAGTTTATTCTTGTCATATAGATATTCTCATTTCTTGAAATGTGCTTTTCATTAGGCTTTTAGATCTTGGGTGGCTATCTCCATAGTCAAATCTTACACTTTTATTATAAAAAATTTACTTCAACCAAAAAAAGGAGGATATATCAAATGAAAGAATGCATAAGTGGTAAATTATGAGAGCTTGCATATAGGAGCTGCAGGTTCAAATCCCCATAATTGACATTCAATTAAGTACCATTACGAATCTGTTTGTAACAAGTATTTGGAAAGTACAACTTCAACTTAAGGTGAGGCTAGAAGTTGAAATTGAATAAAATACTACATCAACTTTGAATCCACACATATCAATAGATAAGGCAGGGCGCAAATCCCAAGTGATTTTTGCATCAAAGAGATTTGTGTAATGTCCCCTTTTTAGCATGCTCAAGTTTGCGGATGGTTTAGCCTATAATTTTGACCCCCGTAGGCTAATGAAGATGGTTAGGGGGTCTTTTAGGGATTGTATCGTCTCCAATGTTCAGAAACTAACAGCTGTGGCTTTCGTTTGAAGTCTCAAAGACTCCGTATGCTCAACTTACTATTTATAGTAAATCAGGAATGGATAGAGAGGGACCCTTACTATTTTTAGTAAGGTGTGTGGTCGTATGCAGCTCCATCAGCTTAGCTCCCAGTTCAGACAACGCTCAGAGATAACGAGTATTCATGGAAATATTAATGTTTATTTGGCTTAAATAAACATTAATTATTTAAAAAGATTATAATATTAAGTTATAACTTAACTTAATATTGAGGGTCAAGGCGTCATAAGAAGGGTCCATTTATTTAATTAATTTATGGGCGCTCAACCCAAGGCGGAGACTATGGAGAATTAAATGAAATATAATAATTTCATTTTTAATGTTCAAATGGAGTTTTTTGGAGAAAATCAACCCCCAAAAGAAGAATATAAGTATTTTGCATTGAAGTTTTTGATTCATTGGATTAAGCATTGGTTTTGGTGAAAATTGTCTAAGAGGAAGAAGCCAAGGGTTTCATTCTTCGAGCCATTGGAGAACGTTCACTCTTCAGTGTTGCAGCCATTTGAGGTGGTGAAATATCCATTGAATTTGGCATTCGGGAGAGCTTCATCCAGAAGTTATATTGTGCTTAAAGGTGAAGAATTTATCTAGGGTTTGGAGATTATTGAAGGACTATCAAGTACAGACCTGAAGATTCGTCATTGTTAGCCATTAAAAAGCAGATTGCAAGCTTTTATCGATTGCTACAGTACCTGCGTGAACAGTACCCGCTACAGTGATGAGGCATTTGAGAGAAACTAATACAAGGGGTTGGTAGGGCATTCATTGCAAAACAGAGGTTTATAGTTAACCATTGAAGGATATTTTATGTTGCAGATCTGTAGATTTATTTTGGCAGCCATTATCACTCAGAAATCAAACTTTCTTTGCTGCTACAGTCAACAGGGAGCACCCAGCCAAGGGCGTAGTCCTCAATCCTCATTCATGCCAAATATTTTGGGGTAGGAAGCATATAGTGTTGTCTCCTTGCAATGTCTTCATAGCAGCAGCAGATCTAATACATACAGGAGGAGATTTGATAGAGAAAAAGCTCCCAGCAGCAGTACGTGGGAGTGCTGGCAGCAGATCACTCTTCATCTGATACATGTTTTTCTTCCATGCTGGGCACCTTGGACAGCATAGGCCTTTTGCATAGCATTTTGAGAGTGGTCTTCATTATTAGAGCAGCAACAACTTCTATCAGGTTCTTTAATTGCTAGTTATTCCCAGAGTTTATTAGATATGATATTGTAATAAGGGAACTTGAAAAAAATCAATAAAGCTGTATATGTTGCTGCTGTCAAATAATTTCCAACTTCTCGCAATTAGTTTTAAGTTGCAATCAATTAGTTACCTTCAGAAATTATTTTATGCATTGTTCTCGCATTTCATTTATTGGAAAAGTACTATAAAAGGTTAAAAAATTTGCAAAATAAGACAAAAACAATAAGTCACCGCAGTCAGGGCAAGAAGAGTTCTTACAATTTGTCACTGAAGGTTTACCCACAAGGAAAATCAACGAATTTAAAAAATAATTACTATAGAATCTTAAATGCATCTATCTAAAAAACTCCAAGAGATATCACTCTAAAACCATTTTATTTACTTACTGGTCATTTTATTTTATTTACTAGTTACTGGTTACATGAACACATAAATTTTAGATTTCATTTAAGAATTATAACCCACCTCTTTCTTTGCACTTTAAATGAAATCTTACTATTTGGTTTTATTCTTACTATCCTCTCCTTACCCCAACCTTTGATTTTTAAAAATCACTTCAATATGTCTCATGGGCTTCTTTAATATAAGAGTCAAACTTTAATATTAAACAAACTTTAATTGCGCTCTGAAAAGTATAATCAATATTATGTACTTATATGTAATATTTAGTTATATTTATGATGTACATAAAACCTACTTACTAATGCTAGGTAATAAAATATATTTAAATATCTAAATTCTAAAGTTTTACTTACTATTTTATTTTTCCAAATTTTGAAAAAACTAAATTCGAAATAAATTATTTACTCAATATAATCATATAATTGTTTTTAGAGTGATATCTACTATTTTATTTACTAAAATGCATAGCTACTTACTATTTTATTTCCTTAAGTATATAGGTATTTCATTAAAATTATATTATTCAGTAGTCATTAAAATTTTCAACGTCAGCCATATCAATTTACTTGTTTTGTATTTTTATTATTTTGTATGTCAACTCTTTAATTGTTTTTATTTTTATTATTTTGTATGTCAACTCTTTAATTGTTTTTTTAAACACACTCACGCTATTATACCACCCTTTGTTGTCACTGTAGTTATGCCTCTCAGTGTAATAATAAGAATTTGATTTCCACAGGCATTACCATTTTTTTCTAAAAAAAATGGTTCCTTATAAAATTTCCTACCTGCAAATTTCACCTATCTCTGCAACTGGCTGAATGACACCAATCTCATTGTTGACAGTCATGACAGAGATAAGCCCTGTGTCAGGTCTT
The DNA here is from genome assembly GCA_007258455.2 of Sequoia sempervirens. Taxonomy (NCBI): domain Eukaryota; kingdom Viridiplantae; phylum Streptophyta; class Pinopsida; order Cupressales; family Cupressaceae; genus Sequoia; species Sequoia sempervirens. Next base: position 702,765,550 of record VDFB02270651.1, on the reverse strand, counting down.
ATGGCAGCCTTGAGTTCATCTAGGTTGACAAGTCCATCCTTCATGACAGGCAAATAAGTAACATCAAAACCCTCTTGCTGCAAATGACGGCAAGAATCAAGAACACATTTGTGTTCTGTTTGTGTTGTTATGACATGCTTTTTCTTGTCTCTATAAAAGTGCATGACACCCTTGACAGATATGTTGTTGGATTCCGTTGCACCCGAGGTGAAGATGATCTCTTTAGGGCTTGCACCAATGAGGCCTGCAACCTGTTCATTAAAAAATTTAAATAATGGAAATATCTTTACACATATAGAATAGATGGCAAATCTTTTCATTTCTAAAAAATAAAGTATATTCATGCTATAGGCTAAAATATGACGAATATTATCTTATACTCCATAAAATTTGATAAATCTAATCAATTTACGTATTTATATATAAACTTTGCAGGAATCCCAACTAGAAAATTGAACTGGTAAATGAACCCTTCCAAAGGAACCTCAGGAACAAAGAATCTTTAAGATATGTAACTTAAATGGCATAGATAATGAAACATTCACAGTTCAGTATCATCCAAAAATTAAAATCAAACATCTCAGAAAACTGCATGCCAAGGTTTTGAAGTCAAGCCAATTACATTGATATTTTCAACCATACATAAAATCTTAAAAAAGACAACTAAACTAAGATTGGTTAACTTCTTCTAAAGCCAAACAGTCCTTGAGACAATCTTCTAAACAAGTGAATTGTCATGTCCCCAATTTCGATTAGGACCCAATTTCAATTTGAGGCGGGAAATTAGCGTTTTTAAACGCTAGACATAAATAAAATAATATTAAAATAATAGATAAATAATAAAATAAATTTAAATTATTTAAAAATAATATTTAAATTTAAATTAATTCTTGTGGCCGACTCATTTGGAAAGCTCCCTTGAATCGCTATATATTTGGATTGATTTCTTCATGAGAGGTATCTATCACGATTTTGGATTTGTTTTCCAGGCCGATTGGCTGAGAGACATACCCCCCTTACTGGTCGCTCACAGATAGGGATGAAAACCTCCATCTGTGAATTTGTTGTTTTGCAGAACGCAATCATTCATCGCACCCCTCATAGCGACAGCATCAGGGAAGCTCCAGTAGTTTTGACACATACCATCACAGCAGAAGTGGATTATTTTCCAGAGCACATAATTGCAAGATCTTAAGCAGGCCATATTATTCTGAGTGATCAGCAGCGCTACTCATCTCACAGGAATATCGTCCAGGAGGCAACAACGACAACTCTCGGGATCTTGACAATCAGGAATCGCATATTCCAGTACAGCGAACCAGGAAGGAGCATACAGCATTATTGACACCTCATCCTCCCATCACGAGGCATTCTCCAGGCAAAGTCATATTCTGAATTACAGTGTGTTGCTTGAAGATTGTAAGTGATCACGGCTATTCCAAGCGTCAGGATCTTGACATCTGGGCATTACCAGCATCCTCATGGGTCTGGGCATATTGGCAGCTTATCTCTGCTCAGTGGATGTGTAACAGTCGAATTGAAGCGACCCTCTTCTCCTAATTGACCCTGGCTGTGAGCGGAGACCTCCCTACTCACTGTTACGGTAACAGAAAAATAATCTGAATTTGTATTTTGGTGCCGGCTAGCGCCTGGCCTGTCAAACATTCCTGAAACTGAATTTCAATGTTTCTATGAACAGTATATCACTGGAGGTTATTGTCATTGTGTGATATTCCAATTCTGTTCTATGCCACTGTTGCACGAATACTGGCCTGAATGATCAATTTTCTGTGTTAGCTCAATTGGTGATTTAATTGTTTAAAATTAAATAGTTTCGTTAGTAATCTGACCTGGCCTCTTACATGAATACACTCTGCTGTCCTGCAGACCACTTTGGCCTAAAATGGCATAAAAAATCAGTCTTAACAACCTCTTTGGAGATTTTTCTAGTTGGGGAGTTTTAATTTCAAAATTTCTCAGAAGAACCAATCAGTCTAAATTTTTAAAATTCAATGAAAAGGTTGCCAATCTAAATTTTAGAAATTTATATCAGCCAAAATTGGCAAAAGAATGCCCATTAAAAGTACCCCAAGGCCTTAAACCTTTTCATAGAAAATTTTGAGGTACACTAAAGTTTAACAAGTATGAACTAGAAGGTAAAACATCTTTGTCAAAAACAAGAAACATATGTACTATATGCCACTCTACTAGGAAAATGCAACCTCTTACTTTTGGAAGCTTTAAATTTCAGAAAATCTAATAAATTAAGTATATTTTATAAGAACTTGGCACTATTATTATGTTTTAGAAAATATGATAACTGTGAATGCAATTTCTTTTTTGTGTTGAGGGATATCAGAGCCACATTACTCTTGAGAAGTTTATGAAATGAGCCCATTTCAGGCATCCCATGGTTAGACCTGGGAATTGAACTTGGGCCTTGCTTATAAAAGCAAGCGCAAAAGGGGAAGTATTGAAAATTTGATGGTCACAAAGTTTAAGATTACATAATCATTTTCCAAAAGATGCATTTGTTCTTACAAAATCATGATAACATAGTATTCTCCAAAAAAATATTGTTTACTTAAATAGAATCTCAACCATTTTTATGGAAGAAACTGAAAGCATTTAGGAACTGGCCAACTTTACAAGCACTTGTTGCTCAAGGAAAACTGGCACTCAAATTCCTCGCATCAGTTGGCTTAACTGCCTAAAATACAGGCACATAAACAAGCTGGTGTTGTGTGAGGGTCCTAAGGTCTCTCAGGCATGCAAAGTTCATCACACAAATGACCTAAAGATATTTGAGTATCCAAAAATCATTTACACACTTGAATCCAAACAAATAAATGAAATAAATGACCCAAAATTAGTCTACAGTCTAAAAGTCATTAACACTCTCAACCACAGTTGATCACAGACCTACAGATGTTTTGTGAGGAGATTGCCCACTTACTGGGTTCAGTGGAGCTCTGACCTATACTGTCCTAGTTGTGGATTATGATTCTAGAAAGCTCGCAAACTATGAGAATAATTACGGAGCAGATTGCATGGAATTAGCACCATAGTGCATGCTCTTTAAACGTGGAGGCATTTACTTCTTGGGAGACCCCTCAAGATAAAAATTTGATCATTATGGTTTACAATATATTTTCACTCAACCAATCTCAATGCCCATCAGCAAATGTGTTTGGTGTTTTTTAGGGATTATGATACTGAAATTTCTTATGTAAGGGGAGAGGATAACAAGGTAGCAGACACTCCTGGCGACTGAAGATAAATATCTGACAAAATAGTTATTATGACAATCAAAACAACATACCTCCATTTTCCAGTGTGGGGCAAGGTGTTCCTTCTGGTCAGACCTCACACTCCTTCAAGTTTGTGAAAATGGCTAAGCTTTCCCCTAAATTTGTGTTGCCCTTTAACATCATAGAGTAGGTCAACCCTTAATATAATTCCTTGCTTTGACTCCTGTTCTATCTTGAATTCACTATGTGTTGCATGTAGCTTTACAAGTAACTTTACTGAGGAAATATGTAGTGGATCTTTCACATGAGATTGAATAGCATGGCTGCAGGTAGAGGGGAAAGGAGCATGATTCTGAAGCCCATGTGAATCTTGGCCCATTGCCATGAGTTGTGTTGCGATACAGCAATGACCTTGTGAAACTTAGATAAAACCATCAACCTTATGAAACTTAATGCTGAGCAAACCACAGAGCATGATGTATTGGGTGAAGGTAAAAGTAGAAATTTGGAGGAGGGTTGTTGAATAAATTGAGAACCTAACTGTTAAGGATTGATTAAGAGTATGGCACATTTAAGACTTCCTATCAGAGACAAAAGGTAAGCTTTAAACATTCTGCCTGCCAAGAAAGAAATTTGGAGCTAAAAAGGATTGAAAACAGCTTCTGACTTCCTAGCCCAGCTTCTTTTGGCTGACAATAATCTTCCCACAATTCAAAACACCTCCTCTCCTATATTGCTCTGTGTTTCAGGACAGGGACAGTAAGGGACAGCTGAACACATTTTGGGGACAACAATCCAAGAAGCCATTTGGGGAGGACGATATATATATGGTAAAATATCTCAGTTCAAAAAGACATTGAATGTTCATAGTGAAAGTTAAGAAGACAACAGAATGTATAATTAGTAACTATAGTGGCCCCTTATTTTAGCAGATGAAATAGAAGCATTGAACATATGATGTACCCACTCTGTTTACCCTGTAGCATAGTTGGAAAAAAAAAACAATCACTTGCAAAACTCACAACTCATAATTTCTGTCAAAAACTCGCCCGTGGTTTCACAATGCAATTTTGCATCAAAAAATATCATTTTGCATTGTTTTCAAGTCAATTTTTTCAGTAGCAAGGGAGTTTCAGTTTGCAGTTGCACCATAGCATAAAACAAGTTCAAAATTCAAACATTACTTCTGTCTGCAGCTCAAGGAAGGTGGCAGTCTTTGGCCTGGTGATTATTTTGGATAAAGTGACAAAGATAATTTCAATTTGTTGTTGTGCAAGGCATGGAGATATTTCTAAATGTTTATAACACATTTCCAATTTAAATTTATTTGCTTTTGTCCCTTCATTTTTAATTGTTTTCTGCTAGGCTCCTTTTATTTTTGTTTTATTTTTTCATTTACTGCTAAGGTATTGGTTAAACTATAAAGCTTTTCTTTTATTTTACTTCTAGTGTAACATCCCCTTTTTGAACTGGCAGTGTAGGGGTAGCATTGAGTGGATGAACTAGCAGCATAAGAATAGTTAGTGTCAGTTAAATAAAGAAATAAAGTGGATGAGCTAGGATCAGTTAAATAAGGACGGATTTGTCAGTTAACTGCCATCAATTGAGAAAGGAACTTGTTAGACAGACTGCCACCAATTAAAGAATGGATTCTTGTTCCCTTTTTAATCTTCATCTCAATTGAGTGCTGCCACAAATCTTTCAAAAACTTCCAGGTCAACAATGGAAGGTAAACACTTTGATCACCTGTTGGATTACCATTCAAAAAATAAGGAAGATAGTAGTAAAGATTTCAATGCAAGCATTCCAGGTGGGAAGATAGTAGTCCAACACCCATCATTACAATGCAAGCATTCCAGGTGGGAACACACTACAAAAGGATACAATAGAATCCCAACATGGTCTCCAAAAAAGAGGCAAGTGCTAGTTGACAGAGATTCAAAGCTCAAAATAGCCAAGCACACTAGCCCAAGCAAGTCATAAAAAGGTCAAGCTCCTCATCTACATGGATCAGCAGCTTCAACAGCAATGAGCTCTTCAACAACTAGGTATGATTCAACAATATGCATGGAAACTGCACAGAGGTTTTCCAAAGCAATCTGTTTTACTTTTTGTCTTACAAGCTTGGTTGTTTGAGCATTTACTTCATCGGTATCCTGCAATTCCCAATAAGACTATGCTAGCAAGGCAGGCAGAACTAATTGAAGTCAGATTTCTAATTGGTCCATAAATGCATTGTGAAAATGAAAAATCATTCAGATGGATATTGTAGGGATAAAGAAATGCCTTCAAATGCAGAAAACCATGCAGGTGATGGAATTTTTCGTATTGTTGAACCAGCAGATCCAGCTAGTGAAGATGTTCAACAATATACACAGCAAAAACAAAGACAAAATCACAATAATCAAGCTGCAAAGCAAGATGAAACAGAACTAAATGCTGCTCCTGTAATCCAGAACCAAAATAATACAGTTTCAGTCAAAGACAGGCTTGTGCAATAGCACTAAGGCAGGCTGCACATTTTGCTTTCTTCGAGTCTGAAGATAAACAATTCTGAGATTCTCAGCAAAGGCCTCAAGCCTAATATCGAAGGCCAAAGTGACAAAGACAGAAGAAATTGGCCCTGTCCATTTTCTACTGTCAAATGCTTGGAAGAACTAAAAGCAGCAGCATTAGTAGCTCAGAAGGAAAAGCTTGCTGAAAGTGGGAAATCTGCTTCTTTAACTGAATGGACACCTGCACAAGATAAAGACTTTAAAACCTAGACTCTACCTCCTCCACTTGATGAGTTGTGCTTAAGCGTCTTGTGCAAACATGTTGAATTCATTGACTCACTAGAAGGAATCTCCAATGCAACAAAGAACAAAATCTGTCAGATTCTCTGTACACCATGAAAGGTGAATCCTCAAGTTCTATGATTGTTGAGCACGGGATCTCAAACAGAAATAAATGTATCAAAGGTAGATCTTACCAAGCTGATGGCACAATGTTCAACCACTAATTTAGAGGTGCTTCAGTTAGGCATGTGTGGACACAGTTTAACAAATCTGATCATTTAATACAAGTTACTTTTGCTTGCCCTTCTGTGGGATAGCCTTGCTGAACTTGCATTTCATTAAACATAGTTAGGGAATTGTGTTTGGAAGAGTGCAATCACCAAGAAACATTCAATATTTGACCTGCACTAAAGAAGATGCAGAAGTTGGTATAATCAATTGAAGAGATAATGAGTGTTACTGAAATGCTCATTTATTTAGGCTGTCATCTGAGAGATCTTTCACTAGCAGGTTGTGGGAAGTTGACCGATGACAGCTTAGACACAATAGGTGTTGTGTGTCACGGGCTGAATATCCTCATCCTGGATAATCTGTATCTTTTGATTGACACGTCAGTTGCACACCTCACAAATGGTTGTAGATGACTTAAAAGTCTGTCACCGAAAAGATGTCCATCCCATGATGAAGCTGTTCCTGCAATCATTACTGGTTCAGGGAATAATGTATCCAATCTTTCACTCAACAGTGAAAAGGAGGTTAATTTCATTGCAGAGGCATTGCAAAAGAGATTCAAACAAGCTGTGGAGGTTGGGTACCTCTCTCAGGTAAGGGTTATTCACAGAAGTAGCATTTCAGCAGTTGTCAAGCAACGCATGGCAAATACACCTGGAGTTAGTGCTACTCTTTTTAATGCATTGCCAAAGGTCAACATCAATTGCCCAGCGTTGCTCTGAGTACAATTTCATGGTGGTTATGAAGAGAGAAGACTCAATTAAGTCCTGGATGGTTGTCTAATCACGATCCTATCTTTCAAAGGCAGCATTGGCTGTAGGGAAATTGGGCCAAGGTTAACTGGAGGAACTTTTCTAGATCAGCTTAGAGATCAAGCTTATTGAGGATGGAAACCCTAAAGCAGTAGACCAGCATTCAAACTGACATCTGGAATGCCAGTAATGTCCAGTTCTACAGGTTGGCATGTTTCGTAAACTGTATTAGTTTGATGAATCAATTTGCTTGTGCACTGTTTTGAAGGAATATGAAAATTACAAAAATATTTATTGTAATAGTTTTAGGTATTTCTGGGTTGTTTTCTATGTTCATAGAGATTAGGTTATTATAGTGGTACCAATGCTAGCATCTTACCACCCTATGAATCATGAAGCTCTGTCACACCAAGTTTCTAGGATGGGGAGGGCAAGGGCCAGGGTGAAATGTGTTTTGGAGACAGATTCAATGGAGGCCATTTTAGGGGATGTCCATTCAAAAATAGGGGAATTTTTAAAATATAGGGAAATTTCATAGTCATATGATAATATTGATAAAGCATTCATCATATACATTATAGATCCTTAATCCATAGCATCAGAGTTAAATCGAGAGTTCACATGAAACTCGAACAAATTAACAAAAGTTAATTGCTTACATACTTCATTGTCAATGTGCATATGATATATCATATAAAATTAAATACTCAAAGGCCGCAAGTTTCAACTACAAAATAACAAAAACATAGAAAATATGCTGCTGACTCTAAGCTTGAAAAGAACTTATGCATTCAATGAGCCTATCTCCCTTGTCTCAAGATTATAGTGGTTGACACAAGCAACAACAAGCTCCTGAGATTTAACTGTTTAAATGGTTCTTTCATGAGATCAATAGGACCAATGTTTGTATTAGAAGTATTGCTTGCAAGGCTGAGGACCCTCGATCCAAAGCCAAATTGATAATTTAATGGCTGGTCTCAATACTGTTGCTAATATTGTGGCGGAGGAAACCGTCAATCTAAAACAGAATATGGAGGGAAGAATGTTATCCCTTGAGGAAAAAATTGATAAAATTTGGAATGTGGTTATGAAGAGTGGAGAAGCCCCTAAAGTCTTGACTATGTCAGACTCTGCGATGGCTTTCTCCCCTAAAAAGAGAAAGGAAATTTTGTCTGCTGATGTTATGGCTGCTGAGGGTAAACTGATGGTGGAGGATTATGCTGCTATTAAGGGTGCTGCTAAATGTTTTGTTTTGAGTTGTGAGGTACAAACTAGTGGGCCTGGGGTTAGGACTAGAAATAGATTGAAAAATCAGGCTGGGGCCTCGAGTATTGAGGTTTCTGATACTGGGTTTAAGGACAAAAGCTTGCTGCTAGTGAGATGGAAACTGTTGAAATTCTGAACAATATGTAGTGGTGTTTGCCAATTTCTGACTGTTTTTAGGCTGGTGGTTTGCTGACTTTGGGCTGATGGTTGTTTAATGTTGTTCCCTTTTTGTTTCAGCTGATCCTTTTTGTAAAGGGTTCCGGGCCCCTTCAAAACCCGTCTTTTACCTCTGATTTTGTATTGAGATCGGAAAAGAGGCTGCCTCAATAAGATCACTATCCAAGGTCTTCTCACTAGATTAATCCTTTTCCAAATATGCCCTTCAAACTCTATTTCTCGGACATTGACACATCCCAAATGAATATCCTTCATCTAAAAATATTTGGACATTAGTTTGGAAGGAGCTTCCCACCATTTGGCAATGGTACTACATTTTGATTTGAAAGATGCCTTTCTTCACTTATTTTACACTGAAAATTTTTTGCCCCTAAAATCTGATAGAAAACTTGTTTTATTAGGACCAAATTAGCACTCTTTAATAACTGAGAAGTTAAAACTGATGTTTTCACTAAAATCTTAACTGTTCAGTAACTGAAAACTACTGCCTTATGCTAAAAAATATCAGTTGATTGAAATCTGTGTTGAGAGCACTAAAACCGAGCTCAAAATGTGTATGAGAAATGGAAGGTCCACTGTCCTATGACTGAAATCTCTACCATTATATGTTGCAAACCTGAAATTTTATGACTGCAAAAACAGCTAAAAACTGTTGTTTTCAGTGATAAAAAACACTTGAATGACATTGTCTTTGTGTAGTGCAATTTTTTGTTGTATGCAAAGAAGGTAGATTGGCAAGAGACATATCATGAGCTTGTCCTTGATGACACCAATCCATATTCAAATTGGGTTGAAAAGGATGTGAACACATTGTTTATTGCTGATGATATTATTGATCTAAAAAGGAAGGCAGTAAAATGGGAAATGGGCATGGCATCATTTGAGGAGGCAGAAGGCAAGGCTAGAAAGCCACAAGGATGGGTTCATTGCATTCACATCATGATTATACTTGTAGCTCCTATAAAGGTTCTTGTTGAGACGAATGTGGCTATACCATCTAGTTCAATAGTAGCAACAAACCTTTTTGAACTTAAGTCATGCAAGAAATTTATAATTTGTAAGTTTTAATATTAATATGAAACTTGAAGCTGATATGTATTGAACTTACTTATTGGTCTATGATATTATTGAACTCTAATTTGACCCATACATGAAGGATATTAGTAATATGTTACCTAAATTCAATGATATGAATTCTTTTAAAGAATGTTTTTACAACTTTATGTGATTTTTTAGGTTCAAAAACTTTGTTTAGTTTTTGCCAAGTCCAACTTTTTTTTAAAAATTGGTTAGTCGTGCTATTTTTGAAAGCAAGTTTTTCAACCATGCTCTAATGACAATGGATAACTTGGCAAAAATGCCAATACTAAAGTTTCATCTTTACATGGGAAATCTATTTAAAATTTATAGGCATAACAGACAAACGCATTGAAAAAATTGCACCCAAAGATATAAAAATCAACCTGTAAAGAAAAAAGAGAGATATTTGGTGACATTTTTTCTTGTAATTCTCCTATCGTTACCATGATGGCACCGTATAGTTCAACGAATTTTTGGCTTCAGGTTCAAAATTTGGCGAATTTACAGAAGGCATATGAAATACGTGAAAATTCGCCTTCATATTCGTAAGAAAACAGGCAAAGGTTTTTTGTATTAAAATACATGTTTAGAAAAAAATCTATTAGTGGGTGAGTAGCCAACAGTGGCCGCTGAGGGTATAAGGGCTGTCGTTGAGTTCTTTGAGGGCCGTCGGTAGGGTTTGTAGCTGCAGCAGGAAAGGCTGCCACAGCATATAAATGTCAGGTTTTTCTTCAAATAAATGCCACTGCATTTTTTCCTAAAAAACGTTACTGGTACAAGATTTTGCCTGTCGGGAGAGAACCCGTCAAAAAACTCTAAGGATGATATTACATTATTTTATTTTCTTGTTTTACTTTTATGTTTTAATATTAACATTCAATAAATTAAATCTTAATATTTTAGATTATTTAGATTTTTAATTATTAACATATAAAAATTTAAAAAAATAGATTTAAAATATTTAAATTAAGTTAAACAAATATAATATTACTTATTTTGATTATATTATTTATATTATTTAAAAATCAAATTTAATCAAATTTATATAAAGCAAATTTGTCGCTTTAAGTTTTGTTTGAATTTTAATATTTTGTTTTTAAGTTTTAGATTAAATATTTAGATTTTAGTTATTAAGTTCTGTTTTCATTTATTAATTTTTTAAATAAACCTAATATTTTTTATATTTTATGTTTTAAATCATGTATATTTGTTATTTACTTTCTTTATTTATGTTTTATTAAAAAATTTAAATCGTGTACATTTTTATTAATTTTGTATTAAAAATTAACATTTAATATATTTAAATTTAATATTATTTAAGTTATATTATTAATTTATATTGTGTTTTGATATATTTTTAATATTATTGTGTATGTAATAAATTATTTTTACTTATATATATTAAGTATTATATATGTAGGAAAATATATTACATCATATGTATTTTTAGTATATATAATATTTACTAGTTTTTATATACTATTAATATTATTTAATTTCTTTTAGACAATTGTGTATATATTACTTATATTTATAAAAATAAAAAAAATTACATAAGGGGAATTTAATCCGAATTTTTTACCTTTCAAATTTTTTCCTTGCTGAACTTCATCCAAATTTCAATGTTGCCGAATTCAAATTTGAATTTGAACCTTGTGACTTAGATGGCACCTACGAGCGTCAATAACCTAGTTTGCCATTTGGAGAACTTTTCTAACAAATAACCTAGTTAGCCATTAGGAGAAAAACTTTTCTAACATTAGTTTTCCTGCAAATCACACAAGCTATATTGGACTGTACTTATGTGATGTTTTAATTAAGAAGTAGAAAAAGAAGTGAAAAAAGCATACTTGAATAATCTTAACAGATCTTATCAGGGAATTCAATAATTTTGCACTGCCAACAGAAAGAAAGTTTTAATCCATCAAACAAATTATTTAAATTGTAAGTTCTTATCCCTGGTACTGATTAAAATCAGTTTTAATCAGATGTTTTTTTCCCTCATCCACTATCACCACCTCTTCATCAAAGCTTTCTTTGGATTCCAGATGGGGAGGTGTAAGATTCATCAGACAACAACATTCAGCTGCCAGTCCACTTTCATCTGGTTAACGTAGAAACTTTTAGCTGTTGAGCTTCTGTATATAAAAACCTCACTAAGAATTGTTGAAGTATGCCCCCAATTAGCTGTTTGTTCCATTACCTTATTTCCAGACATTCTAATATGGGTAAAGGGCATAGCTAGATTCCACAGTAAATCTTATAGCTCCCTGGAACATATTATTGATTTTCCAGTCCTAACACATCCTTTCTTATTGCATCAATTACGAAATTTGACTTGCCACTGCAACAATATATTTGCTTCGGCTTTAATGATTGTATCTTTCTCCAGATGAAGGGAATAGATAAGAACCAGCCCTATCTGCTCATCCCAAAAGACTTACCACCACTAATTGCTGGACTAGCATTTTCTCATGCCACCGCATCAAGTTTAATTTCAGAAAGCTTTATAACAGGGAGCTAATCTCAGTCCCTGCAACAGTAAATTTGGTTCAGCTTTAACATTTATATCTTACTCCACATTAAAGGAATAGATAATAGTCTTCACAACATCCCAAAAGATTCCATCACTGCCTGCTGGACCAGGATTTCCTCTTGCCGCCACATCAAATTTTAATTTCAGAATGCCTTAAACCCCACCAGCCTCAGTCCCTGCAACGGTACATTTGCTTTGACTTTAATGTTGGTATCTTTCTTCATATTTAGGGAATGGATGGGAACCAGCTCACTCTGTTCAGCCCAAAAGACTCCAGCATGGCCTACCAGACCAGGATTTCATCTTGCCACCACATCTAAGGTTAGAAAGCCAAGGAACTTCCTGCACCAAATTCTACCAGTCCCTTAATCTGGTTGGTCGGTCTAAATTTAGATATTATAATGTTATTCTGGCTAAAATTTAGCAAATCTAATAAAATTGTGTATTTTGTTAGAAAAATCACAACATCAGCACTATACATTAGAAAGAACAAATCACCATTTCTTTCAAAACATTGCTTCTTGTTGATCCAGCTTTTGAAAAATGAAAAAATAAACACTGAACCAGCACCAATTTTTAAGAATTCTTGTTGTTCTAGCTAAATTTTGGCAAATTGAATAAATTTGTGTATTGTTAAAAATAGGAGTGTGTTTAAGCTTTGAAATGTCATATATAAACACTCAGCTAGCACCAATTTTAAAATAATTCTTGTTATTCTAGCTAATTTTTGGTCAATCTAATAAATTTGTGTACGTTTTATCAAAAAATCATTACCATTCCTTTGAAAAAATCACTTTTGGTGAGTCTTAACTTTTGAAAAGCATAAAATAAACTTGTTGGTGAGTCTAACTTTTGAAAAGCATAAATTAAACTTGTTGGTGAGACTAACTTTTGAAAAGCATAAAATAAACCATCAGTTTGCATTAGATTTTAAAAAAAATTGTTATTCTAGCTATAAATACTGCACCATTTCTTTGAAAAAGATGCTTGTTGATGGGTCTAACTTTTAAAAAACATAAAACAAACACTCAGTCACCAATAATTTTTACGAATTCTTGTTATTCTAGCTAAATTTCAGCAAATCCAATAAATTTGTGTATTTCTTTGCAAAAATTGCTTGTTGACGGAACTACCTTTTGGAAAAACATAAAATAATCACTCAACCAGCCCTAATTTTTAAGAAATCTTGATATTGGCCAAATTTTGGCAAATCTATTAAATTTGTGTATTTCTTTGCAAAAATTGCTTGTTAACGAGTCTAACTTTTGAAAACAAATATAAAATAAACACTCAGCTGGCACTAATATTTAATAATTCTTGTTATTCAAGCTGAATTATGGCGATTGTCTAACTTTTAGAAAATCGTGAAATAAACACTTAACCCGCACCAATATATTAAAATTACTATTATTCTAGCTAAATTATGATGAATCTGCTAAATTTATGTACATGTTTTATTAAAAAAGCAAGAACCGTTTATTTAGAAAAATTGTTTGTTGGTGAGACTAAGATTTCAAAAAACATAAAATATACACTTAGCCACCACTAATTTTTAAGAATTCTTGTTATTCTGGCAAAAACTTGATGTATCTAATAAATTTGTATACATTTACTAAAATGCTCGCATCATTTCTTTGAAAAAAATTGCTTATTGATGAGTCTAACTTTTTTTAAAACATTAAATAAACACCAGCACCGACTTTAAAATATTCTTGTTATTCTAGCTAAATTTTGGCGTATGTAAAAAGTTTGTGTGCATTTTATTATAATAATCTGCACTATTTCTTTAGAAAATTTACGTGTCGATGTATTTCACTGATGAAAACACGTGAAATAAACATTTGATTGGCACGAATTTATTAAAATTAGTATTAGTCTACATAAATTTTGGCGAATATAATAAGCTTGTGTACATTTTATTTAAAAACTCATACCGTTTCTGTGGAAAAATCGTTTGTTGGTAAGTCCATCTTTTGAAAAGACAAGAAATAAACCCTCAGCTCGCATCAATTATGCGCAGCATAAATTTGATCTGAAAAATATATATTCAATAGACAAAAACACACACACACAGAGGAACCCTAACCTGTTCACGGGCCTTCTCGACGGCATCGTCTGATTCCCAACCGTAGAGATGAGTTCTGGAATGAGGGTTTCCATAGAGTTGCATGTAATACGGCAGCATGGCATCAAGAACACGAGGATCCACGGGTGACGTCGC
>VDFB02270651.1:702726610-702751159 GCA_007258455.2 Sequoia sempervirens | reverse complement strand
TATATATATAAAAAAATGAATTCAAAAACAAATAACAAAGGACCAAGTGGGGACTGCCACGTAGTCCCCACGGGCTGCTGTACGCAGCAGTCCTACGGACTGCTGTGACAGTCCGTGCCACAGTGGGGGGGGCTGGGGGGTACGGCCCAGCGCCGTCCCTCCCAACTCCTCCCAAAACTTATTAATTTTTATTTTTTTTAAAGAAATTTTTAATATAAAATTTTTTTTCCCATATTTCAAAAAGAACATTTATATAAATGAAAATAAATAAAATTCTAAAGCAATTCGGCCGACCTTGTACTGGTTTGGCTCGAACCCCAAAATAATATTAAATTAAAATTTCCTTCTGGTTTGACAGTAAAAACAAAAAAAAAATTAAGAAATCAATATAGACATAGATTTATAATTCATATTAAATATATATATATATTTTTCTCTAAACTAATTCCAGTAAGAGGATAGGTTCACATTTAGATGTAATCACAATATGATTTAAATATATATTTATATATATATATATAAGAGTATGAAGTTAAACTTTCAGAGATCAACTATAGACAAATTGAGGATCTCCATAGGATGAAATTTGTTATTAAATATTTCTTTAAAGAGTTTTTCCACAGATATTTTATTTATCTAATTTTCAGAAAAATATTCTTTTACAAGCAAGATTGATTCTAACACACATTTCTATTCTTTTTCTTACAAATTTAAAAAAACAAATTAAGAAGAGAGAGAGGGTGGAACCTGGAGTCCTACGCTCTCGAAAATCTGATGTTGACTGCCTAAATCCGATGGCCTCTCTGTAGAGCTTCTCGTTTCGGCTTCAAAATCTCCTCTACAAAAATTTCGTGCTCGAACTCGAATCTGATTCTTTGTTCAGAAGACTCCAGAATAATACCAACATAAGAACCCAAAAACCCCTTCTATAACTCTCCTCAAAATATATCAAGCAATAGAATTCAATTATCTTTTCTAAGATTCAAAAATACATAGCCAATATCATGTGCAACCTCTGTAATAATAATCCTCTCGGTGTGAAAAACTTCCCAAAATTCCAAATAAAATTAAAAGATATTGTCCACTTCTTCCAAAAACCCTAAAAAACAAAAATAAAAGAAAATAATTCTTTAAAAGCAAGTTTTTCAGTCAGATCTAAGTTCTCATTCGTTCTCACAACTTTTTCATTCTTTTATTTATTTATTTTTCTATTTTCAATACTTTTTGCTTTAATTTCTATTTTTACAACTTTACTTGCAAAGCACATTATCTAATTAATTTAAATAATTTATTCTAACAATTATCATCAACAAGATAATTAATTAAAATAATAAAACACAATTTAATATTCTAATTATCATTTAATAAAACACATGACCTTATAAAATTAAATAAAACATTTAAATATTTAACTACAAATAAATCTAACATTAAGATAAACAATTATTTCCATCATTTAAATCGAATACACCACAACATAAAAAGTACCAACATTAATCAAAATACGACAAAACACAAAACACAAACCACAAATGACGACAATTACAAAAATGAACAATACCAATCAAACAAGACGGTCTGACATCATGGGACAGGATGACTTCCTCATCACCTCTGTTTCAACATATACCGTTGGGTTATTGGTGCTCGCCCTATCCTACCGAAGCAGGTGGAATCGAGACTTGTACCTACAAATCCTGCATACAAACGAAGTCGTGTACATGTGCATACATATATATAAAATCAAAGCATTAAATCAAAGCATTGCATTGTGAAAAGGAATCGCAGCGTAACAGAGCACTCACAAGCGAGTGATGCTACACTGTCCTTCATCACCTCTATCCTAACAATTATAATATAACTGATAACATAACATTTCTAAACTAACAATTTCATCTCATGACATAATTTATTAAATCATTGCATCATAATATAATTCTGAAAATCAACTAACATCACCAACCACAATGTCATATGAAATAATCATATCCTCAAGTGTATAAGCATAATCACCAACAGTCAACTAATCAAACCACCAACCAAATCAAACAATAATAGTATCATCATAGTATCAGCGTATCAAGTTAAAGCATAGAAAATAATAAGTCTAAACAGTATGAGGGGTATTACAACAACAGTGAGATGAACAAAACAACCCTTGATCATTTTATTCAAAATTCAGATATGCTTGTACAATGGAGAGACATGAGTTTGAATTAATCATATCAATTCAAATGCACCACAAACATCAAACTAATTCAAAACCTACTACAAATGTCCAAAACCCAAATTGCATTTTCCTAAACCATTGGATTCTACAATTTGCTCTCAGAACTTCATCTAGACTCACCAAAAAATATCTAACTTGCTAACCCGTACTCGCCTTGAAATCCTTCTTATAGAAAAGGAGGAGCAAACAAGCATCGGGCCGAAGTTAATACATAAATACCAAATTAATTGACCACTCTGTAATTTTCATCGGCCACAATCAAAATTGATCACCTCATTCACCTTTGACACTATAAGGTTTGTACTTAATCACACTGGATTCACTTTCTTTTCAAACATTCCAAGAATGAGTCAGTTAATGATTTTTTCTATACAAACCACCAACAAATCATAACTGAAGCTACCTTGTTTTTCGTGGTTTTGTGAACCAAACATGATATAAAGTGGCTCTTACACTTTTGTGATTAACGCAGCTTTGTAATAAAGAGGCCCTCAAAAGGAATGCTTGTAATTGTAGGATGCATGAATGCGGCATAGGATGAAAAAAAAAGAAGGTATAGCTATTGTCCTCAATAGTTTTGTGAAGAAAAGCATGTGAAATGAGAGGTTCAAGCCTAGGTTTTAACAAAACATGTATGGGAGATTTGATTTTATGAATTTTTATCCATGTGGCATACTGTTGTAATTGTAGGATGCATGAATAGGGCATAGGATGAGAAATAAAGAAGGTATAGTTGTTGTCCTCAATAGTTTTGTGAATTTTATGAATTGAGAGGTTCAAGCCTAGGTTTCAACAAAACATGTATGGGAGATCCCATCCCTTATCCATGTGCGCACTCAATGGTTGTTTTCTTAAACACTAATATAAATGATATACATACACACACACACACACATATATATGTATGTATATTTATTTTAAATGTAAATGTAAATGCAATTACTGGATACTCTCCTAGAACAATAAATGCAACATATCATTAAAGAAATCTATATCTATGTATATAAATGTGTATTTCTAAATGCAAGTGCAAATGCAAAGAGCATATGGTTTTGTAGTGTTATAGATACAACATATCCATAAATTAATGTAATTGAAATTCTAAAGTCTTCAACATATATAATATGAAATCGATCAAACTATTAAACAACATGAGAAATAAATGAAAAAAGTAAATGCATATGTATGCATATTTGAAAATGTAGGTGTAAAATAAATAAGAATAATGAAAATTATAAAAGAATATAAGGAAAGGTCTCCTCCCTTCTTGGTAGTGATAACCTCCTCCACACACAACCCTTAAAATTATGAATTAGAGGAATATAATAGTTGAAGAACTCAAAGTTTATTCTCTCCTACCTAACGCAATTAGTCATTTTATCCCTACAAACATTTATAGTGATTACTAGAGGCACATAGACCAATTCTTCATAATAGAAGAATTTGATCATACTTTTCCAATGATGGAATTATGAGAAAACCTTAGGTTAAATGAATAATTCCTAGCTAAGTTCTTTAAATCATGTCCAACCATATAAGAGAAGACTGTGGCTATGTGTACCTGGATACCATGGAGAAAGGCTAGTCTTTGGGCTCTTTCATCAATCATCCTACCTTAAAACATACCAAAAATATCCTAGCAATTAGACATAGGAATATTTAATATGACTTAAAAAATTTTATGGCCAAAGCGTAAACTTATGATGACTTAACCGGGCCTAGTACACACTCCCTCCCCATTAACCACTTAGATATATGCAAATTAAATGTTAATTTGCTTCTATTTTTAGTCATGTAGGTGTCCAATAAACCACTTGGTGGTGTTTCCCTTCAAGTTTATTTAATTCAATGAAGAGAAAAAGTCCTTTGACTACAATTAGGGAATACATTTAAGGCCTTGGTTGTGTAACTGGTGGACCATAGTCACATTTAACACTTGTTACAAAGTTTGGGAGTTAAAACATTAAGTAGATTTGATTTGTGATGGACACATTTGGACGGTAGTAACAATAGCTTGTAATCTATCAAGACTTGATTACCTTTATAACCTGTAAAATTTCTAGCCATGAAATGATAGATTAATCATACTGTCACCTTGGGATCACATCACCATGAAAGAACTTCTATCCAACATCCTTATGAGTGCAAAAATTCACCAAATATGGTATTTGTCGATCTATCTTCCCCGAAATGCAGGGAAATTCTGGAAGAGAAGAGGAAAGCGAGACATGTAGTATGCCTAAAAGAGGGAGATCAACTAGAGGTCAAAAGATTAGAAGAAAATTTCGTAAACGCATGGAATTTTTCCTTGCTGAAGGGGGGTCATGTTCTTATGATGATGAGAGCATAGGCAACGTCAAGGTGCCCTTGAGGTACAAACATCTACGGAAACAATGGGTACCCAAGGAACTTCAATAAACACTGATTTTTGTGTCAACGAGAGGATATATCACATAGCACCATCGTCATTACATGGTTTGGGCCTATTTTGCATGGACGGTATAAAGGTCTGTTATGACAAAGTTACTGAATTGATGAAGTATGTTGGACCCTATTATAGTTACAAACATTGGATGCAACTGGTTCGATATACATGAAGTATGTGTAGGTATGCATTGTCAGCAAATTATATACAACTAAAATATAAGCATCAAAATAAAGGAGTGGCTATGTACATTAATGGAAGGCCAAAAGCATCAAGGAATATTACAGGGTTTATAAATAGTACACGACCTGGGTCAACAAATAAGCAACCCAATTGCATATTCTAGGCGCGTGAGGGAAACCATGTATTTGTATGTGCGATAAAATTAATAACTGCAGGGGAAGAGTTGCTAATCGATTACAATTTGAATCACTTAGTTACAAACAAAGTTAATATGGGGGTGGTACGTACTATGTACCATTTTACCCAACCTCCAATTAATGACTCCAATATACCATTTTATTCTTTTTTTTTTTTCATATGTCTATTGGTTTCATTTTGGTAATGTTTTTTTATATTTAATTTTTGTCATAGGGGGACATTGATCGTACAGAGAATGCTCTAGCCTAGAGCATAGATCGCGATGTATCTTCAAGCACTTCTACCCGACAGGTGTACCTCATTGTAATTGTACAAATTAGATACGAGTAAAATGTTTTATTATTATGTTTTTTTCATAAGTTTTTTGGGTTAATTTTGATAATTTTTTTAATATTCTTGTTGCAGTCGATTGATCAGGGAAAGGCACCAGCAATAGAGGAGAGCATCCATAGTGAGGTGCAGTCAATATTTTTTGAGGATGACATGGCTTATTTAGCAAACCCTTTTGATACGATAAAGAAGCTCATAAAAAAATGCAATGAAGAAATGACTCAGTTGATGTCCAAAATGCCTCAATCAGATGAGATAAGAGAGAGGGTTAAAGTATTGACAGAGAGATTACAAAACTTGCAAGTAAGTTGTCATGAGGTCTTTAATTATAACATCAGTTCATTCATGGTTTTATATTTTGTACTCTTTTATGTCATGAAATAAAATGTTTTGTTTTTATAGGGTTATTTGCCTCCTCATGATGCTCTTGGCCATGATCAGGGTACTGCAAGTGCTTCCCGAGGAGTAAGGGTTGGTACAAGTATCCATCTTGATCTTCCTATGCATACATCACATTATCTAACCCCATCATCTGTGCCTATATTGTCATCTGAAATGTCACCAACACATACCATGCAGGCATCCGTTATTGCACCCTCTAGCAGCGAACACATACCAGAACATGCGTTAGTACATATACCTAGGGATGCAGAGGCCACCAGTATAGGCCACTAGTACTAGTGATGTTTTAGCAACATTTCCTGGATCTTCTCGTATTACTAGTACGAGAACATTTCTTGTCACACTTGTGGTGACCGAGGATTTCGTTCCCATAAAGATAGAGAAGGTTCCAGGTACTTTAAAATGTTTTAATTATTATTCTATATAATCCAATTGAAATTTACTTATTGATTGCTCTTTTAGACTATTGATCCCATGATCATTTTGGCAAGAAATTATTTTTTTATAAACATCTAAGTGATATTACATTGGATCTCTTCGGGCCCACCATACGTACATGGTGGAATGCCCAAAATGAATATTTAAAAGATGAGCTCATTAACCATTTAGTTGTGTTGTTCGGTGATAAAACATTCAACCAAACCAAGGTCCTTAAGAAAGTTGGTACCTATCTAAAGTATGCGAGGGACCAATATAGGTTGAACATTTAGAGAAGAACAAAAAGTGCAAGCATCCCCCCATGATTCTAGAGAGGGAGTGGAAGGACCTAGTGTTCGATGGAAAGGAGAAGGCTGAAAAGAAAAAAGGAAAGACACCACCAAGCCAAGGAAGGTATGTGATATAGAAGCATAAATCTGTAAAAAATCCCAATTAATCGCGATTTTTAAAAAACCTACAGGCTGGACGATTTTTTCCCTGATTTTTTGAAAAAATCATTGACTTTTTGGTCAATGATTTTTTTCCGTTTCAAACTTCAAAATCGCCAAAAAAACATGTTTAAAATCTACAAAAAAATGTGAATAAAATTGAGCTGATTTTCCCGCAAAAAAAACCATGAGACCATGGCTTGTTGCTTACTATTATGCTTCGATAGATTTTTTCCAAGCATCCATAGCTTGTTTGAAAGCACCTATTTTAGGCTTTTATCCATAGCAGCAAGGCAATGAACTATTTGATAAAATGCTTTGGTAGACATGTATGAAAAATCCAGTAGCATAGACAAGGCAGTGAACTGCTTGAAAAAAATGTCTCAAAGAAATGTAGTCTCATGGTGATGGAATGCCATGACGAATTCCATGACAAAAAAATTGATATGGATTGTGATGGCATTCCAACGAGAATTATTTCTTTTAGGCATTTTTCTCAAACACCCATTGCCTTGTCTATGTTATTGCTTACTATTATGCTTTGGTAGATTTTTCCGAAGCTATCTGAAATGTATTTGTTCAGTAATTCGTTGAGAGGCTTTTTGCTTTTTTTTGCCGGTTATGCCAAGCATGTGCTTTGAACCATTTGATAAAAATTATTTGCAGACATGTATGAAAATGTAGTAGCATAGAAAAGGTATAGAAATCATTTGAAATAAAATAAAATGTGGTCCTCATGGTGATGAAATGCCACAACGCAATGCTCATGACAAGCAAATTAAGCAGCAATTGTCGCGAGATTCCACCACCATGCGAGACCACATTTTCGAGGAATTTTCGGAAATAGTTCACTTTCGTCTGGCGCTATTGCTTACTATTATGCTTGATAGATTTTTCCAAGCATCCATAGCTTGTTTGAAAGCACCTGCTTTAGGCTGCACCAGCAGCAAAGGCAATGAACCGCTTGATAAAATGCTGGTAGACATGTATGAAAAATGTGGTAGCATAGACAACCCAGAAATCCATCTAATATTTATGCAAGTTTAGTACGTTTTGCAATGTAATCAATGATATGAATATAACCAACAAAAATTCTATTTTCTATAATTCATGGATTGAACTTCTGTATTGACAGTGTCGTCAACGTTCTAAAGTATGCTAAGCGGAAATGCTTTTACTAATTTTTTTTTTTTTAAAAGCAGTATGCTATGTGACAACGTTGGAATATAGGGCCCATTTACTTTATAATCTAATGTATTTCAAACTTTCATAGGCTGCCCTAAAACATTGAAGGCAAATAAAGTTAGTAAGATTCAGAAAAGAACAAAGTAACACAAACTTGGCTTCCGTGGTTATATGAAATTAGCCGCATCTAATTGTGTGGGTGAACAATAAATGAAATATTGCATCCAAATTATAATAAATTGAAAACAATTTTGGTTTTATCACACCATAGAAGCAAAATTCATGATCTTCTGCAAAAATGTAGGGCTCTGAATTCAACAGAGTGCCCACAAAAGAGGACCTAAAGATTTCCTTCCAACAAGGCTATGGAGCAGTGGCTGAACGTCTAAGAGTCTTGACTGGGCAAACAGAATCTTCCATTGCATCCAACATGCAGGTAAATAAACTCAATAAAGTTTATTTAAAATTGAATCTTGTGCAATCTATTCAATATTAATTTCCACCATAAAGTAATAACATGCCTATTTGTTTTAAACATTCAAGCAATGATAATACTACACATGACATTGGAATGCAGCCTGGTGAGGGTTGAGCAAAACGTCCAGATGAAGGTCATGGTGTGCATCCTGATACTTTAGAGCATGTAGAGCGTGATCAACATGTTGAGCATGATCAGGCTAGAGAAGATCGGGAATATGATGTGGCCCCATCAGGTAAAGAGGACCACTCTAAAGTTTTTTTAAACATATTTAATTGCAATTGGTGTATTAATTAATGTAACCTTTCATGTTTCAACTTTAGAGCATGTAGACCATGATCAACGTGTTAAGCATGATCAGGCTAGAGAAGATCAAGAACATGATGCCCCATCGCAAAAGACACCCCAGCCTTTAAAACAGCCACTTATCGAAGTATTAACAATCCTAAGTTTCAACTGCGTGATCATGATTTAGAGGGTGTTCAGCATGTTGAGCATGAGTCTATAACAAAAGTTCAGGAACATGATGTGGACCCATCACGTAAAGAGAACCACTCTAATGTTCTTTTAATTAATGAAATACTTGTAACAATAATAATAAAACATATCAGTTTAACATTTCTTCTTATTGCAGCAGACACCCCTTTGCAGCGGCATCCACCTCATGAGCAGACGACTAGGCGTACATTAAGACTGCTAGGTAGAACAACTAAAGGGGAAACATATATTGATTTAGAAAATGATAATTTCTACTTCAAAATTTCTATGTAGCTTTCTGGAAAAGAAACAAAAAAGAAGTGATTGTAATCATATCATGACAAACTATATTTCTTTTGATAATATGTAAAACACCGAAAGAATGAATATTATATGTTAATGAATGAATGTGAATATGTTTAAGTAACAATGTTTATATGTTAATGAATGAATGTTATATGTTATTAGTGGATGAAATGAATGTTATATGTTATTAATGGATGAATGAATGAATGTTATATGTTATTAATGGATGAATCAATGATTAATGTTATATGATTTGGTATGGGGAATTGAGAGTGATGTGAGGGGGGGAGGGGCCAAATGAGCTTCCACCGTCATGTGGTTGGCCCTGTTAAGTGGAGAATATTAAACTATTCTCGAAACAAAGAGAAGCTCAATAAGGTAATGCACTTTTCAATATAAGAAATGCATCGTTTGAAGCATCAAACCAATATGCAATCTATATGTATGACCAGTCATCAGTCTCCACAATGGCACATTTCCACGAATATTTTTTTAAAAGAAAAAATTGATTCTTCGTCGCAATTTCGACGAAAACCATTGATGAATCAACAGAAAGGCTCGATCAAGTTGTTGTAGCTGCGACAAAGGTTTCATCGTAATTCCTTTCCCATTTTGTCACAAGTTTGACGAGCTTTCGGCGTTGCTACGACGCTACTCCTTGCCCATTTCGTCGCACTTGTGACGAACTTTTGGTGTTCTTCCGACGCTACTCCTTGCTAATTTCGTCACAACGTCGATGAACTTTTGTTATTGTTTCGACGCTACTACTTAAATATTTCGTTGCACATTCGATGAATGTTTGGTGTTGTTTCGACACTACTGCTTGCCCATTCCGTCGAAATTGTGACAAACGTCTGTTGTTGTTTCAACGCTACTGCTTGCCCATTTCGTCGAACTGGCGACGAACTTCTGTTGTAATTCGTCAGTGGATAGACAAAGTTTTTGTCGATATTCCAACGAATGTCTGAGGTATTTCATGATGCAGTCGACTGACGATTCTTCACCGTTAGTTCAACATTTAATTCATCGTCAGATGTTCGACGAAAATATTTTTGCCATTTCGTCGCTCTTCCGACAAAGATTTTTCGAGCTACCGACGAACAACCATCAAAAAATGGTGTCAAATTCAGTAGTGAAGGGAAAACGAAAATTGGATGTTTCAACCAAATTAGATAACCTAGCCCAGGTACATGGTAGTGTGTTGGGTTATGAGGAAATAGGGGTCTTGTATGAAGTAACGGGGAAATGAGGGAAATTCCATAGGGAGTTCAGTAGGGCCAAACACCAGAAGGAAAAAGAACAAGAATTCAGGTAACAAGCCGGTGAATCTCTAGAAGATTCACCTAGTACTGACCCAGAAAATAAGACAATCAAAAATCAACATGACCAAACAAAGGATGGTAGGGTTATGACACCACCAAAAATGAATCAGGAACATTAAACTAAAAAATTAGTGACTTTAGAGGTAGAGGCATAGATTCCAGAGGAACCAATGGACAATGTTGATAATAATCCTCAAACATAGATTAGGGTAGAAAGCATTTTCCATAAAATAGAACATGAGAAGCCAAAGCATGATACACCATTTTCTTGTGACCCCCATGAGGATGAGAAGACAGATGAAATGATTGATGGTGTGAATATAAGTCTTTAGACTAAAAACCCTAAAGCCAATGAGGAATTAGAGGAAGAAGATCTTCAGGATTTGAAAGTTGAATTGGCTAAGGTACAAAAAACAAATTAGACCTTACATGGGTTGTTACAAGAGGCCCATTCCACTATTGATTCACAGGAAAAAGAGATAAGTGAACTCAAGGACGAGCTTGAAAAAATGAAATTTTCTCAAATATCCATCCAAGAACATAAGGAGAAGGTCTAGGCAATGCAACAATAGTGGGTTGAGGAAATGAAGAGCACTCTTCAGAAGCTCACCACTCTACTTGGTTTATAATCTTTCCATGAAGACATGCAAATTCTCCAACTAGGAGGAATGATGAGTGTAGAATATTCCATTATTTTTGCCATATATTTTCCTTGTTACCTTTGTTTCTATCTATATTCCTATCACCATTTGCTAAAGGAACCTGAATATTTAATAAAATGTGGAAAAGAGATTAGGATTAGTAAATTTCCAAAAATCATGATAAATTCTAATTTTTGTATGTTTAAATGTCAGGGGATAGCTAGAAGAAGATCGAAGTTGTTACAAGCATGTAATTAGTAATACGTTGTTAAGCAAACTGATAGTTTTGTTTTAGATACTTTGTTTTGACTCTATAAGTGGCTTGC
Source organism: Sequoia sempervirens (assembly GCA_007258455.2). Classification (NCBI taxonomy): domain Eukaryota; kingdom Viridiplantae; phylum Streptophyta; class Pinopsida; order Cupressales; family Cupressaceae; genus Sequoia; species Sequoia sempervirens. The sequence goes on along the minus strand of VDFB02270651.1, from coordinate 702,739,790 downwards.
AACCCTTTTGTCACTTTATCAAATTATGTTTGTGAGTGGCCGATAGGCCAGATGAACAAACAAACTTAGCTACCTACTAGAAGTATAATCGATCTATATAAATATGCATGTATGTTGAATAGAGATATAGAGAATTGATAAGAGACTACTTGTTTATGTTAATCACTTCATTTTATTATTGTTGAATGAATAGCATGGAGTAGATTCTGTGATTGCAAGTCTCTAATCACCTAATAGCCTGAGAAGGCAGGGACCACTTCATGGTTATTTCATTTCTTGTATGTTATCTATTAAGCTCTTCGTTATCTATTAAGTTATGTTATTTATTAAGTTATCTCCATAATCTCTTTGAATGTATTTAAAGCTTTGCTGGATTATTTAGTATCTTTTAGATTATATAATCAGTTAGCTAGGAGTGATAGATTACATGATTAATTAGGAATATAAATATATTGGCACTTGATAGCATAATTTATGAAGGTTATATTTCTGTTGGTTGCAAGGCGAACTCTATTTAATTCATTCATAGAAAGATTTCTATTTCATTAAACATTTTTTATTCTGTCATTAGTAACCTATCTTCTATTGCAAAATTATTCTTTAATAGGTTCCTATCACATCTATGATAGGAAGTGAATAATTCATACTTCTGCCTTATTACAGGTTATTTTAGTGTGCATTCATCAACCCTTGGTTTATTAATTGTAGCCCTTTGGCATATTGCCACAACATAGTTCAAAAGCCTACGTTCCTAGATTGACACTTTAGGATGAACTGAGGAAACCATTTCTAAAAGATTGACTCAAACCTATTTCAAGAGTAATTTAATACCATAGTTTAATCCAATCACCATCATAACGCCATTTCCCCCTTTTCATATTGATTCGGACCACGTATTTTTCTTCTTTTCATTTTGGTCAACCCGACTTTTGATCATTGTATTTTTTTGATTTTAGAGTCCATTTTCATCCTAGATCTATATTTTGCATTCATTTGCATTTCATTTTAGGATTGAATCTCACTTAGTGTTGTTTAGCTTGCATTAACTTTGCATTTCATTTAAGGTTTTAGGATTGCATTTTTGGATCTCTTGAAATCTGAAAAATACAAAAAAAATAATCATTTTATAGATCATTTACATAACATTGCATCATCATTCACTTTCATTCAAAAATTGAATCAAAATTGTACATCAAATTAGGTCTCCTATTTTATCATTTTTTCATATTTTTCATTTGCATTCAACATTCATTTCATAGAAAATTCAAATTGTAATTCACTATTTTAGATCATAATCTAGAAACCACTACAATCAACTCAAAAATCTATAAAAAAAATATTTTAAACTCTAACCTAGGACCCATTTTCCCCTAGGAGAACGAGTCCTTAATCAAGGTCATTTCCTAATTTTATAGGCATTAAAAAAACTATTTTGACATTCTATTTTGTTGTTTTCAGTCTTTTGTTTCAGTTTGTAGAATTTCTATTAAGTGGAATTTATCATATTTAGCTTTATGTGATAAAATTTAGTGCATTGTGTGATTTCAAAATTGCATTTACAAGACATCATTTTTTAGGTTTGTGCATAGAGTAATCATAAAATTATCTTATTTGGAATATGAAAAATTGCATTACATTCTAGATCATTGCATTGCATTTCACCTTCTTTCCATTTTGAGTTTACATTGAGTTTGTGAAACTTCTATGATCTTTACAACTTGGTTTCCTATTATAAATAATGTTGTGAGATGTAATTCGAGAGTCATGTCATCCTGTGATACACCATTCATCATGGATATTGGGTTCTCCAACTCTTTCACTTCAACCGTCTATGAATCATAACCTTCATACCTCATTTCCCATGACTTCCCTACCTACAAACAATGTGCATGATGTTGCTAATGTCTTGCAAGAGAACATAAGAAGGATGGATGAGGAAATAGAAAAATCACAAATTTTTTTGAATTCTAAAAACATTGATAGTAGTTTCATTATTTCTTTAGATAATTTGAGGAAAATGCTTGAAAGTTACCTTAAAAGTTGAAGAAACAGTGATTAAAAGGTTTGAAAATAAACAAAGAGGAAGAGGCCATGAAGAGGAGGTTGAAGGGAGATCATATGGGGCAGATAATAATAATAAAAAAATCATAAAAAAGAAGACCAAGACAAAAGAAAAAATTAGACCTGTATGATAGTTCATATGGTCCTAGGGATCAAGATTTAAGAGGTAGAGGAAGATCGAGTAGAGGGTTTGGAAGAGAAACCTTTCAAGGAACTTTTTTAAAGTGTGGAGAAGAGGGTTATAAAAAAATATACATCACATCCGGACATTAGTCCTCTACTTATATCTAATATATTATAAAAAAATATTATCATTTTATTGTGGTTAGGGTGGTCAGACAGACACCTACTTCTTATTTTTTTCCATGAAATTTAAGTACTACTGCATTGAAATTTTAAATTTCACCAAATAGATTTTTTATTTTTTTAAATAAACCTAGTAGTTTAGAAACTAAATTCAATTTTCTATAGATTCTATTCTTACATATATTTGAAATAACAAAGATAACTTATTCAAATTTTTATGTCAAGTTGCCTAACTCTGATTTTTTTGAATTTTTTGCCACTTAAGGGCCTGTTTTTTCCATGATGATCCTGCACATACCCAAATATTAATATAATAGGTTATAGAGATGAAATTTTATGTGATTATTCCTATGAATATGTGTCATATTTTTTTAGGAAGGCCTTGGAAATTTGACAGGAAGGCAATGCACAATGGTTATGCCAACACGTACACATTGATGAAGGATGGAGTGAAACACAAATTGAAACCATTGAAAGAAAAAATGGGTAAGGTTTATAGTAATGCCAGGTCTTTTTTGGTTGATGAAATTAAAATTTTAAATGGTATGAATCATGAATATGTTAGCTTTTTTGACACTAACCATGAAGAAGATGAGAAAGGTGAATTGTTGACTCAAATTGAAGAAGAAATCTCAAGTGGAAAGAAGGTAGCAGCAAAAAGTAAGGTAAAATCTGATTTTATTATTTCCTTTGATGAGAAAGAGAGTGAAGGAGTAGATAATTTTGTTGCAGCATATTTTTATTTTGATAAATTTGAATTGGAAGAGTTAAGTGTGAAGGTTAATGAAGAGTTTTCTAAAGAATACTTGTTTGAGAACAATGGATGTGATTTTTTTTTTATTAGTGGTCATGATTCCTTGTCATATAATGAGGAAATTAAGTCTTTTGATGATAGTACAAACACTATTTTGAGTGAAGGAAAATAAGTTGAAGCAGTATCATGCCTTTTAGAAGGCATTGAAACAGTAGAATTTAATGAAGGAAACATAGTGGAAGGAGATGGAAAATGTGGAACAACAAATGAGGCAAACAAATACATTTTTTTTTTAATGAATAAAAATGTATAACTCTAATTGTTAGTTCTAATTTTTATGAAGTATATTGGTAGGACAATAGATTTGATTCTTTGAATTACATGATGTGTAGTAGAAGAAGGATGAAGCATGGTAATGTTGTAAGTTTGCAAAAAGTGGTGCATAAAAATATTTCAATAGACAATGAAATTAGGTGGATCCAAGATAGACATAAAGTATACAAATGTTTCTAAATGAAAATCTTGAAACATTTCTTTCTACCATGGGTGTCTGATGTAGGAGCATCCATGGAAAATTGACATCCTATGTCAACCAAAAAGACGTTAATTTTGTGGAAATATTTTTTTATTTTGGAATAAGTTAATTTGGTTTCAATTAAATGTTGAGGGGTGGAAAATGATATATATTTGAATAATTAAACTTGACAAATTAATTTCCCTTTGCACATTATCAAGTTGGCATAGTGGGTGAAAAACCAAAAGGCAATTTTAAATATTTTAATTGTAAATTTCCTAAAATATTTTGTGAGGCATTGGATTTTGAAATTATGGATTTTTAAAGAACTCCACCATGATCCCTAAAAATTATGAACTACGGAACTAGGCACCCAAGCCTACTTTTTTATTTTTTCTTTTTCAAGAGTCAAAAGGAGAGAATATAAATAAATAAAACACCTATCTTTTGGAGGGCTGGTGGGAATGAATATTTAATTATTTTTAATTAATTTTTATGGGATTTAATGAGTAGAAACACCTTGGGTCATTCTTTATTAGATAAGATAAAATAAAGATAAGGAAAATTAATTTTTGGGGAGAGGGTGTTGAAAAACAGTAAACCCACTATTCATTGAAGAGTTTTCAAGAAGAATTTTGAAGGTAGAGTGAAAGAGGGAATATAATTTCTCTAGAGGATGTTTTTGTGATGTTATTTTGTAGGTTGGACTGATAAAAAATATCCCATGGAGTTTCCAAAATGATAGGCATGAAGATTTAGAAGTTGTAAGTGTTGTTTTAGTGTTGAGAGATGGAATTTTGTTGCAAAAGCTCATATAACTGAGCATATGAATGTATTTGAATGTATTTACTTGAATATTTGATACCTGTAAAAAGCTTAATTTTTGCATACCAGTCCATTTATGACTAAAACCCTTTGTAATGTGTGCTACCACAATAGTGGTTTACACTTTTTGGGAGATCCTAATTTTTGTTGAAATCACATATTTTTAGAAAATATAATGATTTAATCCTTAAAAAGTTTCATTTAAAGATTCCCAATTGAAGAGGGTTTGATCATAACACCTTATACCAAGCCCCTTTAGATAGAACCCCACTAGTTTTAAACCATACCTGTAACGGAGTCTCCTTTACACCTATCAAAATGTTAATAAAAAACCACTTTTGATTTAAGTTTTGGGGGATCAAATGAATTCATTTTTTAAAAAAATTGTAAGTATGTAGTGCTTATTATAAGCTTCAAAAAAATTAAAATTTTAATTAAATTTAATTTGATTATTATATTTATTTGTAATTTCTTGTGAATGTAGGTTTTCATCGAAATAAAAGTCTCTGTTCTACACATGTCAAAAAATAGAAAATTATAAAAAATTTTTTGAAAAATATGAGTGCACCAGATATTGAAGTCCTTGATCCAACAAAAAAATAAATTGAATTTTGATACATACAAAAAAAATTGTGTTATATGGTCCACCTATATCTTAATTGTAATTGGTTTGACTTTGAAACTTCATTAAGGAAAAAATATTCAATAAAACACTAATAAACCAATTGGAAGCACTAGATATTGTAGTTATAAATCTAAATTTGAAAAAATATAATTTGATCCTTCATGGAAAAAATTTGTGTTATGCGGTGAGTGTCACTCTTTAAAAATGGTGTTTACTGAAAAAAAACTAGTTTTCGAAGGAGATGGAAAAGAAGTGCAATCTGATTCCAAAATTTTTGACAAAAATATATTTAGAATCTACAGACAAAATGTCACAAATCACTATTTTTCATCATCTTCAAATTCCTCACAGTTTAGCCGCTATAGGTGTTCGAAAGTGAAGATTTAGTTAGAAAAAATTAGTTTAGTGTCCAGTTTAGCCAAAAATTGTAAAATAGTATTGTGGGATCACCCTAATTAGATTTATTTTAATGGTGAAAATCAATGGTTTCTTATGTAATAATTTTTTTATATGTTAGTTTGTAAGGGTATGTGCAGGATCATGATGGGCCAAAAAGTGGCAATATGATGGGTATGTGTAGGGTATGTATATATCTTTAACCCAAAATTGATAAACGTAGTAGGTTTCTTTAAAGTTGAGATTCTCAGTCACCAATATTTCAATGAGTCTACTTTGAATTTAATCAATAATTATTATTCATTTTCATTTGAATTCATGATTAAAGTCCTAATTGATAGGTTGATTGAAAACATCTATAGTTTTCTAAATTCATATCAGATTCTGAATCAAAACATGTGTCACATTCTATTCTTCACATACTATAGGATTAAAAATAAAATTGAATTTCATGCAAGTTTTAATATGGCTCACATAATGAGTTTTTAATATTTTTTTAAAGTTATAATAAAAAATTCATAATTAATTATTTGGAAAAAAATTACAAAATATGCACTACATCTGACATGAGTCCCTCTTGTTATATCTAAAATATTATTAAAAATATTATCATTTTATTGTATAGGGTATCGTGATGACACCTACTTTTGTTTTTTCCCTAAAATTATGCTCATCACATTGAAATTTAAATCCTCACCCAAATAGATTTTTTTTAAATAAACCTAGTAGTTTAGAAACTACATTCAATTTCATAAATTCTATTCTTACATATTTTTGAAATAATATAGATAACTTATTCAAACTTTTATGTCAAGTTGCCTAACTCTGATTTTTTTGAATTTTTTGCCACTTAAGGGCATGTGTTTTCCATGATGATCCCGCACATACCCGTAATTTCTATATTTCAGTTGGGTATTTGTTGTGAGAATTTGGAGAGGATTTGTGAATTTATAATCCTCTCTACATTCAATTGATGGATATTTTCAAGAGAATGGTTTGAGGAAAAGTAAAAGTGAACCTACCCTTTACTACAAATAAGAAGGTAATGATATTCCTATTGTCAGTTTATATGTTGATGATTTTTTGACATATATGGGTAGCAATCCTAAGATGAAAGATGAATTCAAAAGTGTTTTCATGAATGAATTTGGGATGAAATATTTAGGTCTCATGCAATATTTTCTAGGAATGGAGGTTTATCAAAGTAAGGATGATTTTTTTGTTTTTCAAGCAAAATATGCAAAGCATCTATTAAAGAAATTTGATATGGTTGGTTGTAAACCAATCTCAACTCCAATTTCTGATGGAGTTGTGTTATGTAGAGATGATGGTGCTAAAAGAGTTGACGAGACAACTTATAGAAGTATTGTTGGGAGTTTGATGTTTCTAACCCACACAAGGCCTGATATTACTTATGCAATTTCTCTTGTTTCAAGGTACATGACAAATAATTCTAAAATTCATATGAAGGAATCCAAAATAATTTTGAGGTATGTGAAAGGAACTCTCAATTTTGGCATTCATTACTATAGTTCTAAAGAATTTAATCTAGTTGGTTTCAATAACTCTGATTGAAATGGTAGTATGGATGACCAAAAGTCTACATTTGGTAGTTGTTCCACTTTTGGTTCAGGTTTGATTAGTTGGAGCTCTAAGAAGCAAAGCATAGTTTCCCTTTCTTCCACATAAGTAGAATATGTTGCAGTCACCTCTGCAAGTATTCAAGCATTATGGCTTAGGAAAATTCTTGAAGAAATTGGAGAGAAACAAATTCAGCCTATAGCAATATTTTGTGATAATATGAGCATAATTAAATTGGAAAAAAATCCAATGCACCATAGCAAAACTAAACACTTTGATCTTAAGTATCATTTTATTAGATATTTGGTGCAAAAGAAGGAAGTAGAAATCAGGTATATCAAGAGTGAAGCTCATCTTGTAGATATTTGTACTAAGGCTATTGCAAAAGTGAAATTTTTGATGCTCCGAGATCATATTATGAATCCTCTCCACATCAAGGGGGAGTATGTTGGTAACAAAGGAAATTTTGTAAGAAATTTTTTCAATGCCAGTTGATCCAAGTAGTTTTGTGCTCACTATTTCATTTCTTAGAAACTTTCTTATTGTTGTTTTGCATTTTTGTTATACAATAAAGGCATAAACTCTACATTTTGTTACTCTTTTAGGAGTTTCTCCTAATGATTTTGTGAACTTATCTTTTGTTTCTAATATAAATAAAAGTTTTGTAAAAGCTTAATAGAACCAATGATAATGAATAAAATACAGTACATGCTAAATATTTTTCTGTGTGAAATATGGTTGTTGTAAGTGCTTATTATTTTGTTTTATTTTCTAGGATTGTCTAAATACTTCATTTTGATCAAATGTCTATTGGTGCAAATTGATGAAAGTGATTTTTTTTTGTATGCAAAATTGCTTTGGGATATTATAGTGATATCATAATTAATGCTCCTACCAGCCTTTGGGTAATTCAAGAAATTGACTTTTAGTTTGAAGCATGGAAATAGAAGATAGAAAATGGTTGGCAAGATTATTCTACGAATCAGGTAGTAAGCTTAGTATTCTATCTTAATCAAGGGATGATGCTTTGATCACATTGAAAAAAGTAGAAAAATGTTTGATCCTTATTGAACAACAACCTTCTGAATTGTTATAGATAACTCTTGTTCTTACAATGATTCTTTGGGTCAATACAGGTGGTTGAGACATATAGATAATGGGAATGTGCAAGATCATGATGGGCCAAAAAGTGGCAATGTGATGGGTATGTGTAACGTATGTGGTTGACGACTTCTTTTTTACCCAAAATTGATGAAATGAAAAAGTTTTTTAAAGGATATTCTTAGCTTTCCACCAATATAAATAATGTGTCACTTTGAATTTAATTAATAATTATTCATTTTCTATTTGAATTATGACTAAATTCTTGATTAATAAGCTACTTAAAAAACATCTATAGCTTTCAAACTGTATCACATTTTTTGAATTTGAAACATGTCTCACATTCTATGCTTCACATACTATACGAATTAAAAAAATGAATTTCATGAAGTTTTGACCAAGTTAAGGTGGTCATACATACGATTTTTTATATTTTTGAAAAAATTTAATAAAAAAAAATCATAATTAATAATTTACTTCAAAAATAATTACAAAAAAAAATGCATTACATCAGGACATGATTCCTCTACTTTTATTTAAAATATTATAAAAAAATATTATTATTTTATTGTGGTTAGGGTGGTCAGACAAACACCTACTTCTTATTTTTTCCCTAAAATTGAAGTACTATGGCATTGAAATTTCAAATTTTCACCAAATAGTTTTTTTTTTTTTAAATAAACCTAGCATTTTAGAAACTACATTCAATTTTCTACAGATTCTATTCTTACATATTTTTGAAATAATATAGATAACTTATTCAATTTTATACATCAAGTTGCCTAACTCTAATTTTTCTAAATTTTTTGCCACTTAAGGGCCTATTTTTTCCATGAGGATCCTGTTGTATACCTAATGAGATAAGACTAGGGTTACCTCATGTTTTAATGAGATCTTAAGAATATTATCAGCTCAAGTTCCTTATGATTATGACACAATGAAAAAGGAAATTCAACTGATGGTGGATAATTTCTAAGATCTCAGTGATATCAAAAGTCCTCACTTTTCTAGAATGGTTGCAATCCTCAAAAAAGTTGTAGATATTAGATTGAGTAACATTATGCTAGGATTGGAATTGCATGATTTGATCCACAACATGTTTTTCCATTTCCTTGATATAATTAGGTAAGATATAATGATATTATTGTAGTTGTGCAATCTATTATGGTCATGTCTATAAATGAGGATGATGTTATCTCCCAACCCATTCTATCTACACTATTAGTTATTTTGAAGCAAGAATAGGTTACTACTTAATCTACTTATGAGTTGGTCAACAATATGTACAAATAATGTGAGAAAAAGTTTAAACCTTACTTGTTTAACAAAGAGTGGGTGGAAGAAAAGGGGTTCAAAATAGAAGTTGATGATGAGAATTCCTTACCTCATGAGAGATGTTTAAAAAACCCTAGGATGACCCTTTAGTAGTGTATGCATCTATAAATTTTGAGGATGTATGCAATGAGATTGAAAATAGTCTCCTTGAATACACCTTTAGAGCTATCTAATGAAGTTGAGATCATTTATATACCTTTAGATGATGGGCATGTCGAAAGAAAAAGGTATAATATCTTCAAATCAGCTAATAGTGATGATTCTTTATCTCATGTCAGTAATGGTGACACAAGTGGATTTTGATTTGACTACCAAACCAAGCCTATTAGGAGAGATGCTTATGATGATTTCAATCCTAGTGAGTTGGAGGGTGGCTTGTTCAAAAAGGAAACTACTCATGAGGAGCACAATGAACACTTATTCTATGAACTAAGTGATCAACCCTTCTACACATGGGATTTGAGTGTGTTGGCACCTAAGTATGATGAGATCCACATTGAGATGAACTTCCTTTTGATTGTAATGATGTCCTTACTTCATCTCAGGAGTCATGCATAAAGAACAACATTGAGTAAGGTAAAGTTGTAAGAAATAACTCTATATGCAAATCATAAAACTTAATGCATGTAAATGGAATTGATCATGGGCCTAGATTTGAAAAGGAGGTACATGAGACTTGGGGCAACCATAGAGTCACTAGTGAAAGGTATGACAAACATTTTGATTGTAGTTTTCATCATAGCAACAGTTTACTATCTTTACATGTATGTGATTGGAAAAATCAGTTTTTGGTGTCTATTGAAAATAATTCCAAGGATAATGTATAAAACAAATAGAGTAAATAAAATTTTGACTACAAGTATCTTTAAACATAAAAAGTATTCCACCAAAGCGAAAAAAGGATCATTCTAAAGTGAAGTCGCATGGAAATAGACACTAATACAAATACGAATATAGTATCGAATATAGATGTGACCATTTTTAAAACCTTCAATATGGATATGGCTATCTATAGCACATAAGTAAATATAAATTAAAATAATATTAATAATTTAGTAAAGAATAAACAATTATATATATATATATGAATAAATTTGTTTATATTTGATGATTTTTTTATTTATTTTTAAATATCTAACATTTAACAACATGATATAGATACTAAATATAAATATAAAATTATAAATAATTAGCTTTCCTACATCTATAAAAATTAACACAAAAAAATAGTAGAGTTGCACTATAAAAAGACCAAGAAAAATTGTTCACTAAAATAAAAAAATGTTTCATTTGTCTTCATCATTTGGTGTACGTTTTTTTTATACAAAATAAGAAAAGTTTATTACATGATTGATTTTTTTTAATATTAAGTTTAGGAGAATTCATGTCATTTTTTTTTTAAATCAAATCACACAATATCCGACATAGTTGGAAAATCATAGATTTTTGGGCATGTGTAGATATAGTATCCAACATGTGTTTGTGCCATATTATATTCATATGTCGATTGGATATAGGGATACACACACCTGGAGAAGAGAAGGGCCATATTAGGCTACTTTGGTCTAAAGAATAAAAAAAACTAAAAATCAACTCAAGAACATAAGATGATGGACTTTAAGTATAAGCATTATATTTTAGTGATTTTTACTTATAATCATGGGATTGTTGGCTTGGCTGGGTTTTGTAAGTGATTGTCTCATTGTCAACTTTATTGCTGAGCAACAATATGCAGCTCCTCACTAAGATGCATGACATAATCAGAAAGGAGGAGGAGTTCTGGAGGCAAAGATCTAGAGCTCTATGGTTATCTGCAGGTGACAAAAATACGAGGTACTTTCATCTATCAGCATCAAAACATAGATCAATCAATAGAATATCTTAAATTGAAGTGAATGGTATCAAGTATGAGGAGCAGGAGGATATTAGAAAGCATGTTGGTTCTTTCTTCAAACATCTTCTTTCGACAAATGATTAAATTAACGAAATTGATCAGGATCAGTTAGTTGAAGCTATACCGAGAATTATCAACCAGGAAAATAACTCTTTGTTGTTTGCTATCCCCACCAATGAGGAAGTCCAGTGGGCTATTTTCTCCTTTGATGGGAGTAAAGCTCCAGGTCCAGATGGTTTCCCTTTATTTTTCTTTCAATGGCTCTGGGAGATTGTTGGAGACGATGTGGTGAATGTTGTTAAAGAATTTTTTGGATCTAGATGTCTCCTAAAAGAATTAAATGCCACCTTCTTGGTCCTTATCCCCAAGAAACCTGGAGCTATTAATTTTGAGACTTTCAGACCCATAAGTCTTTGTAATTATATCTATAAAATCATTTCTAAGGTTTTAACTTCAAGATTTTTAACTTTTCTGCCCTCTTTGATTTCTCCTCAATAGAATGGCTTTCTTCCTGGTAGAAAAATCCTAGACTCTATTGTTATAGTGCATGAGAATATACATTCCTTAGTGGAATTGAAGACTGAAGGCTTTTTATTAAAGCTTGATTTATCAAAAGCCTATGACAGAGTTGACTAGATTTTCTTATTTAAAATATTAAAGGCTTTTTGATTTTGTAACAGGGTTCTTCAAATGGTGGAACAGCTAGTGTCTACTATTTCCATATCGGTTATGGTTAATGGATCCCCTACCTCTTATTTCCAAAGTACTAGAGGTCTAAGACAGGGTGATCCTATTTCTTCTATTTTATTCACTATTATGGTTGAAAGTCTTGGCATAAATCTAAAAAAGTTGGTTGACTATAGATCTCTTCTTGGTCTCAAACCTTCCTCTGGTAACCTGGTTTGTTCCCATCAACAATTCATTGATGATACTATGCTAATGGGTAAAGCTTCGGTCTTAGAAGGAAAAACTTTAAAACATCTACTCGATAAATATGGGAGAGCTTCAGGACAGTTGATCAACAATCAAAAAATTTCTCTGTTCTTCTTCAACACGCCCGCTCATAGACAGACCAAAATTACCAGAATACTTGGCTGCAGGGTGGACTCCTTACCTGCCACCTTTCTTGGTTTACCTTTAAGCCTTAAACCTCCTAAATCCTTTTGGCTTTCGTTGGTTGAGAGATTTAGCAAGAAGCTTGCTGGTTGGAAATGAGCTCTGTTAAGTCAAGCGGGAAAACTTCAACTCCTTAAAGCCTCGCTTCAAAATTTTCCTATCTACGCCTTGAGCCTCTTCAATATTCCTGCTAAATTTGTTGATGCTATAGAAAATATTCAAAAAAGATTTCTATGGTCAGGTGTTGAAGAAAAGAAAAGACTTCCTTTAATTGGATGGAATCTGGTTTGTAGACCAAAAAAGGCTAGAGGATTAGGTCTTAGAAGAATCAGAACAGTTAACAAAATTCTCTAGCAAAAAAATTTGGAGAATCTTCTCATCTTCAAGAGAATGGACAGATATCCTTATTAGCAAATATTTAGAAAACAACCGTTCCTTTATTATTCTGAAGGATTCCCACCTTCTTCCTAGAGGTTCTACTTGCTGGAATAATCTAATCAATGGTAAAAATATAGTGGACTCTGGAACTGGTTGGCAAGTGAGAAGTGGAAACCATATTAGATTCTGGGAGGATAGATGGCTTTTTAAGGAGCCCCTTATAAAAACCAATTCCTTTAGTTAATGGGCTGAGAATTGCAAGGCCCGTTTCAGCTCTTATGTGAAAGACTATAG
>VDFB02270651.1:702650906-702726510 GCA_007258455.2 Sequoia sempervirens | reverse complement strand
TGGATGCATAAAATGCCTCACAACACCTGAATCATGGCCTTGATGTATTAAGTCCAATTCATCTTATGCCAAGCAAAGGGTCCTTTTTTCTACAACACATTTAGCCCCCACTTTAGTGAGAGGATGAACTTGCTTCAAACTAAAAATAAAGTACACATTCAAGAGTGATCCAAGTGTACAAATGTAGATGATAAAGAATGAAAAAGATCAAAGGAGGTGGTCAAGCCCCCAAGATCCAAGATCCTAATTCAAACCATCGAGATACAAAATCATTCAATGGAAAGAACTAAAGAAAAGAAAGACAGGATGAAAAAGATGTACTCACTCTGGCCCACTACATAATTTTAGGTCATCTACAGGGTGAGAAGTCCATGACATACTCACTCTAGGGCCATGGACCTTTTGATTGTCCACGGGGTGAGAAATCCAAAAAGGTGAGAAACATACGCTAGTTGGTATGCACTCACAAACACAAAGGTGGCTATGGGGAAAAGTCATGCCACTAGGTGGGCTTCCTGCTCAATCATATCAAAGTTATACCTCTTGATAACTTTAACAAGGCGCCATAAGGGAAAATGATTTTCAAGCTCTATGAGGTAAGAAAAACTTTGTATTCTTGACACTCATAGACATTGTTAATGCATAATAGTGTAAGGACTGTTCAAAGGGATTTTGCTTTGTTCATGCAATGTCTCATCTTAGGGAACATCATGCCCAATGTCTCCGAGAGAGGATAAATGCAAGCAGTCTCATCTTTTTTCCAAGAGAGGACAAGTGCAAGGTCTCATCCTAGGCAACATTGTACCTAATGCTTCCAAGAGAGGGAATCACAAGAAAATATAATCACACAAAAAAACATGAGTGGTGATGTATGCCCACAGTTTAAAGTAGTTGCGAGGACCCGTACTGTGAGCAATTGCTTTAAAGTAGAAAAAGAGGACATGAGAGCTTACTTAGAAATCCCTATGCCAAGTCATATGTTTCCAATAAGCTACATCATGAGAGAGAAGTATGTCATATGCAAGCTAACCTAAGGAATTTCATCCACATCCAAAGCCTTCTCTTAAGTATTCATGAAAGCTTAACAACTAGCCAAAGGAGGCAACTACAAGTGACATACGAAGACAAGGCTATTGAACCCCTTGTGCCCACTTATCAAAGGACAAAGGTGAGCCAGAATTGTTGATGAGATGTATGATAGAGTGAAAATCAATAGAAATTAGAGGAATGAGGTGCCCCCACATAGGGAAGCATACCAAACTCTTGAAAATGTTGGATTTTACGACTCAAAGCATTACATTCATTAGTGGAGTATCCATGAATTCTATGATAGGCATACTATAAAGTCATGGAAGAGCATTTCTTTTGAGTTTTGGGAGGGAGGGTGATCAAGTGATCTTGGAGGAGTCTTGACAAGATATCCTCTTGATCAATGGTAGAAGGTGGTCTTGGGATTGGTGTCAAAGATACATGTTGCTTAGTAGTATATATCATACCTACCTAAGACTCTTTATATTGTGAGATTTTGTTCCCTCCATTATAGGAGGATACAAAATCTAACGAATACAAATCATGAGAATTTTGTGAGATGACATTGACATTAAGCGAAGGCATAGTTGTGTTTTGCATGTTTGGTAAAGGATGATGTTCAAGACCATTAGTTGTGACAGATTACTTAGGAGTGTGTTTCGTGAGATTTTTGATGTTGAGTGAAGGTTGGGACAAAGGACAATAACCAAGACCATGGGTTGTTTGTTGTGTGTTAGGCTCTATAGGGTTGCGAATACCTTTTTCTCAAGCACCATATCCTTTTCCACTATATCCCTATTGTTTTATGAGTTCATACCCTTTTCCATAAAGTTGTTTCATTGCTTTGGAATCAGGTGGTTGTTCATTAAATGTTGTGTAGTTTTTGGATTTTTCTAAAGTGGTGGAGGTGGATTCTTTCGAAAGGTTGTCTGAATGTTGCATTGACATGATGGTTGGTTGCACTTGTTTCTCATCTTTCCTTTGTGTGAATATGTATTCTCCCATAGATGAAGGTGTAAATTATAAGGATCCCCAATTATCACCAAATAATTTAGATGGAAATTCCTCATCGTTGCATTCAATTTCTATATTGGATGTGGGAATCAATGTGTTCAAAGGACTTGTAGTTCCTTTTTCAAGGTGCAAGCAACTTTCTGGCTTGGGATCTACTTCAACTTGATAAATGTTATTGTTATAGACATATTTCATTATACAATGAAGGGTTGAAGGGACTTCATGCATCTCATGAATCCATGGTCTTCCTAAAATAAGATTGTACGAAAGATCATAAGGCATGGCATGAATAAGAGTTTGCAAAGTAACCGCCCCAACCATAATAGGCAAAGTGATTACACCGAGTGGTTGCTTTGTTGAATTATCAAATCCTTGAATAGATATGGAATCAGGTATTATTTGTGACTTTTCAACATCTAATTGATCAAGGAGATTCACACTACACACATTAAGGGAAAAACCATTATCAATAAGGGTTCATTTTATCCTTATCTGATTGTATCGAGCAATGATCATGAAAGTTTCGTTTTGTTTTTGCAACTCTAAAGGAGGGAGCTCATGTTGATGGAAAGTAATGTCAAGATTAGTTTGATTCATTTTATGGATTAGAGTTGCCACATCATTTAGAGTTGTACCATGAGGAGATTCAATTTGTTTTAAGGCTATTTCAAGAGTATTGTGGTAATTTGGTGAGTTCTGAAGTAAATCCCAGAGGGAAATCTTTGCAAGAGTATTATTTAATTGTTCAACAAGATCATACTCCTTTGTGTGTGGGATGTAACAAGGAGTGCTAGGTAGATTGGGTAAAGGTAAGGAGGGTGGGATTGGTTGTGGTAGTTGCAGATTATTTCAAGTGTTATATGTATGAGCAATAGTATTGTTACTAGATTGCTGCGATACATTGGTGTTAGGGGGGTAAATGGTGTATCGAGGTTGGTTGGAGGGGTGAAGTTTATGTGAAGGTGGGTAAAGAATAAGTTGAGGTTTATTTTGAGTTTTTTATTTATGTGAAGGTGGGTAGAGAGTAAACTTGGGTTTTTTTTGAGGTGGAGTTTTATGTGAAGGGGGATAAAGGATAAGTTGAGGTTGAATAATGTTAGCATCTCGTAACAAGTGAGAGTCTTCATTTTCTTTGAAGGGCATGTTATCTTTGTCTTGAGTCATAGTATCCTCCCTAGAAGGAGAGCTCTTAGGAGAACAACAAACCACATGTTCATGACAATTAAGGTTTGGTTCATCCCAAATAACTTCATCACAACCAATGGAGTTATTAATGGCTGAATGTGTTTGATTATTGATATCGGGGAGATTAGGGGAAGATTTTATGTAATCATTCAGTTTTTTTAATGTCGAATTCTTTTGTTCCATATTATCTACCCTACTAGGAGAGCTTGTTATATGTTCATCTAAGGTTGAAATTTGCAAATTAGCTTCATCACAAGTGGGAGAGGCATCAAGAGAAGAAAAAACATCACATTCTTGTTTTTCAATGATTGGATCCTTTTGACGAATTATGTATTCTTGGATGGGGGAATCATGAGGAAAGGAAGCAAGAAGATTCTCATGATTATTTGTGATTACCTCCCTTTGTCCAATAATTTCTTCCAAAATAGGGGAAGAAAAATAAAGAGGATTTCCATAGGTCTTAAAGATTTGATCATCTAATGTCAACATATCCTCCTCAAAAATAATGTGATTGCCATGATTACTCAAAAAAACATTCTCACAAATAGGGGAGGAGCTGGGAGATGAATCTATGGTCTCATCGTCATGTTATGTTGTACGATTGACATGATTACTTAGTGTGATGTCCTCTTATGTAGTAATGTTATGTCTAATAGGAGAGGTAAGAGGAGAGAAACAACTCAGATTGTCACAACTCTCATCAATTGGTTCTTCTAGTACTAAAATATCTACTTCACAAGTGTGAGAGATAATAGGAGAAGAAAAAATGTAAGTGTTATGAATATCCAAGGTTTCTTTCATGAAACCAACCTCATCCAAAAAAGGCGAACTAGGAGACGGATCTATGAAGAACAAAAAGAGAGGGAAGAGAACCTCATATTTATATGCTTTTAACAAAATTTGCTTACAACATGCAATAATATCTGAAAAGAGAACATGAAAGATGAGAAGTATAGAATTTTGTAATGAAAACATGATGTAATGATTAATCTACAATCTTGAAATGTAACAATTCTAAATTAAAGATGCAAATGAAGAATAATGTTTCAGATTTCAAAGATGACAATTGATTGATTATGATATGTAACAAGATGAGAATGCAAACTTGTAATGGAAACCATGCATGAAATGAGATAATTAAGGCTATATTTTATGAAATGAATGCTACAAAAATGCAACTAACTGATATAGGTAGGTTAAGGCACCAAATAGAAGCTGAAAAAAAAAGTTATGAGTTTTGTAAAATGTTGTTTCAGGGGTCAGAAGGGATTGATTCGCCCAAGGTGGTGAATGAGTCCCAATATGGAATTTTTTCAAAATTTTCAAGATTTTTTTACTAAATTTGATGGTTTTTGAGTGTTATGATGTAGACCTAATTGAAAAATGCAAAATTTCAGAGAGAGAAAATGAATATAGATTCCAACAATGCAACCTAAATGCACTTTTTTTATGAATGGAAAATTTAACACCTAGCATGCAAATGAATCATGCAAACCCTAATGAAAGCTAGATCTATGATGATTAAAGGAATCCAAATTAGTCAATAAAGCATTCAAAAAGTAGGTTCACCAAAATGAACCGTAGATTTTTGGCTCCTTGCACTTCTCTAGCTCTTCTGGGGTTTTCACCTAAAAGGAGAGAATAGGATCAAAAATGCTAAAGGGTTCATTCAAATTAGGATGTGTATGATGTTGTAAGAGCTAAATGAGATGATCTAGATTTAGTTATATGAACAAATTTATTGATTATGAATACAAAATCTAAGAATTATGCTATGTTGGAAAACACATTATGTAATGCAACAATGAACTAGAAATGGAAGCAAAGCTAAATAGAAATGAATGAAACTTGAAGTGTGCACTTGAAAGCTTGAAGGAGATTGGAAATTGCTTCTAAAACACTGCTGATGCTAATTTTTAGGCCTAGAGGGACTCATTCACCATTCTGGACGAATCAATCCTAGTTCTGCTAAACTGTACCGAAACCTATTTCTGACAAAAGGGTATCTAAAAATGTAAAAATCCAAAAACTAACCTTGGGGTGGGACTCATTCATCACCCATGGTGAAAGAGTCCACTTTTGAATTTCTAGATTTTCAAAGGTGGATTATGAAGCTTTTGATCTGCACTTTGATGCCCTATAGGTTTTTGCTTTCGAAACTCTGATTTAAGGGACTAAAAATGAGATTTTTTTGATATTTTGACTTGTTGAATGAGAAGAAGACTTGAGAAACCTTGCAACTTTATCTTCAATTATTTCCAAGCTTCCAAGGGACCTAAATCTACAAACATACAAGAAGAGAAGAAGAAATGGTGAATGTTAGGGCATGAGGGTTTGCCTTGGTCAAACCCCTTTTTAGGTAATTAAACCAAAATGATGAAAATATGTAATGAAGCATGAAACAATGGAGTTTTTACCTTTTCATGATGATTGAACTTGAATTTCTGCAACAAAACATGAAGATTCTACCCTTGAATGTCTAAAAAGTGCTACCTTGGTGACTTAGAATGACAAAACCCTAGCTTGCTTGACTTGAGATGGAAGAAAAATGATGAATGAAGTTAAGTTATTATAAATTAGGGTTATATTTATAGGAAATTAACCTTATTTTCCCATTAATTAGACCCCCAAGGCCGACATGAAGAAGAATTGAATAAAAACCTTAATTTTTCCTGCTTATACCCAAAAAATGTCTCGAATGGGACTCATTCATCACTAATGGAAAATGGGTCCCACCTAGGGAAAAATTCACCAATAATGGTGAATGGGTCCCATAGGGGCCATTTTTGCTAGCTAGAATGTTGAGCAGTAAGAAAATTGGGTTTATATGATGACTATGCCAGGCATTTCATCAGATTATGCCTCATGATGCATAATATGGGTTAATAGGGGCCTATTAATGATGATGTAAAGAGTAATTAGTCCTTGGGACACATAATTCAACATGAAAGTGTGATTAAATACACTTTACAACACTAAAATGATGTCCACATAGCTTAGGAAGGTGCAAGAAGCAATGTGAATGTATAAGACACATTACAACACTAGTTTAACATTAAGTTTAAGTTATAAGCTTTCTAGATTGATGTGATAATGTTATTAAACACATTTTATAATTTTGAATTAGAGAGAAATAGGTTCATTAAGTCTAGAAAAGAATGAAAGTCTATTACAAGACTTTACAACACCTTTACAAGACATTGTTAAAAGCGTGTTATTCAATTTGCAAGGGTCCAAGACCTAATTTGGTTGCATAAAATGCCTCAAAACACTTGAATCAATGCCTTATTAAGTCCAATTTATCTCATGTCAATCAAAGGGTCCTTTTTTCTATGAAAAAAATTGAAAAGGAGCCATAGCGAAAATCATAACTCCAAGTTAGCACTCTCTAAGAATAGAGAGGAAAGGTGGTAGAAGCCATCAAAGCTAGAGACCCTTGCAAGCTCCCATAAGGATCAAGGAAGGAAAGAGATGGAATAGCAAGGAGGATGTTGGGAAAGTAGAGGAAACTATTATAGGAGAGATTACCCCAAGAGGACAGATCATAGCACC
Organism: Sequoia sempervirens; assembly: GCA_007258455.2. Lineage (NCBI taxonomy): Eukaryota > Viridiplantae > Streptophyta > Pinopsida > Cupressales > Cupressaceae > Sequoia > Sequoia sempervirens. The sequence goes on along the minus strand of VDFB02270651.1, from coordinate 702,719,730 downwards.
AAGTAGACCGCTAAGATGTATGTCGATATGGACAAGCAGGAGGTCGATAATCAAACCTCTTTGATAGAGCTTCTAGGTATTTTTTATGGGGAATCTATTACTATCTTGGCCAATTTAGGAGAAACTCGTAGCTTTATATCTCTAGATGAATTGAATAAATTTAATGTTAGGCTTAAATTCTTAAGTCGAGAGGAGATGGAGGTAGAGTTTGGGTTTGGTAAAAATCAAAGCATAGATTTTTATTTAAAAGACACAAAACTCGACATAGGAGGTATATGGACCAAAGTAAATTTATTGGTAACCTAGATAGGATCATATGATGTGATACTAGAGATGGATTGGTTTAGGGAGCATAGGGCCACCCTCGACTGCTATCACAAATAAATTAAGTGTAGAGATGATCATGGGAAATTAGTAGTGCTTCAAGGAGTGCTAAGGCCGATAAGGATCTTAATAATATTGGTAATACAAGACAAATGAGTTGTGAGGAAAGGTTGCAAAATCCTCTTAATCAAGATAGAGGAAAGCAGTGAAGAACCTGTTCCAAGTATTACAGACCACTCGATACTCCAGGAATTCCAAGATGTATTTCTTGAAGAATTGCCAAGATTTCTCCCTAAGCATCAATTTGAATTCTCTATTGAATTGGTTCCAAATGCAGAGCCCATCTCCAAAGCCCCCTATCAAATGAATATATCCAAATTGCAAGAACTCAAAAAAAAATTGTAGGAACTAATGGATTTTGATTCGACCCAGTGTGTCTCCATTAGGAGATCCTATCTTATTCATTAAAAAGAAAGATGGGATGCTACACCTGTGTATAGATTACAAGATGCTCAACAAGGTAACCATAAAAAATAGATATCCTCTCCCATGAATTTATGACTTCTTTGATGAAATGAAGGGAGCTATTGTCTTCTCTAAGATTGATCTAAGATCTCGATACCATCAGCTAAGAATCAGGGAATAAGATATTCCCAAGACAACATTTAGAACTAGGTATGGCCACTACTAGTTTCTAGTGGTACCTTTTGGCCTAATAGATGCTCCTTCAAAATTTATGAGTCTTATGAACCATGTATTCCATGAGTTTATATATAAGTTTTTATTGGTCTTCCTTGATGTCTGACATCTTGATTTACTCTAAGAATCCAATAGAACATGAGGAACACTTGAGAATTATGCTTTAGAGGATTCAAGAACATAAGCTTTATGGAAAATTGAGAAAATTCTCCTTCTTCCAACCCAAAATACAATACTTGGGGCACATCCTATCCTCAAAATGGGTTTGTGTTGATCCATCCAAAATTCAAGCCATTGTAGAATGGCCCACACCTAAAAATGTGTTAGAAGTAATGAGTTTCATGGGACTAGTAGGGTATTACAAAAGGTTTGTAGAGGAATTCTCTAAGGTTTCCAACCATAAGCTCCTTGCAAAAAAAAGGAAAAAGGTTTGAATGGTAAAAAAAGTGTGAACTGGACTTCCAGCAGTTAAAGAGAGCTTTAACCACAACTCCTATCTCTAAGTACCCGATCCCAAAAAATATTTTGTAGTATGGATTGATGCCTCATTGGAGGGTCTAGGAGGAATTCTAACATAGGATGATCGAGTAATTTCTTATGAGTTCCACAAACTAAAAGATCATGAACTCAACTATCCTACTCATGATTTAGAATTGGTTGCGATTGTCCACGCTTTAAAAATATGGAGGCATTACCTAGTAGGGAGACCCTTCAAGTTAAATACAGATCATAGGGGACTCCAATATTTATTCACCCAGCCTGGCCTTAATGCTCACCAAAGAAGATGGGTAGAATTATTGAGCAGTTATGATTTTGACATATCTTATGTTAAGGGAAAGGAAAATCATGTAGTAGATGCCTTAAGTTGTAGGGTCAGTTTGGTAGCTATTACACAATTAAAGATAAACCTATTAGATACCCTCAAGAAGTTGCAAGGAATAGATCCCCTTTTCCAATAGATGAAGTTACATATGGGGCAGTCATTAAACCCTACATAATACTCTAGGGGAAAAGATGGTATCCTTAGATACTAAGGTCAAATTGTGGTGCCCAATGAAGGAGGACTGAGAACAAGGACCCTGCCAACAAAGCAATAATGCATGATTTCAAGGTCATCTAGGTGCACCCAAGATATATGTGGATCTTAGATTTGTCTACTTCTGGCTAGGAATGAAAAAGGACATGGCAGATTTTGTGGTCCGGGTGCTTAGAATTCTAGAGAGTTAAAGTCAAGCATTTCCATCTCGTAGGGGTGTTATATCCCCATGAGGTACTGTAGCATAAACAGTTAGTAATTTCAATGGACTTCATGGTGGGTTTGCCAAAAAATTGTCTTAAACATGAGAGTATGTAATCATGGTGGTTGATCAGCTAACCAAGGTGGCACATTTTATACCTGGTAATGTTAAGGATGATGTCCAAACTATAGTAAAATAATTTCTTAATGAGGTTGTTAGATTGCATGGGGTCCAAGAAGTAATCATCTCAGACAGAGATAAATTATTCACCTCTCAGTTCTAGACTACTCTAGTGATAGCCTTAGGGACCCAACTCAACTTAAGTACAACCTACCACCTAGAAACATATGGCCAAATTGAGAGATTCAACCAAGTTATGGACTGATATTCTACAAATGTACATCATGGACCAACCAACTAAGTGGGAAGAATAATTTCCATTGGTGGAATTTTCTTATAATAATAGCTACCAAGCCTCCATTCAAATGACACCTTTTGAAGAAATTTATGGTAGGAAGTGCAAAACACCAATTGGATGGAAGGGATTAGACAATAGATTCCATAGAGGACCTAAGATACTTTAGGAATATGACCGATAGGTAAAGGTTATCAAGGAAAGATTAAAAGAGTCCTCAAATCACCAAAAGAGATATGCAGATGCAAAGAGAACCCCATGAGAATTTGAAATAGGGGATAAAGTGTTCCTTCATGTTATACCCCAAAAGAGCTTGATAAAATTGGGCAAGGAAGCTAAGTTTTCCCCTTGATTCATTGAATTGTTTGACATTATAGAGAAAATTAGTCATGTGTCTTATCAATCGACTCTTCCTCCATCTCTCTCTCGCATACATAATGTGTTTTATATGTATTTGCTTAATAAATATGTACCTAACCTGACCCATGTAATTGATTGGAATACATTGTAGGTGGAAGAGGCTAGAGAAATCCATCCAAGTCCACTTGTAATCGTCGATAGGTGCAATATCACATTGCACCCTTTATTTTGATGATCATAAGAACTTAAAACATTAATATGATATATTAAATAATTTAAATGGCTATTTGAAATAACTATTAGATAATCTAATATTTATGAATTCAATGGTGTTATAAGTTATTTTATTTTGGCATGGATATATCTATATGGGTTTATTGGACTAACTAGGTACTAATGTAATTTTGTGAGAATGTGGATGAGTTTTACAGGTGCTTAGTTTCCAACAAAAGGAAAATTTAATAACCTATTCTGGGAAAGAACCTTAAACTTAGTAACATAGTTTTATGAGTTGGAAGTCGAGTCACTCTAGTTACTTCACCTAATTGAGAATTTATCTGCCACCCTTAGTAATGCTTGACCTGTACACATTTATTTTCCTTGATGATGATTCAATTAACCCATTTATTTCTCTATGGACATTATTAAATTGAGCCATTAGGTGAAGCTAAAGAAGATAAAAATAAATTAAAATAAAAATAATAATAAATTAATAAATAACTAAAATAAGATTTGACCAATTTAAATCCCTATCTATACACCTCAATCACATCATGTCGAGCTTATACCAATTTACCAACACTATACTGCCTCACCATTTTAAAATCAAATATATAAATAAAACATAAGAAAGGAATTCAAAAGAAACTATAAATTGAAAACATAATAAAATGTGAGAAGGTGAGTAAAAGAAAAAAAAAAGAAAAGGGAAATGAATGAAACTGTGAGGGGAGGTTGTGATTGTCAATGGGGTAGGAGGGCAGATTTACTCTGTAATGCACACAATAGAGACAACCCTCATTTATGAGGATAGGGGCACTCATTTGAAATCACTACACTCCATTAAAGAGGGTATGGCATCCAAGCTTGGGAGTCTTCTAGAATGTCCTACGCTTGGGAAATGTGAATTAAAATTTCACCATAAAACACCATGACCCCCTTCAGAGAGAAAGGAGAATGCTCACAGTGAGAGAAGGGAGAGGCAGGAAGGGGAACAGTAGAGGTGCACCAGGGAGTTGGAAAGCCAGATGTGAAAAGAGTTGATTCTATACGAGTGGCAAACACTTTATAGGTTCCTCCAATCTTGCTAGGTTAAGAGATATTTATGTTTATTTATTTTTGCAACTACTTAGGGTCTAAAATCTCAGTCTGTTTAGTTGATAATGTAAAAAGTAATCTTCATTTTTTATCTTTACAATCATCATGCGAGGGTTTAGAAAGGACACCATGAAGTAGTCAAACCACAAATGAGAGCACTACACAAGCTTAGACTACTCTGTAAAATACATAAATAACCATCTTCAGCTCGTAGGATTACAAGAATTGAATCTATTTAGACAAAAAACATATAAAACTTGCTAAAATTGGAGGATGATTGTAGCTGCCACTTTAGGTCTATCCGAAATAGTATAGCAAGGAACAAGTACTAATCTTGTAAATACAAAAAATTATACATAGTGTAAGAGCAAAAAAAGATAATCTCTATGAAGTTCAAGTATGTTTGAATATTCTATAGCAATTTATCATATTAAATTTTAGATGCAACTAAGAAATATTCCTTGGGAATGTTATCCCTTTTACAATTACCTAGCATCCTTATATCATAGAAAAAATTTCATAGGAATTGAAGTAATTAAACTTTAACATCATCATTATCTTTCTTTTCTCCCTCTCACCAAGGGTCTGACATATCTCCCTTAATATTTAGAGTTGCTACCTTATTAATTTTCTTAGAATTACTTACAGTGGGGGCTAACTAGTATTTTTATCCTTTCTATGACCCTCTAGCCTTGCTATAAGAAGAGGAAGAGTTGAATAATATTCTATAGATTGTTGTCTAGCTCAAGTGGAATATGTTAGGGGTAGTAAATTAATAGTTTTTGATAAAGGAAAAAATGGGTTTTACAAGAACCTGACACCACAAAGTTTACATAAAATATAAGGAATAAGGATTAAAGAACCCAAAACAAGAAGGCTGTAAAAATAAAAGAGCCAAGAAAGCACAACAACCCCTAACTCAAGGCTAGCAAGGGCCACCAGAAAAACCCAACCAAAAAAACCAGCGACGGAAACAACCCACAACTAACTTAAGGATTTTAGAGCATCAACAACCTCAACCTTGAGAATGTGCATGTCCTGGGAACATTTTTTTAGAGCTTGAACCATCTGGGGTGTAGGAGGAACCTTCCTCTTTAGATTAGCTCTTGTCCTCTTCAAAATACCATTGTCCTCAGTCCTGCTTTTATGCTTTTTGACTTCCAAGTCCACAATCAGAGATCCCTGATGTGTGTTATCCAATTTCTCAGTCATAGCATTAATGATAATGGTGTTATGTTGTTCCATTATGTGGTTGTGCTCCATAATAGTTTTCATGGTATCTTTTATTTTAACAATTTATGCTTCCATGAGCTTGACCTTACCTTCATTATCCTCAGCCTCCATCCTCATCTTGTCCTCATTTCTCCCACCCTCCATGGAATTAAGGGAACTGACTTTAACTTCCAAATCCTTCTGCTTGCTATTGAGGGCCCTATTTCTGAGGTTAAGGTCCTTAATTTCATGGAAGGCCCACTTCATAATTTTGAAGTAATCAACGACACCATTTCTGGCGATTGCTAGGATATCCCCAAGAAACTCACAACCTTGCTTAAAATAATGATCTTAAGGGCTAAGGTCATTAGGGAATTTGGGTATGTTCTCTTTGTCTATGGCAGGGTAGGAAGAGAAAGAGTCTTTGCTAGCATTGGGGACATCGAAAATATCCTATGGGGTATCCTCAGAGTAGGAGACCAATTTATTAGTAGGGGAACACTTTTTAGTGGACTTCTCTTTCAGAACAACTCTACTATGGTTTTTGGCAGGCTTGATTTTTTGAGTGGGGGTTTATGCTACAAAATTTTCTTACCAGAATTGTTAGTGGAAGGAGGATCATCTTCAATCCGCTCAAAGTCAGGCTTATTATTGTCCTCCGACACACTATTAATCATGTCATCATCTTCAGAGGATGAGGCCAAGATAGGGTTGGATAAGGCATAATTTTTTTGAAAATGTTCATAAATAATCCTAATAAGGTTAGTATGCAATATTGGGTACTTCTTAGGATTCTTTTTATGATCATGCAAACTATTACTTAAAGAGAAATATAGATAGTAAGGAAATCAAACCCTAACCTTGTGACGAAGTGGTTGAGAAGGGAAAAGTGGTAGTCGTAGACCTTGGTGAATCTTCCGTCCAGGGTAATGTATTCCATGATGATTCTGAGCACTTTTCTCCATAACGACTTAATCAAATCAGCTTCAAAGTAGTTGTTGGAGACTTTTATGAGCTTATTCTTTTCATTTTCTTTCTTGGGGAATCTAATAACCACCTCATCAGAGAACTTTCTATCATGAAAGAATTTTGTTCTCTTTGTAGACATGCTAGTCACTTCCCCTATGAAGTTCTCATCCACATTAACCTTCCTCCTAAAAAGAATAATTTCTTCGTTCTTCCAATTTTTCTCAAAGTACTCTTTGGCCTTCAGATCAGGCCCATGAAGCTTTTCAATGAGGGGGAGTAGCTCGCCTCTTTCTATCTATCTCCATACCTTCAGGTTCCTCTTGTGCATTTCATACCTCTTTGGCTCCATCCTTTTTCCTATCTCCTCCCATTTTTGCAAACATGCCAGAGCTAGAGTCCTGAAATAAAATACTGTAGCCGAATGAAAGAGCCCACAAAACATGCCACTTCTTACTACCATTAAAGATAATCAGTGTGACCCCATCAAATCTAATGATGTTGATGTACTTGACCCTACTCTCTTTCATCATCATAAAAATTTTCTACTTTCCCATGTGTGATATCATAATCAATTAAGGCCCTAGCATTCATGCCCAGACCCTTGGGATTCTGCCATGTGACTAACCCCTTCTGTTTAACCCCCTCATTAGCAAAAAAATTGGCCATGCTATTGGCTTCCCTAAAAGTATGAGATATTTTAACTCTCTTGAATCTTGCTAAAAGGATTTTAGCATCTTCAATCCAACTCTTGATTATCCATGAGGGAGGGGACTTTCCTAGGAGGCAATCAATAATATTTTTTGAGTCTCCTTCAAGCCATAAATTTTTATAATTCTGACTTTAAAGCGGTAAGTTAATCACTTGAAAGGCTCTAATAGCTTTGCCACATGGTTTGTTTGAGATCCAAGGGAGACAACCACGACTGCTAAAAAAATTCCATTTGAGTCCCTAATCACACCTCCACTTCCAGCCAACCCCGGATTTCCCTTAGCTGCTCCATCAAAGTTGGCTTTAATCTCGCCACTTGGTGGTAAACACCAACACACCGCTTCCCAGTCTTTTTTAGCTGGTTTAGATTCCCTTGACACATCATTTTTAATCTTCCAATCCTTGGCCATCTTTAAGTCATAAGGAGAGCACACCACAATCTCCAGTTTGTTCTCTTGTTGAGGAATGATGTTAAATTTTTCCATAATTAGCTTGAAGATTTTTTCAAACACATTGTTCTCCAACATTTCCTTGTCCCTGAAGTGTTTTTTATTTCGTTCCTTCCATACTCCCCAGGCTATATAGGGGAAAGTGAGGCTCCATAATCTTAAAATAAAAGGATTCAAAGAAGGAGCTTTCTATTGAGAAAAAAAGTCTTTGATAGAATGAGGAAAAACCCATGAGATGTTCCAGAGAGCTAGAATCTTACCCCATATAGTAGCAACAAACGAACAGTGGAGAAACAAGTGATTTGTAGACTCTGCTTCATTCTTACAAAGATAGCATCTATTAGGTATTTGGAAACCTCGCTTGCAAATATTATCAACCATAAGAACTTTGTTTTGAAGAAGGATCCAAAAAAAAAAATTGACTTTAGGGGTTAGATGTTTTATCCAAGCTCTAGTCTAGAAAGGAGAGGGGGCTTGAGAAAGGGACAACATAGAGACAACTAATGAAATAGAGTAGTTTCCCGAGGGGTTATCTTTCTAGACTAAAAGGTTGTCCTCCAGCACTAATTCAAACCCATCCTTATAGCCATCATAGATGAGTGAATCAGGGCAAGCTCCAGGCTAAGCTGGCTTAAGTCCACCCATCCCCCATCATGCCAATAGTCCTTAACTTGAGTACCAAAAGTCATTTTTCACATGTTAGCCCACCTATTGAACCTTTCATTATTGATTAGGGGTTCCTTAAGTAACCATTTGTCCTCCTAGAACCTAGTTTGATTTCCACTTCTTATATTCCACCCAACCCCTAAGTCAACAATCTTTCTCCTAGTAATCATGTCATTCTAACAAGAAGATCCATGAGGTAGAGAGGGGGAATCCAACAGAGCCTTAAGGGAGCCACAATTAGCCATATAATATTTACTTTTTAAAATGTCTTTCCATTCCCCACAAGATGAAAAAGACCTCCAAATTTGCTTTGCAAGAAGTGTCTTATTCATCATTCTGATCTTTCTTAGACCCAATCCTCCCATCTTTTTTGGCCTACAGGCAAGATCCCATCCAATAAGCGACATTATCTTTCTTTCTTTAACCTCTGACCAAAGAAATATTTTTTGAATTTTTTCAATAGCATCCACAAATTTGGCAGGGATTTTGGAAAGGCTTAAGGCATAAATCAGAAGGCTCTGAAGAGAAGCTTTGAGGAGCTAGATTTTTCCTGCTTCAATAAGAAGATCTCATTTCCATCCAACAAGCTTTTTGCTGAACCTATCAACCAACGAACTCCAAAAGGATTCAAGAGGTTTTAGGCCTAAGGGAAAACCAAGATAAGTAGAAGGTAAAGACTCCACTCTAGATCCCAAGATTTTGGCTATCTTGACCTGCCTGTGATCAAGGGTGTTGAAAAAGAACAGAGATATTTTCTATTTGTTGATCAATTAACCAGAAGCCCTCTCATACACGTCCAAAATTATTTTCAGATATTTAGCCTCAGTCACTGTAGATCTCCCCATAAGCATGGTGTCATCAACAAAATATTGATGTGAGAAAATCAAATTGCTAGAAGAGGGCCTTAGACCCACTAAGGATCCCTAATCAATCATTCTTTTCAAGTTTCACCCAAGACATTCAATGATAATAGTGAAGAAGATGGGGAGATTGGATCTCCCTGTCTTAAACCTCTCGAATTCTGAAAGAAGTAAGAAGGGGAACCATTCACCATAATGAATATAGAGACAATAGAAATAAGTTGATCCACCATCTGAAGGACTCTATTGCTGAAACCAAACGCCCTCATAATTTTGAATAAAAATTTCCAATCCACACGATCATAGGCTTTCAAGATATCGAGCTTAAGGAGAAAACCTCTAGTTTTGGATTCCACTAGGGAATGAATATTCTCATGGACAGTGACAATAGAATTGAGGATCTGCCGTCCAGGAACAAAGCCATTTTGTTGGGGGGAGATCAAAGAAGGAAAGATAATAAGAAGCCTAGATGTCAGAACCTTTGAAATGATTTTGTAGAAAGAATTGTAAAGGCTTATAGGCCTGAAATCTTCAAACTTCGCCGCTTTAGGTTTTTTGGGAATAAGGACAAAAAGGGTAGCATTTAGTTCCTTTAGGAGACTCCTTGATCCAAAAAACTCTTTGACAACATTCATGACATCCTCCTCAAAAATCTCCTAGAACCATTGAAAGAAGAACATAGGAAACCCATTTGGGCCAGGGGCCTTGTTCCCTTCAAAGGAAAACATGACTTTTTTAATTTCCTCCCTAGAGGGAATAACAACAAGTTTTGTATTATCTTCCTCCTCAAATAAATGAGGGATGACCTCTAAAAGGTGATCTTGCTCTTCATGGATGATTCCTTAGCTCCCTAAGAGGAGATTACTATAGAAAAGGACTTGTCTTCTAATGTCATCTTCCTCCTCAAATCGATTGCCATTGCTTTCAATGTGAGATTTTGTTGATGACCCTATGTTTAGAAGCATATAGGTGAAAGTATATGGTGTTTTTATCTCCAACAAAAATCCATAGAGCTCTAGATCTCTGTCTCCAAAAATCCTCCTCTTTGGCTATAATTTCATGCATTTTCACAATCAATTCATTTTCTTTTTCCCTATTATCATCAAAATATCCTTCCCTCTGGATTTTATCCTAAATCTCTGATAGCTCCATATGAAGCTCAAATTTGATTCCAAAAATGTTACCAAAGGTGTCCTTTTTCCATCTTATTTTACACAAAAGTGGGTAACGATAATTTAGGGATAACTGTTGTATTTAAGAGGTTCATTGGTTGTCACTTTTAAGCACAAAAGTGTCTGATGCCATGTGCTACTCGGGTTAAGGTAGATTCACTTCTTGGGAATTCTCTAAGATCCTTGGGATAGAGGATGGACCCACAGTGCAGTATGGGATGCACTGAATCCTCTACCTAGTTATCCAATATCCATACTGCCACCCCATTTAGCGTAAAAGACCAAGGAATGAATGGGAGATCCTGAGTAGTGTACAATGCACTATCATTCCTTTCTATGGGATGCTTAGGATGGGATTTTGGTGAGTCTTTCCCCTGCTTCTACTTATTATTCTCACACTTGTACTAAACCTGTTGTGATGAGTTTGGACCCATGGTGTAGTATGGGATGCACCAAAGCCTCTTAACAGTTGAGCTATGAACTTGTTAGTTATCTTCATGACCACAACCATAACGATTGTAGGTTTGTCCCAAAATAGCTTGTTGTTTCCTCTTGGTTTGGTTGGACTAGGTTGTAGTTCACATGGTTGGGTGTGTTGCACCCCATGAGGAAGTAACAGCCATGTCAATTACCTAATTTTGATGCCTACATATGCCAAGTAATCTAATTCATGAATCTTTGTTTGATATTTAGTGTATGGAATTCTTAGTTGTGCATACATGACTAGTTTTTCTGCTAATGATTTATGGATATTGCAATGCTTATATGTGAAAATGTGTTGTAAAAAGAATTTTCTCTCATGGCTGGGTATTTACACATCCTTCCAATTTGAGTTCCTTAGAATATCAGTCTAGAACAAGGTGTGTATTAAGTTCTCTCCAAATGTTTATTGGATATAATAGTGACATGTTATTCTTATTTAATTTGCATAATTCAAAAAGTTATCTTTTATGATACATTATCATTTAGGTTTAGTATTTAAGAATTTGATGGATAACTATTTATTTCTATTAGTTGCAATCTCTAAAATTCCATGGCATTGTTGTTGTTGTTGTTGTTGATAATTTAGAAAGTGATATTCATGGGAATTCAGTCCATTGAATAATAATAGAATTAATCAAGCCATTGCACTAGTACTTAGAGACAAAGTGTTAAATCAAATTTACTTTCCTAGGAGAGTGGATTGAGACAAGAAGATATTGGAGAAAATAATAGACACTTGATGTTGCTTCAAGGATAATTTTTGAGATTATAGGTAGCCTCAATGAAGATGACTCACATTCAAATTTGTAAGCTTCTTGTAGAGACACCTCATATAATGATAATATTTTAAAACATGTCATTGAAGACAATACTAACATATCCTTTTACCCTTTATATTTTAACAAGCAAAAGGCTTGGCACAAGAACAATAAATCAATTAAGAGTACATGACAACTAGCTTTACAACTGCAAGTAGATATGAATGTGTAAACATATGGTATATGCATCTATGTGTGTGTTTGTATGGATGTTGCTTATGTAACATGATTTTGAAGGAATCACTCACATAGTGGGCTGCATTTAGTGGCTTAGTAATAAAGTTGATAATGAGTCATTCACTTAGAAAACTCAGCCAAGCTAACAAGCCCAAGGTTAGATTCAAAAAACATTATACTTAAATTCTAATTCTCTTATAGGGTTTTAGTTGATTTGTGGATTTCTTTCTCATTTTTTTAGACTAAATTTTTGTTTCCCTTTAGTGAAAACTTTATAAGTTAAATATGTGTGCACACAAAATTTTATTTTCTTTATTTATTTAACCCACTATGCTTGGAGTTATCAATCAACCATTCCCTTCCATTGAGTTCATTGGGACAAATTATGTATCACAACTATACTATTTTGAGTTTTGTCGATTCATAATTAAGTCAAGATTATATATATAATATTTTGCTTCAATATTGGGCTTCATCTCATAGTGTGATGGTAAAGTTGTGGTGTTGTTGTGGTCACTAGAGTTCAAACCTCCATTGGGCCATTGTGATTGAAGGCACTATGTCTTTTTTGATGCAATGTGCTCATAGGCTTGAATTGTAGCATTGAATTATGCTCACGAATTCTATACCCTAGCTACCATACTTGTGAGATTGAAGTATTTGTATTCATGTGCTTAAAAAAATATTGATTTGAAAGAATAAATTTTCTAAATTTTCAAATCTATAAAAAAAAAAAAAAATCATATTTAAATGATTTTTATTAAGCTAATATAAAAAATATTTAATAAAAATATTATAATAAATAAATATTTTAATGATATTAATTAATTTATAATGTTTGAAACTCTTTTAATTCTTATTTTATTTTAAAAATACTTATTTCTATGAAAAATATTTATTAATTTGAATATAAAACTTTTAATATTCAATTATATCATAAGTATAGGAAAAATTAGATAAAAAATATACAAAATTTTATTAGAATTATAAATCTAGATCTTTTTGTTCTTTAAAGGTGTCCATTTAAATGGAAACTTAAATATGAATAGTCAGATATGCAAAATGAGTGTTTTATTATATTTTTAAATATCTTTAAAGTTCATATGAAGGGCCTCTTTTATTTCAATTTTTTAAAGTTGAAATTAAAAATTTATATAAAATTATTAATAGTTATAATATTTTAAAAGGTTGAGATAGTTAAATGGTATTAATAAATATATAATTAATTTAGATTTATAGTAAAAAAATTACATTCAATTTAATAAGTGGTAAAAAATATATAAAACTAAATTAAGGATATATATAATTTTAGGAATAATGATAAAGAAACATATTGATGCCAAGTTTAGATTATTCATTATTAGTAAAATAATTTTTTTTATTTGGAAGATGTTTCATTTTTATGTTGTCTAGATATGTCGACCCATTCAAAGTATTGGACCAACTCAATATGCATCATTTTATTCAAGAAGCTTATTGCCACCTCCACCCACTCTCTATGTTCTTCGCGTAATGCCTCACCTTTGATGTCTAGTATGAAAGGATAAAGGGATATTTCCTCACCCAGAACTAAAAGATGCACCAGGTCACATGGCTTGAGTATACCAAGACCAAAGGAGGCAACATCCATCACCTCTTCCTATCCACCTAAAATTTAAGGTATAAAAATATTGTGAATCATTTTCACCACCTCGGACTTCAAAGTTGCATGTCTAGTAGTGCCACCATGAATCATGAGGAGTTATCTAAATCTACCCTATACCACTCATTCAACACTAGCAATTCTAGACTCAGGATGAGTTTAATTGCTCAAATCAACATAAAATTTAGTTCTAAAATGATTTTCTTCAATCAAAGATCCAAGATTGCACCATATAATGTCATTTGTTTGTGGGTACTCACTAGGCTAATGGGGGTATCCATGCCTCCTTGTTGAAATACATAAATCCCTTATATCAGGTATGTGCACTATGAATTTTAGACTTCTTTGTCAATTAAAACACAATGATTAATAATAATACTCATGCATGAGAAGGAACCCCAACAAGTGTGCTAATAGATACCATTAAAAATTAACCATACACGTATTTGATTAGTTATAATGGATTTCAACCTTCACACATACCCATCTTCAAACTTGGAAGAAAGCTACAAAAATATATGTTGGCATGAGCATATAACGTTAGTGAATGTGGCTAGATTCCTTGATTTTTGAAAGGAATCTCCATGCCAAAGTAATTAGCCATTAATAACCATCAAATCAAGCTTAAATTTAAGTATGGTACAAAGGGAAAAAACTACCACCTTTGACTAAGAAAATGTCAAAATAGTATTCCTTAAAATTTAGTAGGTTTCCTAGCATTTACAATGACATTTTCAAAATAGAGTTCATGAGTAGGTGTCATAGCAATCATAGTCTCTGATGATCTATTTAGAGGTGATAACAAACCAATGACACATTATTTAGCTTTCCTTGGTCATTAATCGTCTTGAATTTGTGCCCAAGTGATATGTGGCACTAGTAGACAATAGGTTCCTATTAGAAGCTTTCAGATCCGCTCTTGTGGTCACACATCTTAGGGGAATATAGCCCAATAATAATATTAAAACATGCAGCAATATCCTACAATTGAGTTTGATTGCAAGTTGTATTGTCAGTTGTGCATGATCCTACAATGAAAGGAAAGACTAAAGTGACATGTGGCACTAGTAGACAATAGGATTCTAAGTGATATTTAAAATTCAAATGATCTTGATCTCTTACTATTTGATGCTTATGTTAATTAAAGCATGAGTTGATTATAATCCACTCATATTATATCTTATATGAGGCCAAAAAGTGGCATTTCTTATATGGCCAGTTTTTGGTCTCTCATATTTTTGCATTTACCCTTTAACAACTATAAATAATCTTTTAGAATGGGGTTTATACATAATAAGGATTTTCTTGCTCTTATTTAGTAGCTAGGGAGCCACTTTACCTTATAACTATGTATATCCTGATGGTACCTAGTAGATAATTATACTAAATAATTTTTTTGGCTTGCATTTATGTTAAAATAGAATTTATCCCTTATTATCTCTCTTTTGACTATAAAAAAGTCCATCCACTATTATCCCTAACTTCCCTAGTATCGTGTTCTTATTTCTTATGCAAATAACCTCATAGCTTTTTATTTAAGAAATAGTTGGGTGCAATAATTTTTGGAAAATCAAATATTTGAGGACTATTCATAA
The DNA here is from genome assembly GCA_007258455.2 of Sequoia sempervirens. NCBI lineage: Eukaryota > Viridiplantae > Streptophyta > Pinopsida > Cupressales > Cupressaceae > Sequoia > Sequoia sempervirens. The sequence continues at coordinate 702,704,626 of VDFB02270651.1, read as the reverse complement.
GGTTGGGTTTAACATATTTACCAAATAAATAATCAAATAGATCACACCATGTGTTAGGAATATCTACCTTCCTAATATATAATTTTACATCCTATAAATGATTTTTTGTACATCCTACAAATGGTTTTTTGAAACCACCATTCCTTGATGGTTTCTAGAATTTCTTTGATATTTTAATGAATTGTCAATCAAATATAGTAGAAAGTTGACCTATTTGAATACTTTCAAGACATTGTGAATTTATGTTATATATTTTCTAAGGTTATGAATTAAAAAAATTAACATAAAAAAATCCTTATTAAAAAACAAATAAAATAATGCCTAAATTTGTTTAGAAAATATTTCTTGTGATTTTACCTTAAAATTTTAAGACAATGGTGAAGAAAAAATTGAAATATTTTTAGAAGTGACATGAACAACTTAATCTATTATGAATCTAGGCTATAGGTTTTTTCTAAGTTTGTGAGTTTTAATAATTAACATTGAAGAATCCTTACTAAAAAATAGAGAAAATAACACATAGATTCTTTTAGAAAAGATTTTGTGTGATTTTACCTTGACAATGATGAAGACAAAATTGAAATCTTGTTTAAAAGTGATAGAACAACTTACTCCATTGTGAATTTAGGCTGTAGTTTTTCCAAGGGTATGAATTTTAAAAAATATCATCAAATAATCTTCATTAAAAATCAAAGAAAATAACCTCTTAAATTCTTTCAAAACATATTTCTTGTGATTTTACCTCACAATTTTAAGCCAATGGTGAAGAACAAAATTCAAAACTTTTCTAGAAATGACATGAACAACTTATTCCATTGTGAATTTAGGCTATAGTTTTTTCTAAGGTTATGAATTTGAAAAATTAACATCAAAGAATCTACAATAAAAAAGAAAAGAAAATAACCCCTAAATTCAATTAGAGAAGATTTCTTGTAATTTTATCCCACAATTTTAAGCCAATGGTGAAGAAAAAATTAAAATATTGTTTAAAAGTGACATGAACTTACTCCATTGTGAATTTAGGTTATTATTTTTCTAAGGTTATGAATAAATAAAAATTTAACATTGAAAAAACCTCATTAAAATATTAATTAAATGACCCCTCAATTCTTTTAGAAAAGGTTTCCTTGATTTTACACCATAGTTTTAAGCCAATGGTGAAGACAAAATTAAAATTTTGTTTAGAAGTGATATGAACAACTTCATTGTGTATTTAGGTTGTTGTTTTTCATTGAAGTTATGAATTTTAAAAATTAACTTTGAAAAATCTCCATTAAAAATAAAACAAATAACTCATAAATTCTATTAGAAAAGTTTTTTGTGACTTTATCCCACAATTTTAAGCTAATGATGAAAACAAAATTAAAAGCATTTTTTGGAAGTGATATGAATAACCTACTCCATTGTGAATTTAAGCTATAGTTTTTTTAAGGTTATGAATTTAAAAAATTAACATTGAAGAATCTTCATTGAAAACAAAGAAAATAACCTCTAAATTCTTTTAGAAAAGATTTCTTGTGATTTCATCCCACAATTTTAAGTCAATGGTGAAGACAAAATTAAAATCTTGTTTAGAAGTGACATGAACAACTTAATACTTTGTGAATTTAGGCTATAGCTTTTTTCTAAGGATATGAATTTAAAAAATTAACATCACATAACCCTCATTGAAAAAAAAAGGCAAATAACTCATAAATTCTTTTAGCAAAGGTTTTCTTTTATTTTACCCATAATTTTAAGCCAATGGTGAAGACAAAATTAAAAGTTTGTTTAGAAGTCATGAACAACTTACTCTATTATGAATCTAAGCTATAGTTTTTCTAAGGTTATAAATTTAAAAAATTAACATTGAAGAATCTTCATTAAGAAACAAAGCAAATAACTCTTAAATTCTTTTAGAGAAGATTTCATGTGATTTTACTTCACAATTTTAAATCAATAGTGAAGATAAAATTAAAAACTTGTCTAAAAGTGATATGAACAACTTGCCAACTATCTCAAAAGTCTATCAAAATTAGAAAAACTCTAAAATTCTTTGTTAAAAAGATAACCATAATATTTTTAAAATATTTGAATGAGTTAATCACTTTTAATTAGATTCCAATTCCAATATAGTATTGAATAGAGGTCAGATTTTTCATGCCATGAAGATTACTCATTAATGGTACATCATAATTTTTATTAACCTCTTTCAATAGATTTAAGACCATACTATCAATCAATTCTGTGGGGAGTTATCAATATTTGTATCAGATATCAACAAGTAAAGGTGTAGGCACTCATTAATGCAAAGGCACCAAGTTTAATGCATTTGAAAGGTATTGTAATCATTCACCAGCAGTCACTATTTATCTTCATCATTAGTTATGTTTATAAATGGAAAAATAGACACTTGGACTCATCGATTTTGTCTTTAGACAAGTGGAATTTTATTTTATTTATTACCATATCAGAGACAACATATAATATTGTGTTAATCTATTGCATATTTAAAAGTTCCTATTTTACTCAAAACTCACCAACGTGAAAGCATGGAATGATGTAATGAGAAATAGCTACACCAATTAATCCTTATAGAATTATTAAGTAGAAAGCCATAGAATTTTATTCGCCGATTCAAGCAAAATGAGTGAGATTATACGAATGAAATTATAAGAGGCGAAGATTCATAGTAACCAAATAATCGTGTAACTATTGAAAGATTTATGGAAGTGAAGATTTAATGTTGGAAGGAAATGAAAATATGTGAATATAATGTTAGTTTTGGAGATGACGTAAGTGTGAAGAGAGCGAGTGAAAAAAACGGGCGGGTATGTGGTGTGTGAAAGGTGTTGCGCAGGGCTTATTTCAAGCAAACAAATAAGCAGGATATTCCACTCTTAGCGCTGTGCGGCCTCTGACATCTGCCCGTCTCCTTCGGACCCCATTTCACTTTCTGTTTATTAGGCTTCAGCTTCATTGGTGGGGTTTCTGTGGACGTGCAGTCTATTGAAGGTGCGGAATATTAAGGATTTACAAAATATGCCTCGTGCATCACCTTAAAATCCTCAAAATCCTGGCAGAATATTCTTCTATTTTGCAATAAATGCAGTTCCTTGTGGGGGGCTGTCGGAAATCTCCGCTCTAAGCGCTGGACGGCCCCTGACATTTGCCCTTCGTTCTATTTATTACAAATCCCTGCACTGGTAAAACATGAAACGGCACTACTGGCTGACAAATGACGGATCAAATAAGCTCACTTTCACTTAACTGTTTGTTATAAACGCGGCGTAACCGACTTTCATTGTGAACGCGGCTACACGTAAAAATGCCGCAGCAATGAGCGTAATTATTCTTCACGGGACTGCAGGGATAGGAATAGAATATGCTTCAGATTCATTCTTTCTTGGGGTGGGGTTTCTGTCGACGTGCACAGTCTATTGAAAGCAGAATATTGCAAATTAATATTCCTGGCTCAGCAGCCTTTTTCCCCACCTTAAAATCTCCAAATCGATTAGCTATTTTCATTTCCACGGTGCTGGTAAAGTGTTAGGCTAGATTTGGGTGGTTATGATGGTCCTGATTTTGAATTTGGACTGGGAAAATTTTGAGATGGTTTTGGTTTTTGATTAAGTTTAGTAGGGTTGAAGCTTATTAGAATGCAGGTGGATGAACAGCGCAATAGTGAGGAGAAAACTAGAAAGATGTTTTTTGATGATTGTGGTGGGGAGTCTGATGATCATAATCATCATGATCAGAAGCAACCTAAGCGTAGGAGTTCAAGTGAGAGCAGTAACAATGGAGGACATGTAAATGGGTGCAAGATTAATAATAGTAATGGAGGACCAAGAGGAGGATCCGTAAGGCACTATGTTAGATCCAAAACGCCCAGGCTTCGCTGGACTCGAGAATTGCACCACTGCTTTGTTCATGCAGTTGAGAGATTGGGCGGCCAAGATAGTGAGTAGTCCTTTTTTATAACCCTTTTAACAATAATTCTACCAGTAGATTGGTCTCCCTGATAGCTGAATAAAAAATGGGTGCAGGAGCAACTCCTAAGCTTGTATTACAGCTTATGGACGTGAAAGGACTTACTATTGCTCATGTAAAAAGCCACTTGCAGGTGCCCGCCGGCACACCCATATTGTTTCTCATTTGTTGCTTATAATTAAGGTGTCCTTTATATTTTCTATGGAGGCTGAATGGTTTTTTGGTGTTGTTTTTTTGTCCGTAAAGCTGTACAGGAGCATGAAAAATGATGAGAATGGTCAAGGTAAGCAATTTATTCCATACATATAACTGTGGAAGTCCGTCCACGTACCTGCACCATGGCATACGGTAAATTCACCGCAATTCATGGCGGGAAATGGGAAAATTCACCACCATTAAAATTCAGCCAGTAATTCACCGCATTAATATTTTTTAATATATATTTTCATAACTTTGAAATATTTATAAAAAAAATAAAACTGCATGACGGTGAATTTTACTTAAATTTACTTTGCGGTGAATTTGTTAGTATCGTGGGTTTATTTGTTTAGTGGTCGTTATTAAAGTTCTATGTATGCATCTTTTTTGATTGTTTAAGCTTGATTTGTATAGCCAACGCTCTATCGGAAGGATACACAGAGGATACCTTTTCAGATTGGCTTTCAAGATCTAGATCGACGTGTACACAGCTCTATGACAATGAGAGATCAGCATTCCTCAAGAATAACAATAACAATGACTATTTGGAAGCCACGGATTACCAACCCGGTTATTTGTTTCATCGTCCTCCCAATTTGATTTCCTCAGATTATCGGTCTAGAATGAGGTGGGTATAATTATGTTTTCTCTCCAATTGTTCATTGTATGCAATATTGGCATGTTATTCTTTTTCAATTGCATAGTACATTATCATTTAGGTTTAGGGTTTAAGAATTTAATAGATAACTATTTGTTTCGAAAAGTTACAATCTCTAAAATTCCAAGTCATTACTGTTATTGTTATTGATGATTCAGAAGACAATGTTCGTGGGCGTTCAGACCATTGAATAATATCAAACTTAGTCCCCACTGCACTAGTACTCAAAGACAAAGTGTTAAATCAGATGTATTTTCCAGCTTGGCTTAAACGTCACACACTAACGTGTGTGGATGTGGGCCCGCTTAACCTGTTCCGTTCCTCTGCCAAAATCCGTTTGCCTAAACAATTGCCGTGACAGTCGGCACTTCGCAGTTCACCCGCGCATAAAGAAAACCGTGTTCAAATTCAAACACGCTATTCCCGCTCAGTTGCGGAAGTTTGGTAGATACCCTAAAATATTTGATCACATAAAAGAATAAACAGCCTACAGAAGACATGGCTGTCCTCAGAAGGCAGTCGCACTATTTCACCATATCCAACAATCAGGCCTCAAACCCGATCAATTTACGCCTGTGCCAAAATGGGAGCTTTGGACCGCGATTTACGTATTCCTAAAATCTGCAATGCATTGCATGGAAGAATGTTCTCCATGCATGTACTTCACCAAAGCTCCAGTGTTGTTTCCACAATCTTGTTATTCAACATCGATTGTTTCTAGTTTTGTGTAAGTTGATGATCTGATGTTGAAATAGAAATGGAAAACCTCGTACCCATGAGAAGGATCGATTTAGGGAAAGCCCATAATCTCATTGCTCTCTTAGACTCCACCAATGGCTTTAATTTGATGGCCGTATGACCGTATTTAGAGAGTTTTGCCATAAAAAAAATCAAAATTTTAAGAAAGATTGTATCAGACGAAAGGAGATATTTTGGATAGACTGTAAAAATTTATATAGAATTATAAGAATATATATATTTGATTTATATATAATTTTACTTACACTAAGGTATATCATAATGTTTTAAGGTCACCTTTGAATAGATAACATCATTAAAAAATTTGTTGACAGGCAAGGTCGATCGTCAAATTTAAGCCTTGAAGTCTCCACCAATCCCACGAAAAGCCTTTTTCTTCCGTGAGTATATATATATTCTCTTGTTTTTTATACCTCATTTATCTGTGACTTATTTTACTTATTGTTTTCTTTGTTTTCGATTTCCAAGAACTGGAGAGGACCTCATCTATGAGACGCCGGCTGTGGATCTACTTTCTTCTCTTGGCAGATCGAAGGCTTCAGATAATTAGATTGAGACTTAGAACACTAGTTGATCTCGAGAAAAATATGCACTAGTTGATCTCTTACAAGATGTTTATTTGAACTATAATGGATGACTTTAATAGCTACTAGCATTATAAGGAATGCTGCTAAATTGTGCTTGGAGGTGAAAGTTGTGCATTTGAATGCCTGGGTTTCTTTTCTTTTATTTTTCCGTCTATCAAACAATTATTTTATATTTCTCTCCCAAAAAATTCAGTTCAAATACTGTATAAGGTTTGGGCCCTATGTGATGATATGTTATGGAAGTTCTGATAGATAGATATGGTTTCATTAGCATCATCAAGAGATAAAATCTCTATTTTGAAAAGTTAAATTAGCTTTTTTTTCAAGATTAAAATCTTACATCATGATGTTAATTTTTTTGACATTCTTTTTAAAATTATAACAATTTTTAGACAAAGTTAAAATCTCTATCCAATGGGATAGATATTCTTCCTTGTTACGTATGTTTTAAATGTTTAAAGAATTATTATAAATTGTTTATGCCTTTGTCTTTTTATTGGAAAGAAAATAAATTAAAGAAAGAAAAGTTTAACATCTAATTTATGATATAAATCATAATTTTATTTTAATTGTAAAATATTTGAATTTCTTTATTCTGTAATATTATTTTAATTGTTTTTTTTTTTTTTTTACTTATATTAATAAATTTCTTATGGTTATTATATCTACTTTATATTCAAATTAATTTAAAATTATATAACATGATATTATTGTTGATTTTTTAATTTTCATTACTAATGCATAAATTTTAATAGAAAAAAGATCCACATAACTTCTAACATGCAAATAAAATCATTATTTGGAAAAGCTATAATTTTTTAGAAATCAAATATTTATATGATTTGACATTCTTTTTCTTAAGAATAAACATCAAACATATTCTATAAATAATAGCTTGATTTTCATTGTAAATTATTTAATTTTTTTATTTAATAATATTATTTTAATTTTTAGTTTATGAAAACTAATTCTTTCTAAAATTAATGTAATTATTATATATTTTTTAATTATTAAAAATATATATTTAGATTATTATATTTACTTTCTATTTATATTAATTATAAATTATTTAACTTGATAGTATTGTTATTTTTTTAATTGTTAATGCATATGTATCAATTTAGAAAAAAAATATTGAATATTGATAATTTAAATAATATCACTACGTTAAAATAAAAAGTTGTTTTTAAATCAAATATCTATGTGCTTATTCCTTTTTTCCTAATGAAACAAAAGATAATATCTCTATTTAAAAATAATTTAAACTATATATACTTTTATAATTAAACAAAGGGAATTTACATCATAACTTCAATTTATTTTAATTATAAGTGGTTCAACTTGATAATATTGTTAAATTTGATTTTTTATTGTTAATGCATAAGTCTATAAAATAAAATCCATCCATGTCATGCAAGAACATATAAAAGATCAAGATAGAAATGATGATTTCATTAGGATAATCAAGAGATAAATAACTACTTAATATCTACTTGCTCTTAATTTCACTTTCAAATTATAATTATTTTCAAGTAAACAAAAGATGGACATCAATGATAATCTAATTGTTTTAAATGTTTAATTTTTAAATATTTTTTATTTTTTAAAATAATGTGACTGCATATTTTTAAAATCATTAATAAATATATTTTAATTACTATATTTCATTTTTATTTAGATTAGTTATTGATGATTTACTTAGATAAAATTGTTTCTTTTAATTTCAATTACTTATTTTTATATAAAATTTCAAGATTAAATAATTTGTTTGTATAATTTTTTTTAAGTATTAGATTGAAAAATCCATTCATTCTAGTAGTTCATATATTTTATTTTTATTATTTTAATTATATTTGACTCACAACTACTTTAATTATTAACATTATAAGAGAAGGAACTTAAAAACTCTCTAGGTCATCTTTAAGGATTGGGAATTCCCATTTTTGGAGAGAGGATTAAATGGTCCCAAAAATTATGTAGAATAATATATTTATAGTTTGTAACATGCTTAACGGGACAGCAAGTTTTACTTTATACATTAATTATTATAAAAGGAAACACCCTTCCATTGCATCCTAATTACAACTTAATAGAGCTAACTATTGACTAGACTTCCACCTTCTTGTTTTATGACCATACTTGTAAAAAATGAAAACTTGTATATTGTCTTGCTAGTTTGAGTGGGTAAGTAATAACTCAAAATGACAATGTTAGTTGAGTTGTACAACAAGTTTGAAATACCTAACACCAAGCATCAAAAGGATAATCACAATGAAGGTGTAAAATAGGTCTAAAAGACCAAATATTATGTCCTCTTATGGAATGCAATCTATAAAGTTGTTTATTAATGTGTATATTCACTAATAAAATGAAAAAATAACACATGATATACATAATACTAAAGCTTCAATTCATGTTACAAGAATAAATATTTTATAAAAATAAGACAACATAAAAGATCAATTATATTTGGTACATCCTCTATCCATTCACTTAAACCTTTGAAACTCCAATGATTTTAAAATAAAAAAGAAACAACCAAGCATGCAAGTTCCTACTTCAAACCAAGAAAAAAATTTAGATAGAACTTAATAAGTGAGAATTAAAAAAAGCATAACATAAAAGAAAATAAAGAAAATGTTACCAAAACCTCAATTGTTGGATGGTTTTCTCCTTGATTAGTTGGAATGTGGATGCTCATTTACTTGAATATACCAATTTAATAGCATGTACCTAGTGTAAGTGATGATTGATTTAGAATGAATGAAGAAATATTGAATTTATAGACTTTTGAAAGGGTGAATAGATGGTCAAGGTTTGATTATGAGATCAATGGTGGAGGATGGTTGTAAGGAACTCTCTAGGATCAAGGAGTGGATGAAGGGTAGATATGGAGGTGGTTAGATCATGAATGGTTATGATGAACTTAACAAATTTAATAAGTAGTTGTAAGCATGAGAGATGCTAGAGTAATCATGCATTAAAGATAATAATTAATTAATCTTTAGTTGATTATTATTCTAATTCATTTCATGCAATTAAGGTAAACTTAGGATTTATTTTTTTTTGTTAACTAAAGTGAGCTATTATTAAATCATTTGGTCTCATCACATAGGATGTTGACAATTTCCATGATCTAATCCCTTTATCATTTAGAGTTACTCCTATAAATCACTCACCCTCATTGTATTATCTCACGATCTCTTGAAGATTCTTGAGGTTCATTTTGTAAGAATTTCTTGTTGATAATATAATAGATTATTGTTTGCATCTCTCTTGTGGAAGGTGTTATTGATAATTGTTTTATCTCACATATCATGTTCATTTAAAATTCTAACATGATATCAGAGCATTGGTTCAATGAACCCCTTCTTAATTTTTGAGAGTTTTCTTCAACAAAGGTTATAGGGCCTCAAATTCCCAACTACAAAATTACAAAAAAAAGGGTTTGCTAAATTCATTCTTTGATATCATAATAGAATTGTGAGTAAATATGATATGTGGGATCAAATAATGATTAGTAACACCCTCCACATAAGAGAGATGCAAAAAAAATCTATTATATATCATCAACAAGAAAAAATTACAAAATGAACCTCAAGAATCTTCAAGGAAATTGTAAGATAATACAATGAGGGTGAGTGATTTATAGGAGTAACTCTAAATAATAAAGGGATTAGATGAATGAAAATTATCAACATCCTAGGTGATGAGACCAAATGATCTAATAATATCTCACTTTCTTAGTTAACAAGTAAACACTCCTAAGTTTAGCTTAATTACATGAAATGAATTAGAATAATAATCAATTAAAGATTAATTAGTTATTAGCTTTAATGCATGATTACTCTAACATCTCTCATGCTTACAACTACTTATTAAATTGATTAAGTTCATCATAACCATTCACAATATAACCACCTCCATCTCTACCATTCATCCACTCCTTGATCCTAGAGAGTTCCTGACAACCATCCTCCACCATTGATATCCTAATAAAACCTTGACCATCCATTCACCCTTCCAAAATTCTACAAATTCAATATTTTTTCCTTCATTCTAAATCAATAATCACCTATGGTAGCTACATGCTATTCAATTGGTATATTCAAGTAAAGGAGCATCCACATTCCAACTAATCAATGAGAAAATCATTCAACAATGGAGGTTTTGGTAAAATTTTGATTTTTGATGTTATAATTTTTTGAATTCTCACTTATTAAGTTCTATCTGAAGTTTTTTCTTGGTTTTAAGTAGGAACTTGCATGCTTGGTTGTTTCTATTTGATTTTAAAATAATTGGGTTTTCAAAGGTTTAAGTGAATGGATAGAGGGTGTTGTATAAAATATAATTGATCATTTATGTTGTTTTATTTTTATACAATACTTATTCTTGTGACATGAATTGAAGCTTTAATATTATGTATATCATGTGTTCTTTTTTTGTTTTATTAGTGAATATAAACATTAATTTACAACTTTATAGATTACATTCCATAATAGGACATAGTATTTGGTCTTTTAAACCTATTTTACACCTTCATTGCGATTATAATTTTTATGCTTGGTGTTAGGTATTTCAAACTTGTACAACTCAACTAACATTGTCATTTTCAGTTATTACTTACCCACTCTTGAACTAGCAAGACAATATACAAGTTTTCATTTATTACAAGTATGGTCATAGTACAAGAATCTTCCTAAACATGTCATGAAATACAATACTTGCATAGCCTTACAAGAGGCTTAGTAGAAGAATTATAACTGCTAGTTAGGAGTAGAGGAATAATTAGCTTTAAAACTATAGGTAGATATAATTCTATTAACATATGTTATATATTTATATGTGTGTCTATGTGGATGTTTCTAACCTTAACATGATTTTCTTGTGTCTCTTATATATATATATACATATGTTTTTGCTAATGTAGCTACAAAGAGGACAACTAGCAAAGAAAATAGTAAAGCTTCCAAGATTGCATCCAACTAAAGATGGAGAGGTCACAACCCATTACAAGAAGCAGCCTTGAATAGGAGGGGGAGAAGAAATTCATAGCAGTTTGTCTCTTTCTTTGTTTTCCAAGAACAACAAGGAGGATTCTAATAAAATCTCAAAGCTCCTCCTTTAATTTATAGAAGCAACAACATCAACAGGAGAAGATAGAATATAGTAATAATGATGGGATTAGATTGTAGCTTACAATGTTTATCAAATCCTCCTTAGCGCTTCCTTCTTGAGGGAAGCAATGAGGTTAATTTTCTTATAAAATATTATATCTATGTAGTAGATGCATTAAAGACAGTGAGTAAGTTGAATTTACATCATTGCATCCCATGTGAGATGTAAGGCCTCATGAGGATGTATGCTATATGACTTTAGCTTTTCCTCAAATTAATTATAAATATAAGTTTTGAAAGGATCACTCACATAGTGGGCTGCATATTGTTTTTGATAAAGGGTAAAACGGGTTTTACAGGGACCCGAAACCACAAAGTTTACAAAATTAAAGATAGGAAACAAAAGTCCAACAGAAAACACTAGTTGCACAAAAGGTAAAGATCAGAGAAAGCAGCAGCCAACCACAACAAACCATAAAGGTCAAGCAAAAAGAGCCAGCAGAGCAGACAACAAAAAACTGGTCCCAATTAACCTAGAGTCTTGAGGACAGACTCTGTCTCCGCCTCCAAGTTCTGCATGTCATGGATGCCCTTATTAAAAATTTGAATCATCTTCAGAGTAGGGGGAGCCTTTCTCTTCAGATTGGCTCTGGTTCTCTTCAAGATGCTAGCATCCATATCCTAGCTTTTATCATTGGTTTCCTCTAGATCCACCACCAGAGACCCCTGTTGGGCTCTGTCTAACTTCTCAGTCATAGCATTAATTATTATGGCGTTGTGTCTAGCCATTCGATTATTTTTCTCTGCAACAATTTTGATGGTGTTTCTCATTTTCTCAACCTCAATTTCAATATTTCTGTTATTTTCAGCATGGTACAGAGTTTCTTTGCTGAGACCATAATCTCTTTGATCCACTTTTTTCTTTTCAATCGCAGCAATCTTGGCTCCCAACTCTTCCAATTTGCTTTGAAGGGGCCAATTTTTTATCTTTAACTCATTAGTTTCATTGAAAGTCCATTTCAAAAGTTTGAAATGGGAATCAATATTAGTTTTGGCTAAATTCAGAATATCCATAGTGGGATCCCTACTAGTATTAAAACAAGTTTTATCAAGGTCAAGAGTAATAGGGGAGTCGGCTCTAGTAGATCTTTCCAACAACTTGTCGGTGCTTGGCTCAGTGTTGTTGGCACTAAATGCCTCAGATTCAGGGGAATCTTTGGAATAGGAGATAAGGTTTTTAGCCTAAGGATTCTTATCAACAAGACTGGTCTTGAGGGAGGGGCTTCCTGGCTCAAACTCAGCACGAGCTTTATCAGAAAAAGATATAGGGTTTTTTTTGCTAGAAAGGATAGCATGCGGGCTAAGGATAGTTCTAGTTGGACTTAAATTGGGCAAAAACTCTAAGCAGCTAGGCTCAGTGTCATCTTCCTCAGAATTAGGAAGGGCTTCCAGATTAGTGGGGATGGGCATTTTTTGGTAATGCTCAACAATCAATCTAATCAGCCCAATATGTAGAATAGGGAATCTTCTAGGGTTTTTCTTATGATCATCCATACTTTTCCTTAGAGAACATAAAAGATAGTAGGGGAACGAAACCCTTACCTTGTAGCAGAAGTGATTGAGCAAAGAAAAGTGATAGCCATAGACCCTAGTGAAGCGCCCATCCATAGTTATGTACTCCATGATGACCTATAGGACCTTTCTCCAAAGGGCTTTTATGGTGTCGGCTTCAAAGTAGTTGTTAGCTATTTTTACAAGATTCAGCCTTTCTTTTTCTTTTTTTGGAAATCTAATAATGACATCGTAAAAAAAAACCCTGTCCTTAAAGAACTTATTCCCATCAGTAGACAAACCCGTCACTTCAGCTATTAGATTTTCATTGAGCTCCACATTCCTTCCAAACAGGGTAAGGTTCCCATTATTCTATTTTTTCTCAAAAAGGTCTGTAGCCTCTTGATTGCAACCATGGAGCTTCTCCAGGAAAGGAAGTAACCCATCGCTTTTAACTTTATTCCAAAAAGTAACATTTTTTGTGTGCATCTCATAGCTATCCGGCTTGATTCTTTTCCTTTCTCCACCCATCTTGGCAAGCACAGTGGGGCAGACATAGCTGAAATCTTTACTAGAACTGGCCCGCCAAATCTGAGAACCCACAAAGCATACGAATCTTCCTTATAGACTAATCCACTGAGCTTGGTCCCATACAATCTAATGATTGTGATGTGAAAAATCCAACCTGTCCTCATTAAAGGGATGACACGCCTCTTATCCATGTGATTTATCATAATTCAATAAAGCATAGACATTAGAACTTAGATCACTGACATTTAGCCAGGTACTCATATCATTACTCCTAACTCCTTCATTAGCAAAAAAATCCGCAACAGCATTGGCTTCTCTATAAGCATGTGATATTTTAATTTTGTCAAACTTAGCCAAGGTCAAAATGGTGTCATCGATCCAAGATTTTATTGTCCACAAGGGGGGAGACTTGCCACGGAGGCAGTAAATTATATTTTGGAGTCACCTTCAAGCCAAAGATTTTTAAAGTTAAGACTTTGGGCTAAATTTATAATGTGAAAAGCGCTAGCAGCCTCCGCCAAATGATTAGTTTGGGAATTGAAAGGAGAGGCCGTCGCACCAAGGAAATTTCAAAAGGAATCCCTTATGACTCCACCACAGCCCGCTACCCCCAGATTACCTTTAGCCGCACCATCAAAGTTAGCTTTGACCCATCTATTAGGCAGAAAAGACCAGCGAACACCCTCTCTTTCCTTCTTGGCTTTCTTAGGGGTGCAAGGCAAGTCAAGGCTAATATTCCAATCCTTAGCAACTATAAGGTCGTAGGACGAGTGTACCACTTTCTCATAAATGCAAACCTTCTGGGAAATAACATTCATATTTTCCTTCAAGAATCTGACGATTTTATCAAAAACAATATCCACAGGAGCTTCTTTATCTCTGTAAATTCTATTATTGTGTTCTTTCCAAAGACCCCAAGCAACATGAGGAAAAGAGAAATCCCATAAAAGCCTAAGAATAGTATTTTTTTTTGAGGCTTTCCATTGAAGGAAGAAGTCTTCAATGGACGAAGGAAAAACCCAAGAAAGATGCCACAAACTGATTATTTTTTCCCAAATAGCAGTAGAAAATGAGCAATGAAGGAACAAATGACACACAGATTCATCCTTCATCTTATAGAGAAAACATCTATTAGGTATTTGAAATCCGTGTTTGCAAAGGTTATCAATTGTGAGCAGCTTGTTTTGGAGAAGGATCCAGAAAAGAGTGTTGATTTTAGGGATCAAATGTTTGAACCAAGCTTTCGACCAGAAAGGAGGAGAGTCCTGAGATGAAGTAATCTTGGCAAAGGAAAATGAAATAGAATAATTTCCTGAGGGTTCGTCAAACTAGACAAGATGATCTTCCAACTGATCAGACAAAAGTCTAACAGCCAACAAAGAAGACTGAATAGGAGCAAGAGCCTAACTAACAAGACACATATCCACCCATTTACCATTGACTCTATAGTCTTTCACATAAGAGCTGAAACGGGCCTTGCAATTCTCAGCCCATTAACTAAAGGAATTGGTTTTTATAAGGGGCTCCTTAAAAAGCCATCTATCCTCCCAGAATCTAATATGGTTTCCACTTCTCACTTGCCAGCCAGTTCCAGAGTCCACTATATTTTTACCATTGATTAGATTATTCCAGCAAGTAGAACCTCGAGGAAGAAGGTGGGAATCCTTCAGAATAATAAAGGAACGGTTGTTTTCTAAATATTTGCTAGTAAGGATATCTGTCCATTCTCTTGAAGATGAGAAGATTCTCCAAATTTTTTTTGCTAGAGAATTTTGTTAACTGTTCTGATTCTTCTAAGACCTAATCCTCTAGCCTTTTTTGGTCTACAAACCAGATTCCATCCAATTAAAGGAAGTCTTTTCTTTTCTTCAACACCTGACCATAGAAATCTTTTTTGAATATTTTCTATAGCATCAACAAATTTAGCAGGAATATTGAAGAGGCTCAAGGCGTAGATAGGAAAATTCTGAAGCGAGGCTTTAAGGAGTTGAAGTTTTCCCGCTTGACTTAACAGAGCTCCTTTCCAACCAGCAAGCTTCTTGCTAAATCTCTCAACCAACGAAAGCCAAAAGGATTTAGGAGGTTTAAGGCTTAAAGGTAAACCAAGAAAGGTGGCAGGTAAGGAGTCCACCCTGCAGCCAAGTATTCTGGTAATTTTGGTCTGTCTATGAGCGGGCGTGTTGAAGAAGAACAGAGAAATTTTTTGATTGTTGATCAACTGTCCTGAAGCTCTCCCATATTTATCGAGTAGATGTTTTAAAGTTTTTCCTTCTAAGACCGAAGCTTTACCCATTAGCATAGTATCATCAATGAATTGTTGATGGGAACAAACCAGGTTACCAGAGGAAGGTTTGAGACCAAGAAGAGATCTATAGTCAACCAACTTTTTTAGATTTATGCCAAGACTTTCAACCATAATAGTGAATAAAATAGAAGAAATAGGATCACCCTGTCTTAGACCTCTAGTACTTTGGAAATAAGAGGTAGGGGATCCATTAACCATAACCGATATGGAAATAGTAGACACTAGCTGTTCCACCATTTGAAGAACCCTGTTACAAAATCAAAAAGCCTTTAATATTTTAAATAAGAAAATCCAGTCAACTCTGTCATAGGCTTTTGATAAATCAAGCTTTAATAAAAAGCCTTCAGTCTTCAATTCCACTAAGGAATGTATATTCTCATGCACTATAACAATAGAGTCTAGGATTTTTCTACCAGGAAGAAAGCCATTCTATTGAGGAGAAATCAAAGAGGGCAGAAAAGTTAAAAATCTTGAAGTTAAAACCTTAGAAATGATTTTATAGATATAATTACAAAGACTTATGGGTCTGAAAGTCTCAAAATTAATAGCTCCAGGTTTCTTGGGGATAAGGACCAAGAAGGTGGCATTTAATTCTTTTAGGAGACATCTAGATCCAAAAAATTCTTTAACAACATTCACCACATCGTCTCCAACAATCTCCCAGAGCCATTGAAAGAAAAATAAAGGGAAACCATCTGGACCTGGAGCTTTACTCCCATCAAAGGAGAAAATAGCCCACTGGACTTCCTCATTGGTGGGGATAGCAAACAACAAAGAGTTATTTTCCTGGTTGATAATTCTCGGTATAGCTTCAACTAACTGATCCTGATCAATTTCGTTAATTTAATCATTTGTCGAAAGAAGATGTTTGAAGAAAGAACCAACATGCTTTCTAATATCCTCCTGCTCCTCATACTTGATACCATTCACTTCAATTTAAGATATTCTATTGATTGATCTATGTTTTGATGCTGATAGATGAAAGTACCTCGTATTTTTGTCACCTGCAGATAACCATAGAGCTCTAGATCTTTGCCTCCAGAACTCCTCCTCCTTTCTGATTATGTCATGCATCTTAGTGAGGAGCTGCATATTGTTGCTCAGCAATAAAGTTGACAATGAGACAATCACTTACAAAACCCAGCCAAGCCAACAATCCCAAGATTATAAGTAAAAATCACTAAAATATAATGCTTATACTTAAAGTCCATCATCTTATGTTCTTGAGTTGATTTTTAGTTTTTTTTATTCTTTAGACCAAAGTAGCCTAATATGGCCCTTCTCTTCTCCAGGTGTGTGTATCCCTATATCCAATCGACATATGAATATAATATGGCACAAACACATGTTGGATACTATATCTACACATGCCCAAAAATCTATGATTTTCCAACTATGTCGGATATTGTGTGATTTGATTTAAAAAAAAAATGACATGAATTCTCCTAAACTTAATATTAAAAAAAATCAATCATGTAATAAACTTTTCTTATTTTGTATAAAAAAAACGTACACCAAATGATGAAGACAAATGAAACATTTTTTTATTTTAGTGAACAATTTTTCTTGGTCTTTTTATAGTGCAACTCTACTATTTTTTTGTGTTAATTTTTATAGATGTAGGAAAGCTAATTATTTATAATTTTATATTTATATTTAGTATCTATATCATGTTGTTAAATGTTAGATATTTAAAAATAAATAAAAAAATCATCAAATATAAACAAATTTATTCATATATATATAATTGTTTATTCTTTACTAAATTATTAATATTATTTTAATTTATATTTACTTATGTGCTATAGATAGCCATATCCATATTGAAGGTTTTAAAAATGGTCACATCTATATTCGATACTATATTCGTATTTGTATTAGTGTCTATTTCCATGCGACTTCACTTTAGAATGATCCTTTTTTCGCTTTGGTGGAATACTTTTTATGTTTAAAGATACTTGTAGTCAAAATTTTATTTACTCTATTTGTTTTATACATTATCCTTGGAATTATTTTCAATAGACACCAAAAACTGATTTTTCCAATCACATACATGTAAAGATAGTAAACTGTTGCTATGATGAAAACTACAATCAAAATGTTTGTCATACCTTTCACTAGTGACTCTATGGTTGCCCCAAGTCTCATGTACCTCCTTTTCAAATCTAGGCCCATGATCAATTCCATTTACATGCATTAAGTTTTATGATTTGCATATAGAGTTATTTCTTACAACTTTACCTTACTCAATGTTGTTCTTTATGCATGACTCCTGAGATGAAGTAAGGACATCATTACAATCAAAAGGAAGTTCATCTCAATGTGGATCTCATCATACTTAGGTGCCAACACACTCAAATCCCATGTGTAGAAGGGTTGATCACTTAGTTCATAGAATAAGTGTTCATTGTGCTCCTCATGAGTAGTTTCCTTTTTGAACAAGCCACCCTCCAACTCACTAGGATTGAAATCATCATAAGCATCTCTCCTAATAGGCTTGGTTTGGTAGTCAAATCAAAATCCACTTGTGTCACCATTACTGACATGAGATAAAGAATCATCACTATTAGCTGATTTGAAGATATTATACCTTTTTCTTTCGACATGCCCATCATCTAAAGGTATATAAATGATCTCAACTTCATTAGATAGCTCTAAAGGTGTATTCAAGGAGACTATTTTCAATCTCATTGCATACATCCTCAAAATTTATAGATGCATACACTACTAAAGGGTCATCCTAGGGTTTTTTAAACATCTCTCATGAGGTAAGGAATTCTCATCATCAACTTCTATTTTGAACCCCTTTTCTTCCACCCACTCTTTGTTAAACAAGTAAGGTTTAAACTTTTTCTCACATTATTTGTACATATTGTTGACCAACTCATAAGTAGATTAAGTAGTAACCTATTCTTGCTTCAAAATAACTAATAGTGTAGATAGAATGGGTTGGGAGATAACATCATCCTCATTTATAGACATGACCATAATAGATTGCACAACTACAATAATATCATTATATCTTACCTAATTATATCAAGGAAATGGAAAAACATGTTGTGGATCAAATCATGCAATTCCAATCCTAGCATAATGTTACTCAATCTAATATCTACAACTTTTTTGAGGATTGCAACCATTCTAGAAAAGTGAGGACTTTTGATATCACTGAGATCTTAGAAATTATCCACCATCAGTTGAATTTCCTTTTTCATTGTGTCATAATCATAAGGAACTTGAGCTGATAATATTCTTAAGATCTCATTAAAACATGAGGTAACCCTAGTCTTATCTCATTAGGTATACAACAGGATCCTCATGGAAAAAATAGGCCCTTAAGTGGCAAAAAATTTAGAAAAATTAGAGTTAGGCAACTTGATGTATAAAATTGAATAAGTTATCTATATTATTTCAAAAATATGTAAGAATAGAATCTGTAGAAAATTGAATGTAGTTTCTAAAATGCTAGGTTTATTTAAAAAAAAAAAAAACTATTTGGTGAAAATTTGAAATTTCAATGCCATAGTACTTCAATTTTAGGGAAAAAATAAGAAGTAGGTGTTTGTCTGACCACCCTAACCACAATAAAATAATAATATTTTTTTATAATATTTTAAATAAAAGTAGAGGAATCATGTCCTGATGTAATGCATTTTTTTTTGTAATTATTTTTGAAGTAAATTATTAATTATGATTTTTTTTTATTAAATTTTTTCAAAAATATAAAAAATCGTATGTATGACCACCTTAACTTGGTCAAAACTTCATGAAATT
Source organism: Sequoia sempervirens (assembly GCA_007258455.2). Taxonomy (NCBI): domain Eukaryota; kingdom Viridiplantae; phylum Streptophyta; class Pinopsida; order Cupressales; family Cupressaceae; genus Sequoia; species Sequoia sempervirens. The sequence continues at coordinate 702,685,177 of VDFB02270651.1, read as the reverse complement.
CATTTTTTTAATTCGTATAGTATGTGAAGCATAGAATGTGAGACATGTTTCAAATTCAAAAAATGTGATACAGTTTGAAAGCTATAGATGTTTTTTAAGCAGCTTATCAATCAAGAATTTAGTCATAATTCAAATAGAAAATGAATAATTATTAATTAAATTCAAAGTGACACATTATTTATATTGGTGGAAAGCTAAGAATCTCCTTTAAAAAACTTTTTCATTTCATCAATTTTGGGTAAAAAAGAAGTCGTCAACCACATACGTTACACATACCCATCACATTGCCACTTTTTGGCCCATCATGATCTTGCACATACCCATTATCTATATGTCTCAACCACCTGTATTGACCCAAAGAATCATTGTAAGAACAAGAGTTATCTATAACAATTCAGAAGGTTGTTGTTCAATAAGGATCAAACATTTTTCTACTTTTTTCAATGTGATCAAAGCATCATCCCTTGATTAAGATAGAATACTAAGCTTACTACCTGATTCGTAGAATAATCTTGCCAACCATTTTCTATCTTCTATTTCCATGCTTCAAACTAAAAGTCAATTTCCTGAATTACCCAAAGGCTGGTAGGAGCATTAATTATGATATCACTATAATATCCCAAAGCAATTTTGCATACAAAAAAAAATCACTTTCATCAATTTGCACCAATAGACATTTGATCAAAATGAAGTATTTAGACAATCCTAGAAAATAAAACAAAATAATAAGCACTTACAACAACCATATTTCACACAGAAAAATATTTAGCATGTACTGTATTTTATTCATTATCATTGGTTCTATTAAGCGTTTACAAAACTTTTATTTATATTAGAAACAAAAGATAAGTTCGCAAAATCATTAGGAGAAACTCCTAAAAGAGTAACAAAATGTAGAGTTTATGCCTTTATTGTATAACAAAAATGCAAAACAACAATAAGAAAGTTTCTAAGAAATGAAATAGTGAGCACAAAACTACTTGGATCAACTGGCATTGAAAAAATTTCTTACAAAATTTCCTTTGTTACCAACATACTCCCCCTTGATGTGGAGAGGATTCATAATATGATCTCGGAGCATCAAAAATTTCACTTTTGCAATAGCCTTAGTACAAATATCTACAAGATGAGCTTCACTCTTGATATACCTGATTTCTACTTCCTTCTTTTGCACCAAATATCTAATAAAATGATACTTAAGATCAAAGTGTTTAGTTTTGCTATGGTGCATTGGATTTTTTTCCAATTTAATTGTGCTCATATTATCACAAAATATTGCTATAGGCTGAATTTGTTTCTCTCCAATTTCTTCAAGAATTTTCCTAAGCCATAATGCTTGAATACTTGCAGAGGTGACTGCAACATATTCTACTTATGTGGAAGAAAGGGAAACTATGCTTTGCTTCTTAGAGCTCCAACTAATCAAACCTGAACCAAAAGTGGAACAACTACCAAATGTAGACTTTTGGTCATCCATACTACCATTTCAATCAGAGTTATTGAAACCAACTAGATTAAATTCTTTAGAACTATAGTAATGAATGCCAAAATTGAGAGTTCCTTTCACATACCTCAAAATTATTTTGGATTCCTTCATATGAATTTTAGAATTATTTGTCATGTACCTTGAAACAAGAGAAATTGCATAAGTAATATCAAGCCTTGTGTGGGTTAGAAACATCAAACTCCCAACAATACTTCTATAAGTTGTCTCGTCAACTCTTTTAGCACCATCATCTCTACATAGCACAACTCCATCAGAAATTGGAGTTGAGATTGGTTTACAACCAACCATATCAAATTTCTTTAATAGATGCTTTGCATATTTTGCTTGAAAAACAAAAAAATCATCCTTACTTTGATAAACCTCCATTCCTAGAAAATATTGCATGAGACCTAAATATTTCATCCCAAATTCATTCATGAAAACACTTTTGAATTCATCTTTCATCTTAGGATTGCTACCCATATATGTCAAAAAATCATCAACATATAAACTGACAATAGGAATATCATTACCTTCTTATTTGTAGTAAAGGGTAGGTTCACTTTTACTTTTCCTCAAACCATTCTCTTGAAAATATCCATCAATTGAATGTAGAGAGGATTATAAATTCACAAATCCTCTCCAAATTCTCACAACAAATACCCAACTGAAATATAGAAATTACGGGTATGTGCGGGATCATCATGGAAAACACATGCCCTTAAGTGGCGAAAAATTCAAAAAAATCAGAGTTAGGCAACTTGACATAAAAGTTTGAATAAGTTATCTATATTATTTCAAAAATATGTAAGAATAGAATTTGTAGCAAATTGAATGTAGTTTCTAAACTACTAGGTTTATTTAAAAAAAATCTATTTGGTGAAAATTTGAAATTTCAATGCAGTAGTACTTAAATTTTAGGGAAAAAACAAGAAGTAGGTGTCTATCTGACCACCCTAACCACAATAAAATGATAATATTTTTTAATAATATTTTAGATATAACAAGAGGACTCATGTCCCGATGTGATGCATATTTTTTTGTAATTTTTTTCCAAATAATTAATTATGAATTTTTTATTATAACTTTCAAAAAATATTAAAAAACTCATATGTCTGACCATGTTAAAACTTTATGAAATTCAATTTTATTTTTTAATCCTATAGTATCTGAAGAATAGGATGTGACACATGTTTCAGATTCAAAAAATGTGATATCGTTTGAAAGCTATAGATATTTTTCAATCAACCTATCAATTAGGACTTTAATCATAATTCAAATAGAAAATGAATAATAATTATTGATTAAATTGAAAGTAAAGAATAATTGATATTGGTGGAAAGCTGAGAATCTCCTTTAAAAACCTTTTTCGTTTTATCAATTTTGGGTAAAAAAAAGTCACTAGCCACATACCCTACACATACCCATCATATTGCCACTTTTTGGCCCATCATGATCCTGCACATACCCTTACAAACTAACATATAAAAAAATTATTACATAAGAAACCATTGATTTTCACCATTAAAATAAATCTAATTAGGGTGATCCCACAATACTATTTTACAATTTTTGGCTAAACTGGACACTAAACTAATTTTTTCTAACTAAATCTTCACTTTCGAACACCTATAGCGGCTAAACTGTGAGGAATTTGAAGATGATGAAAAATAGTGATTTGTGACATTTTGTCTGTAGATTCTAAATATATTTTTGTCAAAAATTTTGGAATCAGATTGCACTTCTTTTCCATCTCCTTCGAAAACTAGTTTTTTTTCAGTAAACACCATTTTTAAAGAGTGACACTCACCGCATAACACATAAATTTTTTCCATGAAGGATCAAATTATATTTTTTCAAATTTAGATTTATAACTACAATATCTAGTGCTTCCAATTGGTTTATTAGTGTTTTATTGAATATTTTTTCCTTAATGAAGTTTCAAAGTCAAACCAATTACAATTAAGATATAGGTGGACCATATAACACAATTTTTTTTGTATGTATCAAAATTCAATTTATTTTTTTGTTGGATCAAGGACTTCAATATCTGGTGCACTCATATTTTTCAATTTTTTTTTATAATTTTCTATTTTTTGACATGTGTAGAACAGAGACTTTTATTTCGATGAAAACCTACATTCACAAGAAATTACAAATAAATATAATAATCAAATTAAATTTAATTAAAATTTTAATTTTTTTGAAGCTTATAATAAGCACTACATACTTACAATTTTTTTAAAAAATGAATTCATTTGATCCCCCAAAACTTAAATCAAAAGTGGTTTTTTATTAACATTTTGATAGGTGTAAAGGAGACTCCGTTACAGGTATGGTTTAAAACTAGTGGGGTTCTATCTAAAGGGGCTTGGTATAAGGTGTTATGATCAAACCCTCTTCAATTGGGAACCTTTAAATGAAACTTTTTAAGGCTTAAATCATTATATTTTCTAAAAATATGTGATTTCAACAAAAATTAGGATCTCCCAAAAAGTGTAAACCACTATTGTGGTAGCACACATTACAAAGGGTTTCAGTCATAAATGGACTGGTATGCAAAAATTAAGCTTTTTACAGGTATCAAATATTCAAGGAAATACATTCAAATACATTCATATGCTCAGTTATATGAGCTTTTGCAACAAAATTCCATCTCTCAACACTAAAACAACACTTACAACTTCTAAATCTTCATGCCTATCATTTTGGAAACTCCATGGGATATTTTTTATCAGTCCAACCTACAAAATAACATCACAAAAACATCCTCTAGAGAAATGATATTCCCTCTTTCACTCTACCTTCAAAATTCTTCTTGAAAACTCTTCAATGAATAGTGGGTTTACTGTTTTTCAACACCCTCTCCCCAAAAATTAATTTTCCTTATCTTTATTTTATCTTATCTAATAAAGAATGACCCAAGGTGTTTCTACTCATTAAATCCCATAAAAATTAATTAAAAATAATTAAATATTCATTCCCACCAGCCCTCCAAAAGATAGGTGTTTTATTTATTTATATTCTCTCCTTTTGACTCTTGAAAAAGAAAAAATAAAAAAGTAGGCTTGGGTGCCTAGTTCCGTAGTTCATAATTTTTAGGGATCATGGTGGAGTTCTTTAAAAATCCATAATTTCAAAATCCAATGCCTCACAAAATATTTTAGGAAATTTACAATTAAAATATTTAAAATTGCCTTTTGGTTTTTCACCCACTATGCCAACTTGATAATGTGCAAAGGGAAATTAATTTGTCAAGTTTAATTATTCAAATATATATCATTTTCCACCCCTCAACATTTAATTGAAACCAAATTAACTTATTCCAAAATAAAAAAATATTTCCACAAAATTAACGTCTTTTTGGTTGACATAGGATGTCAATTTTCCATGGATGCTCCTACATCAGACACCCATGGTAGAAAGAAATGTTTCAAGATTTTCATTTAGAAACATTTGTATACTTTATGTCTATCTTGGATCCACCTAATTTCGTTGTCTATTGAAATATTTTTATGCACCACTTTTTGCAAACTTACAACATTACCATGCTTCATCCTTCTTCTACTACACATCATGTAATTCAAAGAATCAAATCTATTGTCCTACCAATATACTTCATAAAAATTAGAACTAACAATTAGAGTTATACATTTTTATTCATTAAAAAAAAAATGTATTTGTTTGCCTCATTTGTTGTTCCACATTTTCCATCTCCTTCCACTATGTTTCCTTCATTAAATTCTACTGTTTCAATGCCTTCTAAAAGGCATGATACTGCTTCAACTTATTTTCCTTCACTCAAAATAGTGTTTGTACTATCATCAAAAGACTTAATTTCCTCATTATATGACAAGGAATCATGACCACTAATAAAAAAAATTTCACATCCATTGTTCTCAAACAAGTATTCTTCAGAAAACTCTTCATTAACCTTCACACTTAACTCTTCCAATTCAAATTTATCAAAATAAAAATATGCTGCAACAAAATTATCTACTCCTTAACTCTCTTTCTCATCAAAGGAAATAATAAAATCAGATTTTACCTTACTTTTTGCTGCTACCTTCTTTCCACTTGAGATTTCTTCTTCAATTTGAGTCAACAATTCACCTTTCTCATCTTCTTCATGGTTAGTGTCAAAAAAGCTAACATATTCATGATTCATACCATTTAAAATTCTAATTTCATCAACCAAAAAAGACCTGGCATTACTATAAACCTTACCCATTTTTTCTTTCAATGGTTTCAATTTGTGTTTCACTCCATCCTTCATCAATGTGTACGTGTTGGCATAACCATTGTGCATTGCCTTCCTGTCAAATTTCCAAGGCCTTCCTAAAAAAATATGACACATATTCATAGGAATAATCACATAAAATTTCATCTCTATAACCTATTATATTAATATTTGGGTATGTGCAGGATCATCATGGAAAAAACAGGCCCTTAAGTGGCAAAAAATTCAAAAAAATCAGAGTTAGGCAACTTGACGTAAAAATTTGAATAAGTTATCTATGTTATTTCAAATATATGTAAGAATAGAATCTATAGAAAATTGAATTTAGTTTCTAAACTACTAGGTTTATTTAAAAAAATAAAAAATCTATTTGGTGAAATTTAAAATTTCAATGCAGTAGTACTTAAATTTCATGGAAAAAAATAAGAAGTAGGTGTCTGTCTGACCACCCTAACCACAATAAAATGATAATATTTTTTTATAATATATTAGATATAAGTAGAGGACTAATGTCCGGATGTGATGTATATTTTTTTATAACCCTCTTCTCCACACTTTAAAAAAGTTCCTTGAAAGGTTTCTCTTCCAAACCCTCTACTCGATCTTCCTCTACCTCTTAAATCTTGATCCCTAGGACCATATGAACTATCATACAGGTCTAATTTTTTCTTTTGTCTTGGTCTTCTTTTTTATGATTTTTTTATTATTATTATCTGCCCCATATGATCTCCCTTCAACCTCCTCTTCATGGCCTCTTCCTCTTTGTTTATTTTCAAACCTTTTAATCACTGTTTCTTCAACTTTTAAGGTAACTTTCAAGCATTTTCCTCAAATTATCTAAAGAAATAATGAAACTACTATCAATGTTTTTAGAATTCAAAAAAATTTGTGATTTTTCTATTTCCTCATCCATCCTTCTTATGTTCTCTTGCAAGACATTAGCAACATCATGCACATTGTTTGTAGGTAGGGAAGTCATGGGAAATGAGGTATGAAGGTTATGATTCATAGACGGTTGAAGTGAAAGAGTTGGAGAACCCAATATCCATGATGAATGGTGTATCACAGGATGACATGACTCTCGAATTACATCTCACAACATTATTTATAATAGGAAACCAAGTTGTAAAGATCATAGAAGTTTCACAAACTCAATGTAAACTCAAAATGGAAAGAAGGTGAAATGCAATGCAATGATCTAGAATGTAATGCAATTTTTCATATTCCAAATAAGATAATTTTATGATTACTCTATGCACAAACCTAAAAAATGATGTCTTGTAAATGCAATTTTGAAATCACACAATGCACTAAATTTTATCACATAAAGCTAAATATGATAAATTCCACTTAATAGAAATTCTACAAACTGAAACAAAAGACTGAAAACAACAAAATAGAATGTCAAAATAGTTTTTTTAATGCCTATAAAATTAGGAAATGACCTTGATTAAGGACTCGTTCTCCTAGGGGAAAATGGGTCCTAGGTTAGAGTTTAAAATAATTTTTTTATAGATTTTTGAGTTGATTGTAGTGGTTTCTAGATTATGATCTAAAATAGTGAATTACAATTTGAATTTTCTATGAAATGAATGTTGAATGCAAATGAAAAATATGAAAAAATGATAAAATAGGAGACCTAATTTGATGTACAATTTTGATTCAATTTTTGAATGAAAGTGAATGATGATGCAATGTTATGTAAATGATCTATAAAATGATTATTTTTTTTGTATTTTTCAGATTTCAAGAGATCCAAAAATGCAATCCTAAAACCTTAAATGAAATGCAAAGTTAATGCAAGCTAAACAACACTAAGTGAGATTCAATCCTAGAATGCAATGCAAATGAATGCAAAATATAGATCTAGGATGAAAATGGACTCTAAAATCAAAAAAATACAATGATCAAAAGTTGGGTTGACCAAAATGAAAAGAAGAAAAATACGTGGTCCGAATCAATATGAAAAGGGGGAAATGGCGTTATGATGGTGATTGGATTAAACTATGGTATTAAATTACTCTTGAAATAGGTTTGATTCAATCTTTTAGAAATGGTTTCCTCAGTTCATCCTAAAGTGTCAATCTAGGAACGTAGGCTTTTGAACTATGTTGTGGCAATATGCCAAAGGGCTACAATTAATAAACCAAGGGTTGATGAATGCACACTAAAATAACCTGTAATAAGGCAGAAGTATGAATTATTGACTTCCTATCATAGATGTGATAGGAACCTATTAAAGAATAATTTTGCAATAGAAGATAGGTTACTAATGACAGAATAAAAAATGTTTAATGAAATAGAAATCTTTCTATGAATGAATTAAATAGAGTTCGCCTTGCAACCAACAGAAATATAACCTTCATAAATTATGCTATCAAGTGCCAATATATTTATATTCCTAATTAATCATGTAATCTATCACTCCTAGCTAACTGATTATATAATCTAAAAGATACTAAATAATCCAGCAAAGCTTTAAATACATTCAAAGAGATTATGGAGATAACTTAATAAATAACATAACTTAATAGATAACGAAGAGCTTAATAGATAACATACAAGAAATGAAATAACCATGAAGTGGTCCCTGCCTTCTCAGGCTATTAGGTGATTAGAGACTTGCAATCACAGAATCTACTCCATGCTATTCATTCAACAATAATAAAACAAAGTGATTAACATAAACAAGTAGTCTCTTATCAATTCTCTATATCTCTATTCAACATACATGCATATTTATATAGATCGATTATACTTCTAGTAGGTAGCTAAGTTTGTTTGTTCATCTGGCCTATCGGCCACTCACAAACATAATTTGATAAAGTGACAAAAGGGTTGCAAGCCACTTATAGAGTCAAAACAAAGTATCTAAAACAAAACTATCAGTTTGCTTAACAACGTATTACTAATTACATGCTTGTAACAACTTCGATCTTCTTCTAGCTATCCCCTGACATTTAGACATAAAAAAATTAGAATTTATCGTGATTTTTGGAAATTTACTAATCCTAATCTCTTTTCCACATTTTATTAAATATTCAGGTTCCTTTAGCAAATGGTGATAGGAATATAGATAGAAACAAAGGTAACAAGGAAAATATATGGCAAAAATAATGGAATATTCTACACTCATCATTCCTCCTAGTTGGAGAATTTGCATGTCTTCATGGAAAGATTATAAACCAAGTAGAGTGGTGAGCTTCTGAAGAGTGCTCTTCATTTCCTCAACCCACTATTGTTGCATTGCCTGGACCTTCTCCTTATGTTCTTGGATGGATATTTGAGAAAATTTCATTTTTTCAAGCTCGTCCTTGAGTTCACTTATCTCTTTTTCCTGTGAATCAATAGTGGAATGGGCCTCTTGTAACAACCCATGTAAGGTCTAATTTGTTTTTTGTACCTTAGCCAATTCAACTTTCAAATCCTGAAGATCTTCTTCCTCTAATTCCTCATTGGCTTTAGGGTTTTTAGTCTAAAGACTTATATTCACACCATCAATCATTTCATCTGTCTTCTCATCCTCATGGGGGTCACAAGAAAATGGTGTATCATGCTTTGGCTTCTCATGTTCTATTTTATGGAAAATGCTTTCTACCCTAATCTATGTTTGAGGATTATTATCAACATTGTCCATTGGTTCCTCTGGAATCTATGCCTCTACCTCTAAAGTCACTAATTTTTTAGTTTAATGTTCCTGATTCATTTTTGGTGGTGTCATAACCCTACCATCCTTTGTTTGGTCATGTTGATTTTTGATTGTCTTATTTTCTGGGTCAGTACTAGGTGAATCTTCTAGAGATTCACCGGCTTGTTACCTGAATTCTTGTTCTTTTTCCTTCTGGTGTTTGGCCCTACTGAACTCCCTATGGAATTTCCCTCATTTCCCCGTTACTTCATACAAGACCTCTATTTCCTCATAACCCAACACACTACCATCTACCTGGGCTAGGTTATCTAATTTGGTTGAAACATCCAATTTTCGTTTTCCCTTCACTACTGAATTTGACACCATTTTTTGATGGTTGTTCGTCGGTAGCTCGAAAAATCTTTGTCGGAAGAGCGACGAAATGGCGAAAATATTTTCGTCGAACATCTGACGATGAATTAAATGTTGAACTAACGGTGAAGAATCGTCGGTCGACTGCATCGTGAAATACCTCAGACATTCGTTGGAATATCGACGAAAGCTTTGTCTATCCACTGACGAATTACAACAGAAGTTCGTCGCCAGTTCGACGAAATGGGCAAGCAGTAGCGTTGAAACAACAACAGACGTTTGTCACAATTTCGACGGAATGGGCAAGCAGTAGTGTCGAAACAACACCAAACATTCATCGAATGTGCAATGAAATATTTAAGTAGTAGCGTCGAAACAATAACAAAAGTTCATCGACGTTGTGACAAAATTAGCAAGGAGTAGCGTCGGAAGAACACCAAAAGTTCGTCACAAGTGCGACGAAATGGGCAAGGAGTAGCGTCGTAGCAACGCCGAAAGCTCGTCGAACTTGTGACAAAATGGGCAAGGAATTACGATGAAACCTTTGTCGCAGCTACAACAACTTCATCGAGCCTTTCTGTTGATTCGTTAGTGGTTTTCATCGAAATTGCGACGAAGAATCAATTTTTTCTTTAAAAAAAATATTCGTGGAAATGTGCCATTGCGGAGATTGATGACTGATCATACATATAGATTGCATATTGGTTTGATGCTTCAAATGATGCATTTGTTATATTGAAAAGTGCATTACCTTATTGAGCTTCTCTTTGTTTCGAGAATAGTTTAATATTCTCCACTTAACAGGGCCAACCACGTGACGGTGGAAGCTCATTTGGCCCCTCCCCCCCTCACATCACTCTCAATTCCCCATACCCAATCATATAACATTAATCATTGATTCATCCATTAATAACATATAACATTCATTCATTCATCCATTAATAACATATAACATTCATTCATCCATTAATAACATATAACATTCATTCATTAACATATAACATTCATTAATTAACATATTCACATTCATTCATTAACATATAATATTCATTCTTTCAGTGTTTACATATTATCAAAAATATGGTTGTCATGATATGATTACAATCACTTCTTTTTTTGTTTCTTTTTGAAAGCTACATAAAGCTGAAGTAGAGTATCATTTTCTAAATCAATATATGTCCCCCTTTAGTTGTTCTACCCTCTGCTTGTGATCTTAATGTACGCGTAGTTGTCTACTCATGACGTGGACACCGCTTCAAGGGGGATCTGCTGCAATAAGAAAGAAATGTTAAACTAAAATGTTTTATTATTATTGTTACAAGTATTTCATTAATTAAAAGAACATTAGAGTGGTTCTCTTTACCTGATGGGTCCACATCATGTTCCTGAAATTTTGTTATAGACTCATGCTCAACATGTTGAACACCCTCTAAATCCTGATCTGCAGTTGAAACATGAAAGGTTACATTAATTAATACACTAATGGAAATTAAATATGTTTAAGAGAACATGAGGGTGGTCCTCTTTACCTGATGGGGCCACATCATGTTCTTGGTCTTCTCTAGCTTGATCATGCTTAACATGTTGATCATGGTCTACATGCTCTAAAGTTGAAACATGAAAGGTTACATTAATTAATACACCAATTGCAATTAAATATGTTTAAAAAAACTTTAGAGTGGTCCTCTTTACCTGATGGGGCCACATCATATTCCCGATCTTCTCTAGCCTGATCATGCTCAACATGTTGATCACGCTCTACATGCTCTAAAGTATCAGGATGCACACCATGACCTTCATCTGGACGTTTTGCTCAACCCTCACCAGGCTGCATTCCAATGTCATGTGTAGTATTATCATTGCTTGAATGTTTAAAACAAATAGGCATGTTATTACTTTATGGTGGAAATTAATATTGAATAGATTGCACAAGATTCAATTTTAAATAAACTTTATTGAGTTTATTTACCTGCATGTTGGATGCAATGGAAGATTATGTTTGCCCAGTCAAGACTCTTAGACGTTCAGCCACGACTCCATAGCCTTGTTGGAAGGAAATCTTTAGGTCCTCTTTTGTGGGAACTCTGTTGAATTCAGAGCCCTACATTTTTGTAGAAGATCATGAATTTTGCTTCTATGGTGTGATAAAACCAAAATTGTTTTCAATTTATTATAATTTGGATGCAATATTTCATTTATTGATACTTACAATTGCATGCTAATTTCATATAACCACCAGAGCCAAGTTTATGTTGCCTGTGCTTTTCTAGTCTTGCCTTTGTTGCCTTCGATGTTTGAGTAGCCTATGAAAAGTTTGAAATACATTAGATTATGTAAAAAAAAGAGTAATCAGTATATAATTACATTTTTGATAGTATCACACATAGCATACTACTTTTTAAAAAAAATTTAATGGATTTCCATAGCATATAGACATTGACAACATATAAAATACAAAGTTCAATCCATGAATTATAGAAAATAGAATTTTGTTGGTTATATTCATATCGTTGATTACATTGCAAAAAACATACTACAACTGCATAAATATTAGATGGTGACACTTGTCTATGCTACCACATTTTTCATACATGTCTACCAAAGCATTTTATCAAACAGTTCATTGCCTTCGCTGCTATGGCTAAAAGCCTAAAGCAGGTGCTTTCAAGCAAGCTATGGATGCTTGGAAAAAATCTATCAAAGCATAATAGTATAATAAGAGCAGATGAAGGCAGTTGAATCCACTAAAAATTGAAGAATGTGGTCTCATGGTGATGGAATGTCAGCTTATCAACCATAGCACTTGCTTTGTCATGGCATTCGTTATGGCATTCCATCACCATGAGACCACATTTTTTTGAAGCATTTTTTCAAATAGTTCACTACCTTTTCTATGCTACTACATTTTTCATACATGTCTACCAAAGAATTTTATCAAATAGTTCAACACCTTCATGCTATGGATAAAAAGTAAAAACCTCAAACAAGTGCTTTCGAACAAGCTATGGATGCTTGGAAAAAATCTACCAAAGCATAATAGTATGCAATAACATAGACAAGGCAATGAATTGTTTGAAAAAATGCCTAAAAGAAATGAATTCTCACGGTGATGGAATGCCATCACAATCCATATCAATTTTTTTGTCATGGCATTCGTCATGGCATTCCATCACCATGAGACTACATTTCTTTGAGACATTTTTTTCAAGCAGTTCACTGCCTTGTCTATGCTACTGGATTTTTCATACATGTCTACCAAAGCATTTTATCAAACAGTTCATTGCCTTGCTGCTATGGATAAAAGCCTAAAATAGGTGCTTTCAAACAAGCTATGGATGCTTGGAAAAAATCTATCGAAGCATAATAGTGAGCAACAAGCCATGGTCTCGTGGTTTTTTTTGCGGGAAAATCAGCTCAATTTTATTCACGTTTTTTTGTAGATTTTAAACATGTTTTTTTGGCGATTTTGAAGTTTGAAACAGAAAAAATCATTGACCAAAAAGTCAATGATTTTTTCAAAAAATCAGGGAAAAAATCGTCCAGCCTGTAGGTTTTTTAAAAATCGTGATTAATTGGGATTTTTTACAGATTTATGCTTCTATATCACATACCTTCCTTGGCTTGGTGGTGTCTTTCCTTTTTTCTTTTCAGCCTTCTCCTTTCCATCGAACACTAGGTCCTTCCACTCCCTCTCTAGAATCATGGGGGGATGCTTGCACTTTTTGTTCTTCTCTAAATGTTCAACCTATATTGGTCCCTCGCATACTTTAGATAGGTACCAACTTTCTTAAGGACCTTGGTTTGGTTGAATGTTTTATCACCGAACAACACAACTAAATGGTTAATGAGCTCATCTTTTAAATATTCATTTTGGGCATTCCACCATGTGCGTATGGTGGGCTGAAGAGCTCCAATGTAATATCACTTAGATGTTTATAAAAACATCATTTCTATAAAATGATCATGGGATCAATAGTCTAAAAAGAGCGATCAATAAGTAAATTTCAATTGGATTATATAGAATAATAATTAAAACATTTTAAAGTACACAGGACCTTCTCTATCTTTATGGGAACGAAATCCTCAGTCACCACAAGTGTGACCAGAAATGTTCTCATACTAGTAATACGAGAAGATCCAGGAAATGTTGCTAAAACATCACCAGTACTAGTGGCCTATACTGGTGGCCTCTGCATCCCTAGGTATATGTACTAACGCATGTTCTGGTATGTGTTCGCTGCCAGAGGGTGCAATAACGGATGCCTGCATGGTATGTGTTGGTGACATTTCAGACGACAATATAGGCACGGATGATGGGGTTAGATAATGTGATGTATGCATAGGAAGATCAGGATGGATACTTGTACCAACCCTTACTCCTCGGGAAGCACTTGCAGTACCCTGATCATGGCCAGGAGCATCATGAGGAGGCAAATAACCCTATAAAAACAAAACATTTTATTTCATGACATAAAAGAGTACAAAATATAAAACCATGAATGAACTGATGTTATAATTAAAGACCTCATGACAACTTACTTGCAAGTTTTGTAATCTCTCTGTCAATACTATAACCCTTTCTCTTATCTCATCTGATTGAGGCATTTTGGACATCAACTGAGTCATTTCTTCATTGCATTTTTTCATGAGCTTCTTTATCATATCAAAAGGGTTTGCTAAATAAGCCATGTCATCATCAAAAAATATTGACTGCACCTCACTATGGATGCTCTCCTCTACTGCCGGTGCCTTTCCCCGATCAATCGACTGCAACAAGAATATTAAAAAAATTATTGAAATTAACCCAAAAAACTTATGAAAAAAACATAATAATAAAACATTTTACTCGTATCTAATTTGTACAATTACAATGAGGTACACCTGTCGGGTAGAAGTGCTTGAAGATACATCGTGATCTATGCTCTAGGCTAGAGCATTCTCCGTACGATCAATGTCCCCCTATGACAAAAATTAAATATAAAAAAACATTACCAAAATGAAACCAATAGACATATGAAAAAAAATATAAGAATAAAATGGTATATTGGAGTCATTAATTGGAGGTTGGGTAAAATGGTACATAGTACGTACCACCCCCATAGTAACTTTGTTTGTAACTAAGTGATTCAAATTGTAATCGATTAGCAACTCTTCCCCTGCAGTTATTGATTTTATCGCACATACAAATACATGGTTTCCCTCACGCGCCTCAAATATGCAATTGGGTTGCTTATTTGTTGACCCAGGTCGTGTACTATTTATAAACCCTACAATATTCCCTGATGCTTTTGGCCTTCCATCAATGTACATAGCCACTCCTTTATTTTGATGCTTATATTTTAGTTGTATATAATTTGCTGACAATGCATACCTACGCATACTTCATGTATATCGAACCAGTTGCATCCAATTTTTGTAACTATAATAGGGTCCAACATACTTCATCAATTCAGTAACTTTGTCATAACAGACCTTTATACCGTCCATGCAAAATAGGCCCAAACCATGTAATGACGATGGTCCTATGTGATATATCCTCTCGTTGACACAAAAATCAGTGTTTATTGAAGTTCCTTGGGTACCCATTGTTTCCGTAGATGTTTGTACCTCAAGGGCACCTTGACGTTGCCTATGCTCTCATCATCATAAGAACATGACCCCCCTTCAGCAAGAAAAAATTCCATGCATTCTGAGAATTTTCTTCTAATCTTTTGACCTCTAGTTGATCTCTCCCTCTTTAGACATGCTACGCTGTCTCACTTTCCTCTTCTCTTCTTTGAATTTCCTAAACCGAGGAAGGCAGGATCTAAAAAAATACCTATTTGGTGGTACTTTGCACTCATAAGGATGTTGGATGAAGTTCTTTCATGGTGATGTGATCCCAAGGTGACATTATGATTAATCTATCATTTCATCACTAGAATTTCATAGGTTATAAGGTAATCAAGTCTTGATAGATTACAAGCTATTGTTACTACCGTCCAAATGTGTCCATCACAAATCAAATCTACTTAACGTTTTAACTCCCAAACTTTGTAACAAGTGTTAAATGTGACTATGGTCCACCAGTTACACAACCAAGGCCTTAAATGTATTCTCTAATTGTAGTCAAAGGACTTTTTCTCTTCATTCAATTAAATAAACTTGAAGGGAAACACCGCCAAGTGGTTTATTGGACACCTACATGACTAAAAATAGAAGCAAATTAACATTTAATTTGCATATATCTAAGTGGTTAACGGGGAGGGAGTGTGTACTAGGCCCGGTTAAGTCATCATAAGTTTACGCTTTGGCCATAAATTTTTTTAAGTCATATTAAATATTCCTATGTCTAATTGCTAGGATATTTTTGGTATGTTTTAAGGTAGGATGATTGATGAAAGAGCCCAAAGACTAGCCTTTCTCCATGGTATCCAGGTACACATAGCAGTGGTCTTCTCTTATATGGTTGGACATGATTTAAGAACTTAGCTAGGAATTATTCATTTAACCCTGGGTTTTCTCATAATTCCATCATTGGAAAAGTATGATCAAATTCTTCTATTATGTGAAAAGAGGAATTGGTCTATGTCTAATGGCCTAAATGTTTGTAAGGATAAAATGACTAATTGCATCAAGTAGGAGAGAATCCTTTGGAGTTCTTCAAAGATTATATTCCTCAATTCATAATTTTTAAGGGTTGTGTGTGGAGGAGGTTATCACTACCAAGAAGGGAGGAGACCTTTCCTTGTATTCTTTTATAATTTTCATTATTCTTATTTATTTTACACCTACATTTATAAATACACATACATATGCATTTACTGTTTTCATTTATTGCTGATGTAGTTTAATAGTTTGATCGATTTCATATTATATGTGTTGAACACTTTAGAATTTCAATTACATTAATTTATGGATATGTTGTATCTATAACACTACAAAACCATATGCTCTTTGCATTTACACTTGCATTTAAAAATACACATTTATATACATAGATATAGATTTCTTTAATGATATGTTGCATTTATTGTTCTAGGAGAGCATCTAGTAATTGCATTTACATTTACATTTAAAAATGCATATACATACATACATACATACATATATATATATATGTGTGTGTGTATTATTATTATTATTGTATCATTTATATTGAGTGTTGAGAAACAACATTGGGGTCTACACATGGATAAAAATTCATAAAATCATATCTCTATACCACATGTTTCGAAAACCACAACAACATCTCTAGTGCTTGATCCAGGTGCCACAAGTTACAGTATCACAAAAAGTGCTTAAAGAGCCACTTTATATGTTTGGACTACAAAACCCTGAAAAATAGGGTAACTCATATTATGATTTGTTGGTGAGCTATATGGACAAAATCATTAGCACCAGCTCATTCTTGGAGTCTTTTGAAAGAGAAGCGAATTAGGTGGAAGTTAAGTACAAACCTTATAGTGTCAAGGTGAACGAGGTGATCAATTTTGATTGGCCAACTGATGAAGAGTACAAGGCGGTCCAATTGGCTGGTAACACGTGTGCTTTCTGGCCCGATGCTTGTTTTCTCCTCCTTTTTCTATAAGAATGATTTCAAGGCCAGAAGTGCGGGTTAGCAAGTTAGATATTTTTGGTAGAGTCTAGATGAAGTTGCAGAGCAAATTGTAAAGTCTGATGGTTTTAGGGAAAATTCAATTTAGGTTTTGAGTCATTCTATAGTAAGTTTTGAATTCATGGGGATTTGATGTTTTATGACAGTACTGGCATTTGAATTGATATGATTAATTCAAACTCATGTATCTCCATTGTACAAGTATATCTAAATTTTTAATAAAATGATCAAGGGTTGTTTCGTTCATCTCACTATTGTGGTGTGTATGATTCTTGTTTTAGGTTTAATTCAAGGAATTAATTAAAATGCTTGAATGGGATTGTAGGTGGATATGTTATGTATAAACTATTTATTTTTTCTATCTTATCTTATACCATTTTACGAGAATGGAGGTTCCAATGTATGAGAAGATCTTTTGAAACTAGGCATAAAATTGAAGGTTAAAGAGAATGGGGGTGCCAAACTTATATTACTCATTGCCCCTTAGTCGTTGATTTTCCATGAGTGCTCTCAACCTCGTCCTCGGCGCTAGTATTGACCTTGTTTTCACTCCTCCAAACTCTTCCTCGGCGCTGATATTGACCTTGTTTTCATTCATCCAAACTCTTCGTCGACGTTGGTATTGACCATGTTTTAACTCCAAACTCTTCCTCGGCACTGGTATTGACCTTGTTTTCACTCCTCCAAACTCTTCCTCAGCGTTGGCATTGACCTTGTTTTCACTACTCCAAACTCTTTCTTGGCGCTGGCATTGACCTTTCACTTCTCCAATTTGACAAGCTACAACCTGGTTTTGTTAGCTTTTACAGTATGTTAATTAAGTTCAAAATTTTGGCACCATTTAGCTAGGTTTTAATATTCTACAATATAGTTAAGTATATATTAGCTATATTTTACATAATAAATAATATAATTAGATATTATATTCTTTAACAAAATTATTAAATACGTATAAAATTATTATAATTAATAATTAATAATAAGTATATTTTTATATAATACAAAGGCATAATTAATATAATATATATTTAATATAATAGTAATATATATTAATATGAGAGAGAGAAACTAAATTTTGAAAGGTTGTTTCATGTCGACAATTCAAGGATGGCATGTGTCCTTGGGGAGTTATGCTCAAGGTATCATGCCATTTGATTACAGATATGATAGTTCTCCTTTAAGACCTCTTCAATGTACCCATTGCACACTTAAGGAGACAAAGATAAATATAGGGAAGAAAATATAGAGAGAGAGGGAGATAATGAGAAACATACAAATAGAAAGGGAGACAAAGAGATAGAGAGGGGTAGAGAGACAAAGAGATAAGGATGAATAGATAGAGATATAGGGAGGGTGATTGATATATCTCTCCCTATCACTCTCTATATCTCTATATCACCCACTATCTATGTCACTCCCACCTCTTCCCCCCTCTATCTATTGAGCTATCTCCCCATCTCCCCCATTTCTCTCTCATTCACTTCATCTCTCCCTCCATCTCTCCTACTCTATATCTCTATCTCTATTTCTCTTTTTATCTCCCTCTTATTCCTCTCTCTATCTCTGTCTATTTATATCCCTTTCTCTCCCTCCCCCTCTCTATCTCTCACCATCTCTCCCTCCCTATGCCCCCTATCCATCGACTCTCTATCTCCACCTCTCTTCCTTTCTCTTCCTTTCTCTTCCCATATATCTCCATCTCTCTTTCTCTTCCCATATATCTCTATCTCTCTCCCTTTCTCTCCCCATCTATCTCTATCTCCCCATATATTAACTAAGAAGCCATGCAAGCATACAATAGTATATGTTGGTAAAACTATAATAGTGTTTTATTAAAATATAAGTAGCACTTATCTTTCTAATGTCAAGCCTTCTTATAAAAATAGTGTTTTATTAAACTATAAGTAGATTATTGTCACCACTCTTCATTCAACATGAAATGATAAATGTAGTAATTTTTTTGTTGCTTTTGTCAAGTTTCATTAACCAAGCTATTTACTGGGTTGAATAAAGTTGTGTTATGACCCTTCATCTTTTTAAAATAATTAGACAATATTAACGAGATTAGGAAAGGGAGAAAACTAAACTCCTTCAAAATAGGGGTAGTTGTGGGTTTGTTGGTTTTTTCTGTATACTATATACTTAGTTATTATAGGATAAATAAGTAACTTTAGATCATTTTCTTAGTTGTGTATGTTAACTAATATAGAGTAAAAAATTTCATTTTAATTGACTACTACATAATAGTTTGTGTTGAAAGAATTGTTTCCATTCTTTGTAGTTTTTACATTGGAATACAAATCATATTTAATTTCCTGCCAATATACTTCTTTCATAAAGATATTTGTTTGAAATAAGTGCTTCATAACCCATCTAATCAAATGATAATTAACCTATCAAAAAGGAAATAGGAATTTTCTAAAAAAAAGAACACCTGACCCAATCATAAGTGTATGGCCTTCAAAGAAAGGAGTGATCCACTTTAGCAATAACAACTACCTGATTTAGACCTGGGTATGTGTAGGATCATGATGGGCAAAAAAGTGGCAACATGAAAAAAGTAGTGTTTTGAACTCGCCAAAAAATGCAAAAATCCTGAGTTGACTTTTTTTTTTTGGGTTGGCTGTCAGTACATTGCTCCATAGCAATGCCCAAGCCAAAGTACTACAAATCGGATATATGATTTGTTTTGGATATCCAATCTGTGGTTCCACATCTAATTGAAAAAAAATGTATTATTTGGTATATAAATCTGAGCATCCCATCTAAACTCAAGCATCCTAATTTGGCACATATACCCAAGAGCAATTAGGAGGTGGAGGGTGGGAAAAGAGAGAGAGGGGGGGAGAGAGAGGGAAAGGGAGAGAGATATATATATAGAGAAAGAATCTAGGAGGGAAGGGAGAGGGAAGAGGGAAGAAGGAGAGGTAGAGAGAGAGAGAGAGATAATTAGGAGGGGAAGGGGAGGGAAGAGTGGTAAGCAAGGAGGATAGAAGGTTTAAGGGTTTATGGTTGAGGAGGTAGAGGGAGAGACTCTGGAGAGAGAGAGAGATGGAGGGAGGAGAGAGACAGCGAAGGGAGGGCTAAGGGTAGAGGGTAAAGGGTTTAAAAGATTAGGGTTTATGGTTTAGCATTAAGGGTAGAGAGATAGAGGGAGTGAGTGAGTGAGGGAGAGACCAAAGAGAGGGAGAGGGGGGTAGGATATTGAAGATAATTTAGAGAGAGAGGGAGGGAGTGGGAGATAGGATAGATGAAGGGAGGATTTAAGTGCATGCATAGATGGGCTGGCGGCTGAAGGGAGGTGGAGGGGAGAGAGATGTGAGGGAGTGGGAGGAGTGAGAGAAATACCTAAGAGAGGGAGAAGGGGTAGGAGGTAGATACTTGAGATAGAGTGAGTGAGTGAGAGAGAGAGAGACCTTAGAGAGGGAGTCATAGAGAGAGGTAGAGAGAGAGAGAGATTAATTAGGAGGGGAAAGGTAGAGGGGAAGAGTGTTGATGCTAGAGGATAGAAGGTTTAAGGGTTTAGGGTTTAAGGGTTTATGTTTGAGGGTTTAGGGATGAGGGGTAGGAGGGAGATACTTGAAAGAGAGAGAGAGGGGGGGAGAGGGAGAGAGATAAAGGAAGGGAGGGTTAAGGGTAGAGGGTAGAGGGTTTGAAGGGCTATGGGTTTAGGTTTAGGGTTTAGGTTAAGGGAGAGAGACAGAGGGAGAGTGGAGTGAGAGACTCCAAGAGAGGGAGAAGGAGTAGGAGGGAGAGACTTGAGATAGAGTGAGTGAGTGAGAAAGAGAGAGACCCTCGAGAGGGAGTGGTGCTAGGAGGGAGAGACTTGAGAGAGAGAGAGAGAGATAAATGAAGGAGGGTAAAATGGCAGAGGGTAGAGGGTTTAAGGGTTTAGGTTTAGGGTTTAGGTAGAGGGAAGAGAGAGATGGAGGGAGGAGAGTGAGAGAGAGAGAGAGACCAAATACTTATTTATAACCATAAATCTTTGATATCTCTACCTTTATATTCAACACATATGGACTAATAGTTGAACACAAAAAATCTATTTGTTGTTATAAAAACAACACATAATGATTTAAAATACAACTTATATTGAACAAAAATGGACCAATAGTTGAACTCTAAATCTTTTTGAAAATCCTTCACATTTAATAGAAAAATACATGGTATTTATTGTACTCACATTTTATATTTGTGATAGGACAAACTATTAATATGAAATACTCAAATGCTTGTACATTGCTACCCCAATTGTTGTACACATAAGAACAATATTTTTCACTATGATAACAATAATTTGTTTCAATGAGGTTTTCAATGAGTGTCTTATTTTATTAAATGATAATTTTATTTTTTAAATGATATACTTATAGTGGAGAGTTGTGATATTTTATTTGAAACAAAAAATAACTTATTTCACTTCTTCATGAATGTATTTATGTTTTTTTCATATAACATTTAGAGGTTCTCATGTGTTCAAGTATGGGTCCATTTTTTATCAATATTTGGTTTTTTCTTTATTTACATTTGGACTGTTTATTTACAATATATAGTATAAATATGTGGTAAGAATGGGTATTATCACTAGCATACCTATATTTTAAAAATATATGTAAAGTACACCGAGAGATATCCTTCTTCTGAAGATGCTTATTTTTAATCAATTGAACCTTAACCCAAATTGAAGCTTAACCCCAACCATAAAGCTATTTGAACCCTAATTGTAACCCTATTTGAAGCTGGTTCGGATTATAGGCTCATAGACAAGGACAAATTCCCTAGAAGAGTGTCTTTCAAGTTTGAAAAAGTGTAGATGGAAAACTCAAACTTCAAAATGGTTGTCACTGACTCTTGGCTCACCCAAATAGTTGATCATTGCACTAAGATGTGCATATTCAATCGAAAGTTAAAATTCATAAAACTCAGACTAAAAGAATGGAATATCCAAGTCTTTAGAAACCTTTTCAAAGAAAGGATCTCCTTGAAAGTAGAATGGCTAAGATCCAAAAAGACCTCTCAAATGATTTTTCTTACATCTTAATAGAAGAAGAGAGGAATCTCATAATTCAATTGGATGGTGTCTATAGTTTTAAATAAATCTATTGGAGACAAAAATCAAGGATTAAATGACTTAAATAAGGTGTAAAACCAAGTTTTTTCATTTAACATGCAAAATTAGAAGGCAAAGAAACATAATATGAAGATTGAAGATGGTTATGGATAAACTTATGATAATCCTGACACCATCAGAGAGGGAGTGGTGCTATGAGGGAGAGACTTGAGAGAGAGAGAGAGAGATAAAGGAAAGGAGGGTTAAGGGTAGAGGGTAGAGGGTTTAAGGGTTTAGGGTGTAGGGTTAAGGGGAGAGAGATAGAGGGAGTGAGTGAGTGACCCATTTACATATTATTCTTTTATTCTTCATCAGTTAAATATTTAGTTACCCATTTACCATTAGCAGAAATGCCCCAAGAATTTAATAGAATGAACTACTCATATAATACCTTGCATAATGGAGCTCAATTCTCTGATATATTACTACTTATCAAATCCTTTGCAAATAATTGTAAACTTATGACTCCATTTAAGCATTTAATTGATTTTCTTGAATCAAAGCAAAAACATAGACACAATTGAACAAATTCTCAAAAGAATAATGACAACATCATTAACATTTCATTCAAAATTCACTCAAATCCACATAAGGAGAGAAAATATATTAGAATTATACGTTTATTCGTGCTTATAAGTCATATCTGCATACAATTTAAGATAATTTGCATATATTCATCCAAAACTCAAAATAGGCTATCTATTCTATTCCTATCTTTCTACCCATATATTCAACTCCAAACCTAGCTAGAGCTTTCATCAGTTCTCTCCCTACAAATGAGCCTTGAATTCCCTTTTATATGACAAGGGAGCAACAAGCTTCGGGCTCAAATGTAATTTCACCACAAATTTTCTTTTGAACAAAATCTCCATTGCATTTGACTTTCATTTCAAAACTTCCCACACGTTGAATCTACAAAACATAGTGCACGAACTGGGGAAAGCTAAAGTTGTAACTACCATCAGAAAAGGGAACACAAATTGTCATCAAAATCCCCTTTGTCTATATCCACGCAAAAAAACCAGGCAACCAAATTGCCACGAAGGCACAAAATCGACATCAAAATGTGTCACACACACATAACCAACACCACCAACAACAACAACATCATCAACACAAAATTTTACATCCCACACAACAACTTCTTATTTACCCACCACCCATCCCTTACCAACACTCAAACCCCAGTATACACGCCCACTTCTAGTTGTTGCCAAATACAGTAGACCCTCAGCCTCCTCTTCTTTCTTGTCCTTCCCCAATATGGTTCTAGTCCGTCCGGTTGGGGTTTTAACAGCCAATGGCACCACATATACCACTTCCTCATTAGAGGGTAGACTGTGATTGAAGCGAGGTAAATACCGAAAGTAGTCGGAGTCAGTCTCGGTTACATCATCAGAAGTGTTGCTCGCAAGGTCAATGGGCGAGTGTTGGCATCCAGAGTATCCATGCCCATACCTTATTTTCCTACCGACACTAGTAATAGAGCACACCGACTGCTTGCCTTTGTCATCTACCAGTTGAGCAACAACGTCCTAGAATTGCAACCTTCTACTACATCTAGTGGGCACAAGCCTGGGTTTTTCAACCAAAGCACCTTCCTGAATAGCAGGACCGAGCTTTTGTGAGCTCAAATGAATAGACCTCCTTACTCACTTACTCATTTTCTCTTGTCAAACAAGCACTCAAACTTGATTAGACTCAGCCCACAAAGTGCTCTAATTGCTACAAGAATGCCACTATTAGTAGTTAATTCCTCTTGTATTTATTGTGCAAGGTAATGGCAACCTTCATCAATGCTTAGTAAAAATGCATGTGCAAACATGGCAATTTGGCAGCGTATGTACTATCATATTTTAACTTGAGCTGCATGAGAATCCGCAGATCACTCTTCATGATTGCCAACAACAACATCTTCACATAGATTGAGATCGACGTGACTACACAAGCAAGGAATAATTCATTAATGCTTCACCAGTTGTATGATAAAATGACCACCATGTGCCATTTTCCAACTTTGAATACTGCTCGTTGATCTCTTGAAGAGTTGGCAGATCAAACGGTTTATCTCAGGCTAACTTGGTTTGACATCCAACGAAGCATTGTTCACCTTCCTGATGACCAATAACATTAATCCATCTCGGAAACCAACTATCATGTCAGCAGGTCCTATGCACTTTGTAAACTGAACGGCTAGAGCAACGCATCGCAATCTCGTTGACCTCACGGCTTTTAACCAGACTTCATCTTCTTCCTACAAGCTAGTAGGGAACAATAGAGATTTACATTAGCTTTTGATCTTGGTTGTCGATCTAAAACCATAGGTTATGAGCTCAATAGTGGAGATTGGGCCCCACATTCCATACAGGACACACATCTGCCTTTTGCTAACCTCGCGCCAAATAACAGGGTGACACCTTAGGTCTGTGAGTTGGCGGGGTACGATCGAGATCTTCTCCCATATCTTCGAATCTGAAAAACCTACACATTGCACTGTTAGTATTTAATGAAAGGCTTTGGCTAAGCCGTCGGTGACATGACCACTGGGGTTAATGGCTTAGGCTTACGTCACTGGATTAAAATTAAAACCCAACTTTGATTTTAATACTTTATTTCCTCCGTAGGGTTTTATTTCCTAAGTCTCAGTTGGCCACGTGTTTCATCTTTTCAAAAACAACTTATGTCATTGTTTACCGTTGGCGTAGTGATGTCCCCTCGTCCTTTTTAATGAATGTTTTATTTTGCAGAAGGGATCGAATTCGCGCTACCGTTGATCAAATTTCCTTCGGATATCAATGGTTGCCCACCATCACGTGATCAGAAGCTGCAGTATTTTTACTAATTGCAATATCGCGGGCAGGCACCACGTGTCCTTCTGGGGGATGAAATTTCCCTTCCTTATGTCTTTGGTCTTTCATGGTGTTGGAAAATTCCTAAGGTTGGAGTTTTAGCTTTTCCTATATGTAAAACCCTTATGTTTACATTATGCCTGGGTTGGGATCTTTTTCGATGTTACCTTTTTGAAGGGTTTTAAAATGACTTATGTCTTATCAGCTCGTCTAGGCCAAGCCCCTTTGTTTTAATTTTATCTCCTCCACTGGGTTTTATTTTTCCCTAAGTCTTGGATAACCCCGTGCTTCATCATTTTTAAAATAACTTATGTTGTTGTTTGTCATCCGCCTAGTAATGCCCACTTCTACTTTTAATGAATGTTTTATTTTGCAAGGGTTGATTTAGTGCTACCATTGATCTATTTCCTATAGATATCAATAGTGCATGCCATCCCGTGATCAGGAATTGAAGGATCGCGAAATAACAGGTGGGCGCCATGTGTCCTATCCAAGGAATCAAATTTGCATTATTGCTGACCAACTGCCATTTGATCTGAGTCGTTCCCCGCCATCCCACGATGTTGCTTGGGTTGATTGCAAAATCATGGGTGAGTGCCACGTGTCTCATCCGATGAAGCCTAAAGAGTAAAGGAAACACTAGCTGGCTTTAAATGTATTAAGGGGCGGATTACTAAAGTGTTCTCGAGACACACATGTTCTAAATCAACGGATATGTTATAATCTCACTAGAAAAGCTACTCGAAGGTTAACGACATGGCTGGAAATTGTGTTAAAGGAATGAGATCATTGATGCTCAAGATCAATGGTTGTCCGCCATCGCGCGATCAGAAGTTTTGAGATTGTGATATCGTGGGCAATCGCCACGTGGACTTCCTTCATAGTGTATGGTAAGGTGGGCCCCTTATCGCTGTGTTGGTGATTGTGTCAGCTTGTTTTGAAGGTGGTCATCGATGAATTGATCAAGCTGAAGAATCGACAACTCGAATTTAAATCTGCATCAAATATGGTTGGAGCCATTCATGTAGTGTGAAATTGAGCTTTAATGGCGGATGAGACACTTGTTGGTGTGATTTGATCGACAATAAAATCAATTTTCCTACTTCGTCTGTATCATAAAGCATTCAACTATTTCGCAGAGCAATTTCAGAGCCAAAGGTAGAATTGCGAACAAAGTCGTGCGTTTATTTTTTGTGCCTCCCAGTCATTTTGCATTTGAATTTGGGAAAGGATTAGCTGGATGTGCTATGAGATCGTTGATGAATGTGTTAGGGCTATAGTTTAATTATAGTTTTGACAAATTGTAGTGTTTTGTCTTGTAATTTTCTATCTCTGGTTAGTCCTAGCTATCTAAATTATAATGTTGTAAAGAAGCCCTAGTTTGTCTGAGATGGCACCACCCAAGCAACATTCTGGCCATACTGAATAATTGAAACGAAACCTGTATGATGATTTCCTGGATCAATTTCCCTTGTCAACGAATGATAGGAAGAAGGGATTGGTCCTAATGTGAGGGAAAATCCTAGGGGAAGGGTTAGTGTATAATTGCTCCAATATTGTCGATGTTAGGGTTCCCCTCACTGGCTTGGAATTGTTCAGATTGTGGTACAGATAGAGGAATTTGCCTCACCCTTTTTCAAATGGATGGATGTATGATATGGGGAAGCTAGTGGTACCAAATGTATTCCCTGATGTAGACCTGCTTAAGGCAGTGGCTACAAGATATGACCCTGTTACACGGATAATCAGGGACAATGATGGAAAGGTTCTATTGAGCATTAACAAAGAAGAGGTCCAACATATTTTTCACTTGAGTGAACTGAGCGAAGACTTGGTTCCTATCAACCTTGAGGAAATGAAGCATGAGTATGCAAAGCTGAAATCTCTTTTTAGAGAAAGGTTGCTTCCACCTCATCTGGCTAGGGCAAGAGGTTCAAAATTTCATATCAGCTCCAGTGACTAGGAACCTTTCAAATTAAATTGTTTGGCAAACCATTTCCTAGCCACTTTCTATTCTTTATGTCATATTTTTGGTTTCAGTCCTGGTACGGTAATGCCCATTGCTTATATGTTCATGGGGGTGCAAATACAACACCCTAACTTCTTTGTGACCTATGACTTCGCTTCTTTCTTGGCTGAGAGGATGCATGAAGGGCTATCAAAGCTGTAAAAAAATGATACTGGCACTCAATTCTTTTGGTATTCTATGCTAATGCATATGTTTTTGTTTAAGAATGCTAATTTTTTCTCTGAGAGGATGAAATTAAGGCAATCGGTTGATGGAGAAAGATTGCCAATACAAATATGGGCTACATATTTATCTTGTAATAAGGAAAGCACTAGTTATATGCAATTTGATAATTGTTTTGCTTCCAGATTAAGGGCTAGATTAATGGTGAATATACCTAGGATCCTTGAGGAATTACATGATTTCCTCAGGCCAAAGGAGAGGAAGCCAGAATTGAAGGTTTACCATAATTGGGGTGACATTATCCCATACCCAGTCAGCATTGTCTTGAGAGTATATGATTTTTAGGGAGCCCCTCATATACTGCCATACAATGTGCCACCAAGAGTGGGATTTGCAGAAGTTATGTGGCTGATAGGTTGTATTCATGAGGACAACCTCACTGGAAGGGGTAAGGGAACATTTTTCCCAGATTATATAGTGGTTTGTGATTTTGTATTTTCAAAGGGAGGCTAGACGCATTTTGATAATTTCTTTGATGATTACCATTTGAGGTGTGGACCAAAGTGGCAGCATGATCCTAAGGGTTTCTTTGCTCTTTTCAGACAAAGAATAAAAGCTGAAAAATTTGTGCATGAGTTCAATTTCCCTGAAGAATTTATTAGAAATGAATTTGATTTGAATAGACAGGAGTTGAACAAGGAGAAATGGATAGCTTATGGTAAGCTACTAGATGTTGTGCACAAAATGGATCCGAAATATGATCCACTATTGGAGTTCAGTCCCTGCCATAAGAAAATTGATTTTCTGATGGGAAACTTCAAGGAAATTATGGGCACATTGAGGACAAAAAAGGTAAATTTAGAATTGAGTCTAGGTGTACAAGAGAAAGGTTCCAAACCAATTGAAACAAGGCCAACATACCAGCCTATGGAAAGGTGGCCCATTTACAAGAGGAAAAAGGATAGTAGCAGTGATGAAGAAGAAGTGGACAGAAAAAGAAAACAGATTATGAAAGTGCCTCCACAACTAAGTCCAAAATTCAAAGTGCCTAGGGAAATCAAAATTATTGATTTAGAATCATCACCAGAAGACAATCCCTCATCACCACCATCCGAGCCAAGCCCTAAGAGAAAAGAATTGATCAACCACAAGAGGATCTGATGGATGAGATTATTGTTACTGATCAAGACATGCAAGTTGGTAGGCCTTCCCCTCCTAGGCCAGCTGAATTAGTTTTATCTGATTTAGATATGAAAGGTAAAAGTGTACAAGATGCAAGAATGGAGGCATGCAATGAGTTTCTAGATGATAATATATTTGTAAAAACTCTTGTATTCTTGCAATTGGTATGGAGAATGAAGTTTGAAGAGTATCAAGATAAATGTAGGCAGAGAAGAGAACTAAGACCTGACAGGTCAGACCAGGAGAATGATGAGGAGGTAAAAGCTTAATTAATGGAAGAATTCAAGAACATCACTCCTGAAGAAGGAAGAAAAATGGTGAATCAGGTTGGTGTATTAATTATGCCTAAATGGGACATTGCAGATGTAG
The DNA here is from genome assembly GCA_007258455.2 of Sequoia sempervirens. NCBI lineage: Eukaryota > Viridiplantae > Streptophyta > Pinopsida > Cupressales > Cupressaceae > Sequoia > Sequoia sempervirens. The sequence continues at coordinate 702,656,153 of VDFB02270651.1, read as the reverse complement.
TAGCCTTTAATGCTATTATGAAGTCTAAGAATCCCTTTCAAGACTCTAAAGAAGAGGTCAAGGAAGCATTGCAAAACTCTACTTTCAGTGAGGAATATGAAACTCTGGCAATTTGGGCATTGGCCCCACAAGGGAGAAAACGAGATGTTTCTGATATTAATCCAAATTTCAAGGGAGGATTGATAATATAGAGAGCTTCAAAGACCTCAACCATTGAGGCCACTAATTTGACTGTGAATGTGGCCAAATTGGCCCAAAAGACTGCTGAAAGGAAGAGCTTAATAGAAAATATAACCTTTTGATTGAGGAGTACAACAAGATGCAGCAGAAAAATGTTGAGTTGTAAACTAAAGTGGAGAGGTTTAGGTATAAGAAGATTGGGGAGACATCAAGTGCTCCAGGAACTAGTACATTACCTTCCACAACAGCACCAGTGCCTCCTACTTCTCCAATTGTTTCCACACCAGGATCTCCTAGTCAGAATCCTGTCCTCACCCTTTCTTTAGAGGAAGTCAAAGAAGAAACAAAGTGCTTTGTCAATCCTACAAAGAAGTAGCTCTTGCAAAAAATTGATGAATTGCAGGCATCATTAAAGAAAAGTGAGGAGGGATCTCTCTTAAAGCAAAAGGAAACTGTTACTACTGTTTTGAGGCATTTAAATGAAAAGGTTGATAGAAAATTGCTATCTATACATTCTTTATAGTCTTTGATGTTAGCAGCAATAAAGAATATTGATAGGGATCAGGAAGTAGTGATACCAATAATTGAAAATTGGATCTCTAGGGCTAGTGATCTGGATATCATGTATAAGGCCTCAAGGTTTGATATAAATAATAGGCCCCAATCATTAAAGCCTACTCATGTGTTAGTAAAATCATTGCAAGGTTTTCAGACCTTACCAAATGACTTGAGTAGGAAGATTAGGGAGCTAGTGAAGAATTTCAATGATTGGGGTAGCACATTGTTACCTGATATAATTGATGAGCAGGGGAAAATCAGGTCATTTCAACAATGGCAGGATCAAGCAAGTGAAGCCATCAATGATCAAATCAATTCAATTTGTGATGACTCATACTATGATTTGTTGGTGAGTTGTATGGACAAAATCATTAGTACTAGCTCATTTTTGGAATCTTTTGAAAGGGATGTGAATCAAGTAGCTGTAAAATACACACCTTATAATACCAAGGTGGATGAGGTAATTAATTTTGACTGGCCGACTAATGATGAGTACCAGAATTGGGTAACTAAATATTTGACTGAGGAGGAGTAAAAGGAGTGAAATACTAACTGGTGGCAAATCAGATGTTGTGGTTGCAACGGTTCCAGTTTTGTGTTGACGGCTTTCTCGGTGTGGTTTTCTTATGGTTTTTTGCATCAACGTTCCTTAGTTGATATAATGAACAAGAATATTTTTCAAGGTGGTGGCTATTGTAACAAATTTTGGAATATCACCAGGTGCTCCAATTGACTGGTGACAGGTGTACTTTCTGGCTCGGTGCTTGTTTTCTCCTTCATTTTCTATAAGAAGGATTTCAAGGCCAGAAGTATGGGTAGCAAGTTAGATAATTTTTGTCGAGTCTAGGTGAAGTTGCAGAGCGAATTGTAAAGTCCGATGATTTTAGAGAAATGCAATTTAGGTTTTGAGTCATTCTGTAACAGGTTTTGAGTTCATAGAGATTTAATGTTGTCTAACAATACTAGCATTTGAGTTGAAATAAAAATTCGAGCTCGTGTCTCTCCATTGTACATGCATATATGAACTTTGAATCAAATAACTAAGGGTTGTTTTATCCATCTCACTGTTGTGGTGTGTATGATTCTATTTTAGCTTTAATTCAAGGAATTAATTAAAATTCTTGAATGGGATTATAGGCAGATATGTGTTGTATAAGGATTTGATAAGTAGTCCTGGGTTAGAATGCATAGTGATGAAATTGTAATGCAATATTGTTAGAGATCTTATATGTGATGTATTAAATCTATTATAAACCTATAGATGCTTATGAATTTGACTCCTGCAATGGATATATGGCACTGATCTAAGTTCTAATTATTAGTGTATTTCAGTATTTGTTTGTCTTTGCCTAGAGCTTGCTACAAATCGCAAATCATTGACTATCTTATACAATGGATTGTGTTTAGTTATCTCATGCTCCAGATAGTTGATATTGTCTACGAACAACCAATTCTAGTTGATATTATCTTATCGTGTTGAGCTATTAAGTGAGATCATCTGCTATTGTTAATTTTGTTTATAATAATGGTACAGAGGTTGTAAACACATTAAGGGATCACCCTCCTGGGTCTTGCAGAGCCTGAAGTGTAGGAGGCTTTTAAAGTCCTCATCAGTTGGTCCAGGTCCTTCGAGCTGCCTTCGATTGGAATTGGAAATTCCATAGGTAGACTAGAAGAAAAACTTGGTTACATTGTAAAAAGAACCAACATACACGTCAACCACTAAACAACCACCTCTACAACTGAATTTTTAATATTTTATAATCACATGAAACATAAAACACACTAATTTCAAGGTTGTTAACATCACTATTGAAATGTTTTAATTTTTTGACCTTTCAAACATTAAAAAGTACATCATTAAATTAATTATGTAATGGCATAAAAATTAAAAACATCATGAATTAATTATGTAACCACATAAGTCAAATATAATTCTATCAAGAAATTAATAACAAATAGATAATATAATCCATAACTTATACATTTCAATGTCATTGATCTTCTTCTTCATCCAACTCTTTGTCTATATCATCCGATCCCATTCGACATTGTAAGGATTGGTCATATCATCATCATCATCAATATCAGCAATAATGTCATCATCCACACGTAATATCATCTTCATGAACATTAACTCCTACATCATCATGATCTAGTTCCTCCTCTTGACATCTTCGCAGTGACATCATCAACTAACTGTTGATCCTGATCATCATCTACATCATCTTCTAGTTCTTCAGTATCTTCTTCTTCCACCACATTATACTTTACTATCCTTTCTCTTGGATCATGTCTAACAACAAATGACCAATCCGGTTTACCTGGAACATCTGAGTAAAATACCTGCTCACATTGGCTTGGAAGAACATAGGGCTCATTTCCAGCTCGCTAGATCAACCTTGTATTAAACATGGTAAATCCATTATCATGTTCAATAACAGTTCTCTCAGGATCATTTTCATTCAATCGTAGCCTATAGGACGACGGAAAAAATTAATCTAAAGGACTTAAAGTCACACTCAAGTATATCATCCAAAATCCCATAGTATCAATTTTTTGAGACTTCTGGATGTATGTCGCTTCTAGATGAAACATTAGTCACTTGAAAGACTACAATTATACCAGAATCACAAGTTTTCTTCATTTCATCCAACATTTTGATTCGAAATTTACGACCATTGCACCACATAGCCTTGTGGTGTTTCACCTGCAATATGTCAAACATGTAAAAATTATTGCAATATCGTTAGTTGATAAACATATTTATTATTGGCCGAATGTATGCAAAGAAAACAATCTCAACATATATATACATCAATATAATTGAAAATAATTAAATAATATGGGTGATTAATATATTTATACGTAGTTGTTTATCTCATGACTATGCTTCAAATGTTTCCTTTTATTGTAACATTGGAATCTCCATTCACGATGAGCTTCTTTAACCAATGAAGCCACACCTTCCAATGTTAATGCACGACCAGATTGTTGATATTGTTCAATCCATACTGTCATCCAATCAAGATTGTTGGCGACGTACAAATGTAGTGCATCCCACTCTCGACCAATTGTATCAAAGAAAAATGAAATTCACAAATGACATATAATTAGTTAAATACCATAGTATACGACCTTAATTTATAATTGATGTTTATTGAAGATTAAAAATTAAATAAGTACAATATACATAAAAACCATATGTAAAATGTATTCCAATTAATCTTCATAACCATCTTATAATTACCTCTCACTTTCCTCAATCTACCTTTCCCCATTAGGTACTCCCCTTCGAATTTGTTAATGGAGTTGGGATCCCAAATGCTATCTACATGGATCTTTGCTACAAACTTATGAAGATATTATAACCTGATTGCGGTATACCATATATCCCTCACCATAGAACCCTCAAGATGTGCTCTTTGTCTAACTTGAGCTTCAAAAAATTTCAAGTGCCTCTTGTCACGACGACCTTGTGTGCGGTCACAATTAATCTCCTCAATTTCATGTAGCGGTGGTGTTTGTATGGCTTTGAAAATGTTGAGAGTTAGACTTGCTTTTGCATTTCACACATTAAACTGAAGATTTTCTCTTCCAATAATTTATATTGCCAGAAGTGATTCATGGCGTAAATATATTAATGAGATTTAACAAAAATATACAGTATATTACAAAACAAGTAAAACAAATGGCAATTATAAGATGTATACAACGAGTTGAACAAATCTCGCTACTTACCTCATGTATTTTCCAAGATCATATATAACTTGCTTGACATTGTTGTCAAAGTTGTCTGGGAGAGATAGAGGTAGAACATACTGGAACAATTATAAAATGATCTTTTCATTATTTTTCCAATAGTAAACATAATACACTGAAAAGTACATGCATTATACAAGTGTATATAATATACCTAAATAATTACCTTAATGAAGGTATGCCAATCATGCATTTTCATCCCTGACCCAAATTCACCTTTCTTTGTTATTATATTGTTTATGTTCACAACAAATCCTGTGGGAAATTTAATTTTTCATATGACTTTTTTTATAGCATTGCTTTGCTGCTCTATTAATAACCAAGGAAGGGCACTTATATTAATTTGGTCTCCATCGCTATTTAATTGAATGACATTTTTCATTGCATAATTGGCTTCCTAAATGTTGTTAGGATTAGAGATGGCAGATCTAACAATTAAATGCAGATTTTATATAATAAACAGAGAAACTAAAACATGCACAAAATAAATCATAACACAGAATTTAACGTGGTTCACCCAATCTGGGCTACATCCACCAAACTGTAGCCATCCAATACTTTTATTATCCAGTGAAAAACTTATTACAATCTTGCGAATAATCGTGTTTTTCATCATACTGAAATACCCATCAGAACCCCTTTTTAACAAGCTTAGAAGCTTCCAGATTTTTGGGTTCTACAAAATCAGATTTTTTTTTTCCATTGATTTTTTTTCCTTTTTTGGTGATGACGCGAAAAAGTAGGAAG
>VDFB02270651.1:702622253-702650806 GCA_007258455.2 Sequoia sempervirens | reverse complement strand
ATATATCCTAATTTAATACATTTGTACCTCTCTCTCTATATATCTCCCTCTCTCTACCTCTATATATAACTTCCTATATCTTTCTATCCCTCCATAGATCTCCCTCTCTTTGTCTCCCCCTCTTTATATCTCTATTTCTTTCTCCCTCTCTCTCCATATCCATCTTCATCTCTATCTCTATCTTCCTTTCTACCTCTCCCCTATCTCTATCTCCTTACCTCTCCTTGCATATCTCTCACTCTTTCCCCTATATCTTTTCTAATCTCTCTCTCTCTCTCTCTCTCTCTCCCTATCACTTTCTCTTTCTATATCTCTCTACTTCTCTATTATCTCTCTATTTCTCTCCCTCTCTCTCTCCCTATATGTATCCCTCTCTATCTATATCTCAATATCTCTCCCTCCCTCAACACACAGACACTCCCTATTTCTCCCTTCCTATATTTATCTCTATATATTTCTCTCACTCTCACACACAAACTCCCTATTTTCGCCTCCCTATATGTGCCTCTTCCCTCTCTATCTGTCTCTCTCTCCCTCTCCCTCTCTATTACTTATCTCTATCACCTCCTTTATCTCTCATTCTTCCCCCTCTATCTCCATCTTCCAATCTCTCCCTCTCCCTCACTCTTTCTATCTCATTATCTCTATCTCTCACTTATTCACTCAATCTCTCCTTCCATCTTTCCTACTCTCTCTATTTATCACTTCCTATATCTTTATCTTGCTCTCTCCAACTCCCCCTCTTTCATTGTCTCCCTCTTTTTGTCTCTATTTATCCCTTTCCCTCTTTGTCTCTCCTTCCATATCTCCCTCTATATATTTATTGCTGTCTTTGTCTTTGACTCTCTATATCTCACCCCCGCCATCTTTCCCAAGTTGTATCTATCTCTCCATCTCTCCTTTATATCCCTATCTCTCCCTCTTTCTATCTCTATCTCTCCCTCTCTCCCCCTTTCTCCCTATCACTCCTTTCTATATCTTTATACTTCTCTCTCCTATCTCTATTTTTCTCCTTCCTCTCCCTTCCTCTCCCTCCCTCTCTATATATTTATACATAACTATCTCCCTCTCTCTCTCTCTTATGCATACACACACACTCCTTGTTTCTCCCTCCCTATCTCTACCTCTATCTCTATATCTATCTCTCTACCTCTCTATCTCTATCTCTCCATATTTCATCTTTCATCAATACCTCTATCTCTATCTTATTATCTCTACATGTCTCTCTACCCCTATATCTTTCCATCTCTACCTCTTATATATCACTCCCTATATCTTTGTCTTTTTACCCCCCCTCATTCTCTCAATGTTTCTCCCTATCTCTCCATCTCTATATATCCCTCTATCCTCTCTCTGTATTTATCACCCTCTCCTCTCCATATCCCTCCATCTCCATCTCCATTTCCATTTTCATTTCCATATCTATTTGTATCTCCTTACCCCTTTGTCTCTCTCTTGCTCTTCCCCCTATATCTCTCCCTCTTTCCATCTCTACCTCTCCCTCTCTCTCCCTCTCCCCCTATTTGAAGCATAACATGAGCCTATTGGTAATGGAGCTTGATTATCTTCCTGATTTAGATACTTTGCTTTAGTTGTGTGTAGATCCTTCTAAGTGGATGCATAATTGATTTGAATTTGTCACTTTTTTCTATTGAAATTTAAGACCTTTATTGCACAGACATCATTTTCTAAATGGACTACCAATTGACCTCGTGTTTACTACACAAATGTATGCAAAAAATAGACCAAAATTTTCCATAATTTACCTTCCACACATCTTCAACATACCCATTGCACACCAAAGTGTGATTGCTAGTTTTAAATTGATTTTAGATGTGATCTTATTATGAAAGGCCTTATATTAGACTATATATTTAAGTTGCTCTATTTTTGTATATTAATTTTGAATAAAATTGAATATTAATGATTTTCCCTTTTTGAAATATTTTAATTTTTTTAAAAAATATTACATTTTTTATGTTTTAAATATATTAATTTAGAAACATTATTTTATATATAATAATAAATTTAGAATTTTTTTTTTATTTCATTTTCATTTTTTAAAATTTTAAATACATTAATTTATTTAGAATTTTAAAAATGAACAGTTATTTTTCATTCCTTTATAATTTTATTTCCATTCTAATATTAGAAAAATATTTTATAGTTCTCAAATCTCTTTGCTTTGATTTTTTTTGTTTCATCAAATCTCTTTGATTTTGATTTTTTTGTTTCATCAAATCTCTTTGATTTTGTTTTTTTGTTTCATCAAATCTCTTTGTTTTGATTTTTTCTGTTTCATCAAATCTCTTTGATTTTGATTTTTTTGTTTCATCAAATCTCTTTGTTTTGATTTTTTTGTTTCATCAAATCTCTTTGTTTTGATTTTTTTGTTTCATCAAATCTCTTTGATTTTGATTTTTTTGTTTCATCAAATCTCTTTGATTTTGATTTTTTTGTTAGTGCAAATGTCTTTCATTTTGATTGGGATGTTGCATAAAGTCTTAATGCCTATTTATATATTCTTTAGTTATTTTTTATTTTTTTAAATCTATATTGATGTGTAGTTTAATTATATATTCATTAATTAATTGATAATAGATGCTAATTAAAAAAATATATTAAATATTATTTTATAATTAAAATATTCCTTGATAAATAAAGTATTTCAACTACATTTATTAATTAAATTGATCTTCAAGAAATACATTGATAAACAAATTGAAAAAAAAATAAAAATTAATAAGCTATGAATTCAAGAGAAAAACTAGAAAATGGTAATTTAGGTAGAGATATTAATGTTTGAGATCATACTCTTATTAAAATGAAACATATTAAATATTATTTTGGAATAAAACATTATAATATTTATATTTTTTCTTTAAACTAATTTATAGAGATTTTGAAGAAACATAATAAAAAATAGATTAAACTTAAATGACATTGTCTTATCAAACAATTAGTAAAACAATTATTTTATTAAATCACAAAATAATATGTGTTATGCTATTTGTACGACATAAGATGAGATTTGTTGAATGGGTTTTAGCCATGAAATACCCCCTCAACATCTCATTAAAACATCTACTAAACCCTTTAATAGTTCAGATATACCTAGATTTAGTGAGTTCTCATACCCGACCTATGCTCTCATAAACCATCATACCAGAAATATTTTCTATGAGAAGCAATAATCTTTGGTGCATTTCTTCAACAGAGAAAGACACATAATATATATATATATATATATATGCTACTGTATTTAACAAAAAGAACATCCAAAAGAGAAACATTTAATCCAATGATCAAATAATAATATAAAATATAATCTTCAAAGATGAAGCATTTATAATCTACGAAGGAGGAGCATTGCTCTCTGTAAATGATATGAAAGGAAAGATCAATGGCTTCTAAAACTAATGAATGATTCCCCATCTCCTTCCTCTTCAACCTGCACATGGAAATGAAGAAAAAATAAAAAGAAAATGAGATATCCTAGATAGAAATTTTTTCTAGCTATCAAACCCTAGTTAGAAAATCGTAAGAAAAACAAACAAAAAATAATGACATTTTCTTGAGTCTTTTCCTACCGCTTTAAGACCTCCCTATCTGCAATAGATAACAAAAGAGGAGAAAATAGAGAGAAGCCATGTTCAATATGATATAGTGTAAGGAAACCCCCAATATATATATATAATGAAAACCTTGAGATTTTCCAAAACCACAGAATGAATTCAAAGGGAAAAACAAAGTTTTTCAAATATCAAAAAGAAGGAAGAGGAAACGTTGAAAGATAGATTTAAAAAACTTAAAATAAATTTTAGTCAAAAGAAAAAAAATTGATGCCCTCTTCCCTAGTCGCCCTATGGCTGGCATCAATCTCTCGTTCCACCTACTTGGACGAGCTGCAACTCGAGAGAAATTTTTCAACAAGAGTGTTAAGAGTATGTTTATTAAAATGAAAATTATGACCAAGATCCTAATAATGAGCACTTTATTAGGCTTTAACATTACCACCTCTGCAAGGCCAGTCGCCCTTGATGAAAAGAAATTGCAAAGTTTAAAGAGAAAACAAACTTAAATTTGAAGGAAATAGTGCAAGGAAATCGCCAGCCAACCTTGGTAGCTTTTGTAACTTGCAACAAAAGTTTGGTTGCCGCCTCCATTTCCTCTTCTTAGCTAAAATTGAATGCACAAAGGGTGAAGCCACAATAGTGGTTTACAATTTGATGGAGGAAGGAAAACTGAGAAAAAATGACCCCATGGCAAAAAAATTGGTTTTAGGGGTTCGAATGAACCTACAAGTTCGACCGAACCAAAAAGGGGTTCGACCGAACTAGGGTTCGAGCGAACCCATTAATTAATAGGCCCACATTTCTTGCCCAAAAAATAAAAGGAAAAATGCATATTGAAGGGGGTTCGAATGAACCCTAGTTCACTCGAACCCCCCTTTTCCCTAATTTTTGACCTTGTTCACACAAAAAACCTAAATTTTTACACTTTGAAGCTCAGGTTGAGGATGAAAATGGGGGAATCTTCACAAACCCAACTAGAACTAGGTAGTCCTTGGAACGAGCTATCCAATGAATATAATTTTAATATTTTTTGGTTTTATTATGTATTTGATTTTTTAGTTTTATTAAACATAGGTTTTTCATTGAAAATGAAGGTCTATGTTCTACACATGTGGTTAAATAACAGATTATAAAAAAAAAATTGAAAAATATGAGTGCACCGTATCTTGAAGTCCTTGATCCAACAAAATAAATAAATTAAATTTTGATATATACAAAAAAAGTTACACGCTATATGGTCGCGCTATGTCTGAATTGTCATTGGTTTGACTTTGAAACTTGATTAAAGAAAACTATTCAATAAAAAACTATCTAACCAAGTGGAAGCACTAGATATCGAGAGTTAAAAATCTAAATTCAAGAATTAGAATTTTATCCTTCATGGAAAAAAAGTTGGGTTATAAGGTGTGCGTCACTTTTTAAAAATGTTGTTTTCTAAAAAAAAAGCCAGTTTTTGTGGGAGATGGAAAAAAAGTGCAACCTAATTCCAAAAATTTTGAAAAAAATATTTTTAGAATCTACAGACAAAATTTGACAAGACTCTAGTTTGCATCATCTTAAAACTCCTCACGGTTTAGCCGCTATAGGTGCCCGAATGTGAAGATTTAGTTAAAAATAAAAATTGCAATGTCGAGTTTGGCCAAAAATTGTAAACCACTATTGTGGGATCACCCCAAAACAGACTTAGGGTTGTCGTTCAAGAGATATGGCTCGTAGAAATTAGGGCAAGAGTATATGTAATATGGAGGCAGATCAAAAACTCATTTTTTCAACGAAGGCTCTATTTTATTAACACGAATAAAACTAATGTTGCACCGGTTAATGCTTAATAGAAGGATTATCAGAGGATTGAAATGGCATACCTGATGAGAAAATGCATATGCCAAGGCTCTCTCACGTTTAGCAACAACTTCTTGTTTTCTTTATGTCTTTTCTCTAATTTCCTCCATAGTATGAACATAATCATCCCACTCTTCTTATGTGCGATCTTTGGAATGAGACTGCATCCCAGCAAATGTAGACATTCAAATGAATAAAAATTTTGAAAGAGCCCAAAAATATATGGGACAAACAATAGCAGAGAAAATAATTTTTGCATAAAGACTTCTCCTGTTGTTAGAAACAAAAGATTTTTCTGGCACTCTCTCAATCTCTTGTCCTATAAAAATGCTAAAAAAATAGTTTTTAAAAGTTGTTTTATTAAAACAAAAAAATAAATAAAACATAAAATTACTTTATCTCCATTGTATCATTCCTATCTCCAGCACATCGATCTTATCTTTAGTTTCACACAACAAAAATTCCCATCGTTTTTAGCCCGAAAAAGAGTCATCCCACTGTCGGCATCAAACAATAGACAATTCTAGTGGGATTTCCCACCTAGAATAGCCTATCGGCTAATAATGCAAGGAATACAAAACTAAATAAGGAAAGAAAATAATGGTAACGAATAATAAAAAGATAAAAAATAATAAGAGAAAAAACTTTCATATTGTATATATGATAATAAATAAGCAATAAATAAAAGCAAAAATTAAACCAAAAAAAGGGGGAAGAAAACATTTAAAATGAAAATTGAAAAGAAGTAAATATAATAAGAAGCAGAAAACAACACACCTAGAAACTATAAAATTACAAGATTAAAAATGTATGGAAACACACAAACACACACAACTAAGAAGTTAGAAAGAAAGAAAATAAGGGGAAAAAATTATAAAAGAATCAAAATAAAAAAATACACCGATAGTAATTTAATGAATAAATCATAAAAATATAATACAATAAGAAAAAGGCAACAAAGATACTAAATTAAACTAGGAATAAACAAAGTTAAATTAAGAGACCAAAAGATAAGAAGGAAGGAGACTTTGACTAAATGCAAAACAATGACAATGCCAAGAAATGAAGCGAAAAGACAAAAGTTAAAATTAAATTGACCAAAAAATAAATAAAAATGTAATAAAGCAAGCTCATAAGCGCAAATGCAATACAATAATCATAAATGGAAACAATAAGAAAAATAAGAAAAAAAGAAAAGGAAAATAAATAAAAATCAAGGAAATAAGAATAAAGGAGAAATTAATAAAAAGAGAAGAAAATACAAAGAAAGGCAATAAAATGAACAAGGAAAAGGAGATAAAATAAACCAAAAAATTACTCCATAGAAAGCCACAAAATAATAAGGAAAGAAAGACAAGAAGAAAGGAAGGTGAAGGGAAAGTGGAAAAAGAGAAGAGGACAAAAAAGAAGAAACGGAAGGGGGGGAACAATCTAAAAGGAGGAGGCGAGGGGAAAGGAAACCACAAGTCAGGAGAGAGAAAGGAGGGGGGAGCTAACAAAGGAACAGAAGGGGCAGGGGGAGAGGGAATTAGTGAGAAGGATGATGGAGTGCTCTCAAGTTGGATAGTAGCTGTAGACACCTAAATTTGGACACTTAATTTATCCAAATTTATACCTTTTTATCTAAACATTCCCTTATCTACATTAATTAAGTAATATCACTATCATTTAATTAATACCTCTAAAGTTCTTCTAATCCCTAAGGTATCTAGTTAAATAATTAAATACCTTCCCCCTTTCATCAAATGAATTAAATAAATATGACATTTATGTAATTCCTCATATGTCACATCCTCCATCATTTTTATCTAATCCTAATCCATCTTCTAATCTCATTATTACAGATGTGCACATGCCTAATCCTTGATTAGGATGTGTCACATCCTCCAACTTTTGCAAGTTGGCCTCTAATCTCTCTTAGCCACCTAACCCTCCTCTAATCTTTCATTAACTAGCCTAATCAACCTCTCAAGGAATTTTTAATTCCTTTTATCCTTCCAAGGAATATTAAAATCCTTTTTTCTCTTCCCCATGTGATCTTTGACTTGTCACATCAAGTCACATGTGACAAGTGCTTACCTTTTTAGGCACCTTGTCTTATCCAAAGTACTCTATACCTCTCCCTATGGAACCTTGTCTTATCCACAAGACTCCCCAATCATATGAATTTTAAATTCACTTTTTATTCCTCCAAGGAATCGTCTCATCTCCTAATGTACTTTCAAAGTAATTGTCCTTCTTCCACCTCATGTACCATCCTTCCACCTCATTTACACATCATCATTTTTCAACCCACTTCACATTCCACATGTCAAGATGTGAGGGCTTGTGAGTCCTCAACTCACCATAGCCCTACATCTTGGCCTTGTTGGTTTAATCTCAACTGTCCATTTATCTAGAGAATTCAAAATTCTCTATAAATACCCTCTTTTTTCTCATTTAGGGACCTTTGCATGCCATAGCCAAACTCTTGCAGTTTTATCATTTGAAGCCATACTTAGCCATTTTCTCACATCTTAGAATTTTCATTCATTATCATACAACTCCAACTATCTTGCATCCCCACCTACTTGCCATCCAAGGACCATACAACACCACGAATCGAAGGGCCAACCAAAAGAACAGCTCGACAAGGTGAAATGTTCCATTTTGTTTTGTTAAGCTAATCATTTACCCAATCTTGAGGTGTAGGGTGCTAATATTTGTTTTCTTGCTCTCTTTTATTTGCTGCTCAATCTCTAACATATATTTTCACCCGTTCACATTTCTGGCATGCCCGGTGGGACCCACAGACGGATCTATATCTTTCATAGTCTCTATTTTTTCACTTTTTGCATGTGTAGGTTGCAGAAGGGTGGACCCAACCTAATAGAGGGGCAGACCCAACCATCCAAGGGTGGACCTGACCTCGAGGGGCAGACCTGACCTGACAGAAAGGCGGACCCGACCTTGTCTAGGGGCAGACCCGCCCTCCACAAACTCTAGAAACTGATGTTTTGTAGATTTTTCATGGAGGGGAAGACTTGACCTGACAAACAGGAAAAATTGACCTCCAGAGGTGGACCCGACCTTGCCTAGGGGTGGACTTGCCCTCCATAGATTCTAGAAACTAAAAATTTATAGATTTTTCACAGAGGGGCAGACCTGACCTGAAAGACAGGTGGACCTAACCTGAAAGACAGGTGGACCTGATCTAAAAGATAGGCGGACCTAACCTGAAAGACAGGTGGACCTGATCTGAAAGACAGGCGGACCTGACCTGGATAGCTTTTTTCAAAAGGTGAAATTTTAATTTTCAGAACTTTTTTTTGTTGTTTTAAGTGTTTCTAACTTCCTAATGTGTCATGTTTGAGTCTATGCAAGCATCTAATCAACATTTGGCAAGAAACAAGGAGAAAAATCACTAACAAATTTTCCTTGCAAGGTTAGTTATTTATCAATTGCTACTTGTTTTGCATAACTTAGGCACATAGTTTAACTAGGGGTTTCAATTAATCTTGTGTCATGCTTGTTGGTAAGCTATTTGACATATCCAATCCCCTTGCACCATTTGGTGATCCTAGGTGACGAGAAATCATAGCTTACCAAGTATTTGTGTCTCTTTTTTTTCTTTTTATTAGGGGACCTGCTTGGGGATTTCATCACCCCAAGGGACGATCCCAACCATGCGTACCGATGGGTATATAAAGGGGGAGAGCCAAAGTTGTACCACAATCCAACCATGTTGTAATTGGTGAAGCGTTGGGATGACGTGAAGAGTTGGTCTGAGCCTCTAGTATCTCGCTAAGGTTTCTGACTCACTCTTGTAACGGGTTGGTGTTCATGGTTTGGGCCTCACATATCGGGTGTATGTCGAGGACTCCTTAGCAACCATGTTCATCCTAGAATAGAAGACTTTGTCATCCATACCCCTTCTACTAGTCTTAGGATTGTGTTGTTTGAATTGTCTTCTTTGTGTGAAACTAGTAATTTTATGTTCAGTTGACTCAGTCGTATCCTTTGATTGATGCTTGTTGTGTTTTGGGTCATTTTCCTTAGTCTTCTGTTCAAAACTCAATTTTAGACCTGTCTAGGGGCGGACCTGTCCTCTAGGGGCAGACCCGACCTATTCCAGGGGTGGACCTAACCTCTGAACCAGCCCCTTTTCAGCCTGTTTTAGCCAATTTTGTCCAACTTTTGTCAGATAGGCGTAATTGACCTCTAGGGGCGGACTTGACCTCTTTGAGGGGTGGACTTTCCCCCTAGGGGTGGACCTAACCCTTGATCAGTCAATTTTAAAATCCATTTCATCATTATGAACCCCCATTTCATCATTTTGAATGCTCGTTCTATCATTCTGAGTCATTGTTTACTCATTCTGAATAGTTGTTCACCTATTCCAATCATTTGTTTACTCATTCTGAGTAAACGTTCACCCATTTCAAACCTTCTTCTATCATTTTGAACTCTTGTTCTACCATTCTGATCATTCGTTTACTCGTTCCAAGTAAACATTCATCCATTTCAAACCTCCTTCTATCCTTTTGAACTCTCGTTCTGCCATTCCAATCATTCATTTACTCATTCCCAATAAACGTTCATCCATTTCAAACCTTCGTCTATCGTCTTGAACTCTCATTCTGTCATTTAGATCATTCATTTACTCATTCTGAGTAAACATTCATCCATTTCAAAGCTCCTTCTATCCTTTCGAACTCTCATTCTTCCATTTTGATCATTCATTTACTCGTTTCGAGTAAACGCTTATCCATTTCAAACCTTCATCTATCATCTTGAACTCTCGTTCTGTCGTTTCGATCATTCGTTTACTTGTTCTGAGTAAACATTTATCCATTTCGAACCTCCTCCTATCATTTTGAACTCTTGTTCTACCGTATTGATCATTTGTTTACTCATTTTGAGTAAACATTCATCCATTCTGAACCTCTCTCTCCTCATTTTCAGAGTCCTTCATCCATTCTGAGTCACCGTTTACTCGTTCTGATTACTCATTCATCCATTTCGATTACTCATTCATCCATTCTAAGCACTCGTTCACTCGTTCTGAGTACTCGTTCGTCTATTTTGAATCTTTCTCCCCTCATTCTGAGATTCATTCATCTGTTTCAAGCACTCTTCCATCCATTCTGAGCATCCATCTCCTCGTTTCGTGCACCCGAACAACTATTTTTTGACTGTTTTTCACCCAAGGGAAGACCTACCTAGCCAGGGGCGGACCTACCCTCCAAGGGAAAACCTAAGCTTTTCTAGGGTTAGACCTACCCATCCAGGGGTGGACCTGCCCACCCAGGGGTGGACCTACCTAGCCAGGGGCGAACCTGCCCTTCAGGGGCGGACCCGCCCTTCAAACAACATTTTCCACCCTCTGTTCAGTCATTTCGAGCACCCATATGTCCATCATCAACACTTTTTCGTTAGTCATCATTTCATCACCAAAATCACATAAGTGCTACTTAGAACATCATTAGAGTCCATATCCATCATCAAATCATCCATCCCAATCACCTAGACTTCGTTTTGAGAGTTTTGATTTTTATGCCAAAACTTTCGGAGGCCATAACTTTTGACTCGAGTGTTTGTTTGAGCTGAAATTTTATGGGTGGTTGCATTATGAGGTGGCATGTGGATTCTAAATGACCTAGAGTCAGTTGGACCCCGTTTTGCCACATTTTCGGGGCCTCAAACTTTCATCTTGACCCTCAAAATTGCAATTTAATGTTTTTTTTCAATTTTTGAAAAATCATTTTTCGTTAATAACTCGGAATGCATGTTTCATATTTGGGATGTTAGTTGGCAGTTCATCCTATCTTAGTTTTCAGTATTTTTTGGGAAAAAAATGGACTCTCAAAATTATGTCTGTGAAGTTTCCTAAAATGGAAAAATTTGACAATTTTTGAAAATTGCCAAATCTAGAAAAATCTAATTATCAGTACCTTACGTCCTTTAAACCCTAGAACTTGGTGTAGAATCGATCCCATCACATCCTTCAATCATTCTAATCTATGCTTCAATCCAATCCTAATCTGAGCTTTAATCTAATCCCAATCTGAGCTTAACCAAAATCCTAATCTAAGCTTTAGTCCATCTGCAAGATCTTTGGATATTGAAACAAATCTTAAGATTCCTCCCCCCATATTCTTCAATTTCATCCTATTCATCCTTTCATCCATTCTGAGAGTCATTCTCCCCATCTAGGAATTGGTTCATCCATTCTGATCATTCGTTTACTTGTTCTGTGTAAACATTCATCTATTTCGAACCTTCGTCTATCGTCTCAAACTCTCGTTTAGCCATTTCGATCATCCATTTACTCATTCCAAGTAAAAATCCATCCATTTCAAACCTCCTTCAATCATTTTGAACTCTCGTTCAACAATATCAATCAATCGTTTACTCGTTCTGAGTAATCTTTCATCTATTCCAAACCTTCATCTTCTTATTCCTAGAATCATTCATCTGTTGTGAGCGGTCATTTACTCATTTTCAGTAGTCGTTCATCCCTCTCGATCATCTATTCTGAACCTCCTTCTCTCATTTCGAGCAATCATTTTTCCATTTCTATCATCCATTTCTCCAATCAAATCATCATTTTCCCCATCCAAATCCTCTGAACTTCGTTTCAGGGTATTATCCAAATTGACCTAAGTGTCTGATCTGATCGTCATCATTAACATCCACTTAGGATTGTCATTCATCCTAAGTTAATCATTATCGTCGGCCCAATCAATCCATTTTTAATCTCAAAGTGGATTTGGTGTTGCAATCGTCCTTTTATCCTTTAATTCGATCAATCAACATCTTAAGTCACCTAGGATAATCTCTGAACAAGGTTTAGAATCCCTTCCATCATCCTATTTGATCCATCAGTTGATCTTGTCAATCATCGATCGATCCAATCCAATCCAATCACATCCCTATCCAATCACTTTTGACCCAATCAATCTACTTCCATCTTGAAGTAGATTCGATGCCGTAGTCATCCTTTGGTAATCAAATTCGATCATCAAAATCAATCCCATCGCACCATCCAATCATCCTAATTTGAGCTTTAATCCAATCCCAATCTGAGCTTGACCTAAATCCTGATTTGAGCTTTAGTCCGTCCCCATCCAAAATATTTGATCCATCCTTTCACCATCATGAATCCTTATCCTCCATCAATAGTAATCAAGGGAAACCCTAATTACATCGACGACAATAACGAAAGTCTCATTGATCAAGAAGAATATGGCATAGATCCCCTTGACACTATCGTTGCTAGTAAGCTTTCTCCACCCACTTCCCACAATCTAATCACCCCTTCAAGTTATCCCGTTATGTCTTCATCCATTCCTAATCATGTTCCTTATGCTACCTTTGACAAGAGATATCCATCATATCCTTCATCTACATCATCCTCTTATCCAACACCTGCATCCTCTTATCCTAATCTACCATCACAATACCCCTATCTTAATCCCCCATCCACATCATCCTATCTCAATCCTTCATCTGCATATACCCACTACCCTAATCTCCCATACCAATCTACTCACCCTAATCCTACATTCACACCTTCCTATCCTAATCCAACATCCACACCAACCTACCCTAATCTAACATCCACATCTTCTTATCCTCATCCAACATCCACATTTCCCTATCTCAATCCACCACCTCAATCTTCCCATCCTAATCCACCATCCCAATACCCTTACTACAATTCCACCACCTGCATCCTCATGTCCTAATTCACCATTCCAATACCCCTATCTTAACCCTTCATCTAATCTTAATCCCCCATCTATTCCCAGTACTGCATCTAATCCCATTCCCCCATCTAATTCTAGTCCACCAATCCCTAGTCCTAATCCCCCACCAATCCATAATCCTTCATCCACTCCTACCATGCCATCTCAGCCTAGAGTATTCAAGTTTCTCACTCCAGAAGTTCTCCAAGGACTTATAACAAAGAAGACATCTCCCACTCCACACGTTGAAGTTGTGGAATCATGCCATCCCAACCCATCATCCACGGTCATTAGTGATGAGACCCTTCTCCACCCAATACCTATCATTGATGATACCACCCCTAGCACCACTCAAACCATCAAAACCATCACATCCTCTGAATCCACTGAGCCCCCATCTCCTACCATCACATATACCGAATCCATTGAACACCCACCTCCTACTCTGAGAGTCGTCAAACCCATCGATGACACCCAAATCCAATCCACTAAAATCCATTCCCATGAATTTTTTGAATCCTCTATCCCTCCATCTTTCCCACTTAAAGAGTCCCACCAAGACTCCATTATCATGCCTCCCGCACATGATGAGTCATGCCAAGAGCCTGATCCAAGGCATGCCAACATATCCCCTTCTCCAAATCAAGATCCTACCATCCCATCTAGTCCACCTCAAGATCATAGTCCCCCATCCATTCCATTCCATGATCCCCTTGTCATTCAAGATTCCACCGCTCCATATCCATCTCCATCACATGAGCCCACTACCACAAATCCAAATCCTATCATATCCCCTAATCCCTCTCCTGATACCACCCATCCAAATGTTGCTATCCCATCATCTCCCTCTCATAATCCCCCATCATCACCTAAAACTGCTATCCCCACACCGCTTGCATATCCCCTTGGTACTCTCACATTCTTCCATGGTGGCCTCCTCGCAGAAGAAAAAAATAGCGTATATACCACCCATCATCCTCCACCTAATAATGGACTCGCATCATGTTTTCAGAATAACACAAATTCTATCATGGATCACATGCTCAAGAACATGAACTATCAAGGAAAAGGTTTAGGCCTTCATGAGCAAGGTATTTTAGAGCCCATCCAGGTCAAATAACAAATCTGTATGCAAGGTCTTGGACCTATCTCCCAAGACTCACAATCTAAAGATGTTGGTACAACCTCTAGATGTCCTCAATGAGCCTCTTCCAAAAGAAATATAGGCTCTTCCCATCGCTCCACTAGATCATATGCTTCCATCCCTCCTCCTTCATCATATCACCTCAAAACAACCATCCATATTCCTCCTTCATCTGCTCCATCCATTTTGGGTCCTTACATCCCTTCATCCACCATCTCACATCCTTCATCTACTCCATCCATCTTGGGTTCTTATGTCCCTCCACCCACTCCGTCCGCTTTGGGTCCGTATATCCCAAAAGCACCTCCTCCATCTCATCCTTTCATCCATCTGACACCTATCCATGTCATCCATCATAAACATCCCTCTTGCATGCCCCCTAATCAGGATCAACAAAGGCACATACCTACACATTCTCCATCTACACGTAATCCTCATAATTTTACCTTCATTGCTCTACATCATCCATATCCTTGCACCCATCCCATTGCTACTAAAAGCACTTTGGATGCTAAAGTAAAAATACATAAATCCAAACATCCACATGAATCTAAAGCTCCCAATGTCCCCTCTAAAAGACATGGTGAAGAGAAGAAAAATCTAAATCCAAATCAAATCCATAGACCACAAAGGCCCACCAAAGCAAAGATCAAAACCATGTGGATCCAAAGAAAAAAGATGTAATGCCTTCAAATAAAAAATTTGTAACAACATCCAACATCTCTCATCCAAAAGCTAATAATTTTCATCCACCCTCTCCTAAATCTATTTTGGGTCCCTATGTCTCAAAATTTACTATTCCATCTCCTCCATTATCCCCACATTCTCCATCCATTAATCTTCTTATCTTTTCACATCCACCACCACATGTGCCGATGTTGGTCCTGAGCACATCTCCATCACATATCCACCCCATCATTCCATCCATACACTTTTCAACATCCCACCCATTATCCCATGTATCTCCCCTCTCAAATCCCTCTAATTCATCCTCTTACATAATCCATTTCTCCTAATAAGGTTGTACCAACATCCAACAGTCGGTTCGAACATGGGCTCTTAATACTTCATATGGAACTTGATGTATGAGTCATTTATCCATCTCCTTATCACATGTCTTCTAAATCCACTTATCCACATGCCTATCCTTATCCCTCTCCTTCCGCATGCAAATCCAAAAGTCCAAGAAAATTCCAAAAAAGTCAAAAAAGTCAAAAAAAAAAAAAATTTAAAAATGGTAAAGAGAAATAATTCATCCAATGGTGAAAACTTGGAAAACAAGCACCTTGGATAAGTACCATGATGAAAACCTGGCAAACAGGCTTCATGCGTAAATCCCCCTCCATCCTTTTCCACACTTGGGGGCAACTTCTTGATATGCATTCCCTCCATCTACTATGCTTCCAGCTATGCACCCATCTTCCTACTATACATCCTCTTCATTCATCTCCTCCATCTAACCTATCTTATGCATCCTTCTCATCTCATTTATGCCAATCCATCCATCCTCCTTATGATCTTGATATCGATAGAGGCAAACATATAAACATGCTTTGGACACCTCTTGGCATACATTCCCCTCATCCGCACACTATCCTAATCCTTATTCGCATTCATATACCTTCCTTGTCCACCCGTCATGCTACCAAAAATCTCCCTTCCTTATCCATACATCCTATCCATATCCATCTCACTCCCTTATTTGCCCATCCTTCTATTTTACATACTTCATGCCTCACCACACATGACATATTTAGAGTGGGGGCAACTATCTTCCTTTCTGATATAGTCCTTGGAGACATCCTTCATCTCACATAGCATCCCCTCCATCTCCCCATCCTTATCTTCCCATCCAAACAATCCTTTTAATCTCCCTATCCTTATCCCCCCTATCCATCCATCATAGCATCCTTTTAATCTCCCTAACCTTATCCCCCTCTCCATCCATCATAGCATCATTTTCCTCCCCCCATCCTTATCTCCTTATCCATTTTCCTCTATCCTCATCCCATCTCATAATACCTTGTCATTGGTATCTAGCTATAGGCTACTCCCCACGCAATCCAATACCATCTATCTTATCGTCATCACTTCTACTTCTTTTGCACATCTTTTTAGTCTCCTATCCTTTTTCATCATTCATCTATCCATCCTATCATCCTCCCAATTCATTTTGATGATTTGGATAACTATCCCATCCCTGAGCTTTGTGTCATCACCATCATCCTATCCAATCCAATAGGTCAGTCTTATCTTATCATATCAGTCCCATCATTTTATCCCCTTATTAGGGTTATCTCATCATCCTTTATCCATTGTCTATCGTTGGTCTTTTGTCGAACTATGTTTCCCCTGCGCTTTCACGTAGGAAAGCTCGATCATTTGATCCACCCTCGGGGTTCCTTTATTTTCTATCATCATTCTTCATCATCCTCTGGATCATTTTTTCCATCCTATCTTTATCATCCATTGAGGTCTCCATCGTCCTCTTTCCATTTTTATCCATGGTTTGTTGTCATCCTTTTATTGAACTATGAGGGCTCTGTACTTTCACATAGGAAAGGCTAATCTTTGATCGGCCCCCGAGCCCCTAGGTCACTAGGATGTGTTAGTCTCCTATCTTGTGTCATGTCTCTTGTGTCGTGTCGTCAAGCTATGCCCTTGTCTAGTTGGTTCTTAACAAACAAGATCCACTTGTATCAGCAGATCCAATCGGTTCTGAATATCCTGCATCATATTGATCTTTCAATTTAGTATCCATCATTGGTCTCAATAGGATGCATCCTTCCTAATAGACTGCATCAATCCCATCCATCCCCTTGATCCTATGGCAAAGGATGTTTGAAATTGATTGCAATCTTTTGATGCTTTTTGCTTTTTTTTATCATTTGAGCTCCCTATCATCACTTGTCATGGTCGCCTTGATCCATCATATCATAGTGTGCTTTGACTAGTCAACATAGGGGCATATCTTGATCTTTTCTTTGTTGTTATCTTCTCGGTTGTCCCACGTAGTACCCACCAAGATCCCTGAGGTCTTGTGTTACGCTGGGGAATCCTTGTGTGCTTGTGGTTATCCCAATACTTGGCCCGACCAAGGTCATCATGACTTTGGGGTGTTGGGATAGCCTTCTTGTTTGTTGTGTTTGTTTCATGCATTAGACACTAATCTTCCTTGGTCCTCTATACCTTGGTGTGTCGTTTCTTCTGTTATAGAAAAAATCAGTGCTCCTAAAGATGGAAAATTGCATTTGGATTGCATTTCATCTCCATCCTCTCATCTCTCAAAATCCCCCCATCCATTCATCCTGTCATCACTCTCCCTTCCCAATCTCCTTTCGCTTATCATCCTCTCTTAGCCATCGCTTTACATCCTCTTCCTCATCTCCCCTTTCATCGTTTCATCCATTGTGAGAGAACACTCATGTTCTCTTGAACCCGCATGTCCTCTGGAGGGGGCATCCTCAATCCCTAACTTTCATCTTCACCTCCATCATCTTCTTTCCTAGTCAATCCTTTGATGACTGGGGCATCTTTCCCAATCTGACCACCTTATTCTGAGTTCTATATTTTAATATTCTTTGAAATGATGCTACTTCGTAACACCATCTCAAAAAGGGGAAAAATGTAGACACCTAAATTTGGACACTTAATTTATCCAAATTTATCCCTTTTCATCTAAACATCCCCTTATCTGCATTAATTAAGTAATATCACTATTATTTAATTAATACCTCTAAAGTTCTTCTAATCCCTAAGGTATCTAGTTAAATAATTAAATACCTTCCCCCTTTCATCAAATGAATTAAATAAATATGACATTTATTTAATTCCTCATATGTCACATCCTCCATCATTTTTATCTAATCCTAATCCATCTTCTAATCTTATCATTAGAGATGTGCATATGCCTAATCTTTGATTAAGATGTGTCACATCCTCCAACTTTTGCAAGTTGGCCTCTAATCTCTCTTAGCCACCTAACCCTCATCTAATATTTCATTAAATAGCCTAATCAACCTCTCAAGGAATTTTTAATTCCTTTTATCCTTCCAAGGAATATTAAAATCCTTTTTTCTCTTCTCCATGTGATCTTTGACTTGTCACATCAAGTCACATGTAATCTCTTCCCATTTTCCCATGCATGTTCTAGAATATTTGACTTGTCACATCAAGTCACATGTGACAAGTTCTTACCTTTTTAGGCACCTTGTCTTATCCAAGGTACTTTCTACCTCTCCCTTTGGAACCTTGTCTTATCCACAAGATTCCCCAATCATGTGAATTTTAAATTCACTTTTTATTCCTCCAAGGAATTTTCTCATCTCCCAATGTACTTTCAAGGTACTTGTCCTTCTTCCACCTCATGTACCCTCCTTCCACTTCATTTACATATCATCATTTTCAACCCACTTCACATTCCACATGTCAAGATGTGAGGGCTTGTGAGTCCTCAACTCACCATAGCCCTACATCTTGGCCTTGTTGGTTTAATCTCAACCATCCATTTCTCTAGAGAACTCAAAATTCTCTATAAATACCCTCTCTTTTTTCTCATTTAGGGACCTTTGCATGCCATATCCAAACTCTTGTAGTTTTATCATTTGAAGCCACACTTAGCCATATTCTCACATCTTAGCATTTGAATTCATTATCATACAACTCCAACTATCTTGCATCCCCACCTACTTGCCATCCAAGGAGCATACAACATCACGAATCGAAGGGCCAACCAAAAGAATAGCTCGACAAGGTGAAATGTTCCATTTTGTTTTGTTAAGCTAATCATTTTCCCAATCTTGAGGTTTAGGGTGTTAATCTTTGTTTTCTTGCACTCTTTTGTTTGCTACTCATTCTCTAACATATATTTTCACCCGTTCATAGTAGCAGATGCCAAGATAAAGTTAAACTCCATCCCTCATCATGATTAAGGTTATGAGGATGATTGTTGATTTCAATGGCTTCTTTTAGTTTTCTCTTTAAGAAGTTGTCTTCTCTAGACAAGATTTGGGTATTTTCAAGGAAAATGTGATGCTTGGTGGAAGCAGAGTGGTTAGCTAGGGCTGATTTGGAGATGCCTTCATGTCTGATGTTGGCACTATGATTTTTGATTCTGGTGTTAAAGGAATGACCAATTTCACCTATGTACAAAGTGCCACTTGAACAGACCACCTTATAGACCCCAAAGTTAAGAAATATGTCTTTGGAATCTTTAAGGGAAGGGATGCACTTACTCAAGGTAGAGTACAGCTTAAAAGCACAACGAATGCCTTTTTTAAGAAGGATCCTAGAGATTTTTTGGGAGATACCATCAACAAAAGGAAGAGAAGCACCTAGGGGTAAAGAGGAAAGAGTTGGATTGGACTTCGAGAAGACACTAGATTTGGCTTGGTTGAAAGCACAAGATATTTGCTTGCTAGAATAACCATTCAATTTGGAGACATGATGAAGATGAGAAAACTCTTGCATTAAATTTTATTCATCACAAATTTGGTACACTACTTAATTTGACACCGTTTTCCAATGGACGTTTGTCAGTCGTTCAACAAATCTTTGTCAGAAAAGCAATGAAATGAAAAAAATATTTTCGGTGCAAGGCCGATGACAAATTAAACGTCAAAATAACGGCACAAATTCATTGGTCGTCGGCATCATAAAATGGCCTAGATGTTCATCGAAATATCGACGAGAACTTCGTGTATCCACCGATGAATTACACCAGAAGTTCATTGCCATTTCAAAAAAATGAGCAAGGAGTAGCATCAAAACAACACCAGAAGTTCGTTGCCATTTCGACGAAATGGGCAAGGAGTAGTGTCGAAAAAACACCATAAGTTCGTCGCCATTTCGACAAAATGGGCAAGGAGTAGCGTTGAAAATGCACCAGAAGTTCGTCACTATTTTGACAAAATGGGCAAGGAGGAGCGTCAAAAAAACACCAAAAGTTCATCAAAATTGTGACGAAATCGGAAAGGAGTTACGATGAAGCCTTCGTCGCAGCTATAGCAACTTCGTCGGACCTTTTCAGTGACTTGTCGGTGGTTTTCATTGAAATTGCGATGAAAAAATGCAATTTTTTTTTTAAATATTCATTGAAATGTACCATCGTGGAGACTGATGACTGATTCAGGGTATAAAGAATCATTTTTCTGCCACCATAGTGAAAATTTAGCACTTTCTTTCATCTTTGCATATTGGTTTGATGCTTCAAACGATGCATTTCTTATATTGAAAAGTGCATTACCTTATTGAGCTTCTCTTTGTTTCAAGAATAGTTTAATTTTCTCTACTTAACAGGGCCAACCATGTGACAGTGGAAGCTCATTTGGCCCCTCCCCCCTTCACATCACTCTCAATTCCCCATACCCAATTATATAACATTAATCATTCATTCATCCATTAATAAAATATAACATTCATTCATTCATCCATTAATAACATATAACATTCATTCATTCATCCATTAATAACATATAACATTCATTCATTAACATATAACATTTATTAATGAACATATTCACATTCATTCATTAACATATAATATTCATTCTTTCAGTTTTTACATATTATCAAAAATATGGTTGTCATGATATGATTACAATCACTTTTTTTTTGTTTCTTTTTTAAAGCTACATAAAGCTGATGTGGAGTATCATTTTCTAAATCAATATATGTTGATCATGCTCTACATACTCTAAATTTGAAACACGAAAGGTTATGTACATTAATTAATACACCAATTGCAATTAAATATGTTTAAAAGAACTTTAGAGTGGTCCTCTTTACCTGATGGGGCCACATCATGTTCCTGATCTTCTCTATCCTGATCATGCTCAACATGTTGATCACACTCTACATGCTCTAAAGTACCAGGATGCACACCATGACCTTCATTTGCACGTTGTGCTCCACCCTCACCAAGTTGCATTCCAATGTCATGCGCAGTATTATCATTGCTTGAATGTTTAAAAAAAAAAAGTCATATAATTACTTTATGGTGAAAATTAATATTGAATAGATTGCACAAGTATTCAATTTTAAATAAACTTTATTGAGTTTATTTACGTGTGTGTCAGATGTAGTGGAAGGTTGTGTTTTCCCAGTCAAGACTCTTAGGCGTTCAGCCACGGCTCCATAGCCTTGCTGGAAGGCAATCTTCAGGTCATCTTCTGTGGGAACTCTATTGAATTCAGAGGCCTACATTTTTGCATAGGATCATGAATTTTTCTTCTATGGTGTGATAAAACCAAAATTGTTTTCAATTTATTATTTCATGGATACTATATTTCATTTATTGATACTTACAATTCATGCGACTAATTTCATATAACCACCAGAGCCAAGTTTGTGTTGCCCGTGTTTCTCTAGTCTTTCCTTTGTTGCCTTTGATGTGTCGGGAAGCCTATGAAAAGTTTGAAATACGTTAGATTATGTAAAAAAAAGAGTAATTAGTATATAATTACATTGTTGATAGTATCACATACCTTCCTTGGCCCGGTGGTGTCTTTCATTTTTTCTTTTCAGCCTTCTCCTTTCCATCCGACACCAGGTCATTCCACTCCCTCTCTGGAATCATGGAGGGATGCTCATACTTTTTTTTCTTCTCTAAATCTGACCTATATTGGCCCCTCGTATACTTTAGATAGGTACCAGCTTTCTAAAGGACCTTGGTTCGGTTGAATGTTTTATCACCGAACAACACAACTAAATAGTTAATGAGCTCATCTTTTAAATCTTTATTTTGGGCATTCCACCGTGTATGTATGGGGGTCCCGATGAGCTCCAATGTAATATCACTCAAATGTTTATAAAAAATATCATTTCCTACAAAATGATCATGGGATCAATAGTCTAAAAAGAGCGATCAATAAGTAAATTTCAATTGGATTATATATAATAATAATTAAAACATTTTAAAGTATCTGAGACCTCTATATTTATGGGAACGAAATCCTCGGTCACCACAAGTGTGACCGGAAATGTTCCCATACTAGTAATACGAGAAGATCCAGGAATGCTACTAAAACATCACAAGTACTAGTGGCCTCTGCATCCCCAGGTACATGTCCTAACGCATGTTCCGGTATGTGTTCATTATCAGAGGGTAAATTAACAGATGCCTGCATGGTATGTGTTGCCAACATTTCAGACGACGATATAGGCATGGATGATGGGGTCAGATGATGTGATGTATGCGTAGGAAGATCAGGATGGACACTTGTACCAACCCTTACTCCTCGGGCAGCACTTGCAGTACCCTGATCATGGCCAGGAGCATCATGAGGAGGAAAATAACCCTGTAAAAATAACACATATTTTAGTTCATGACATAAAAAAGTACAAAATATAAAACTATGAATGAACTTATGTTATAATTAAAGACCTAATGACAACTTACTTGCAAGTTTTGTAATCTCTCAATCAATATTTTAACCCTCTCTCTTATCTCATCTGTTTGAGGCACTATGAACATCAACTTAACCATTTCTTGATTGCATTTTTTTTGGATCTTTTTTATCATATTGAGAGGGTTTGTTGAATAAGCGATGTCATCATCACAAAATATTGACTACACCTCACTATCGATGCTCTCTTCTTTTGCTGGTGCCTTTCCCTGATCATTCGACTGCAACAAGAATATTAAAAACATTATCGAAATTAACCCAAAAAAATTATTAAAAAAACATAATAATAAAACATTTTGCTCGTATCTAATTTGTACAATTACAATGAGGTAAACCTATTGAGTAGAAGTGCCTAAAGATAGATCGCAATATGTGCTCTGGGCCAGATCCTTCTCCGTACGATCAATGTACCCCTGTGACAAAAATTAAATATAAAAAAACATTACCGAAATGAAACCAATAGATTTACGAAAAAAATATAAGAATAAAATGGTATATTGGAGTCATTAATTGGAGGTTGGGTAAAATGGTACATAGTACGTACCACCCCCATAGTAATTGTGTTTGTAACTAATCGATTCAAATTGTAATCGATTAGCAACTCTTCCCCTGCAATTATTGATTTTATCGCACATACGAATACACAGTTTCCCTCACGCGCCTTGAATATGTAATTGGGTTGCTTATTTGTTGACCAGGTCATGTACTATTTATAAACCCTACAATATTCCCTGATGCTTTTGGCCTTCCGTCAATGTACATAGCCACTCCTTTATTTTGATCCTTATCTTTTAGTTGTATATAATTTGCTGACAATGCATACTTATGCATACTTCATGTATATCGAACCAGTTGCATCTAGTCTTTGTAACTGTAACAGGGTCCAACATACTCCATCAATTCAGTAACTTTTTCGTAACAGACCTTTATGTCGTCCATGCAAAATAGGCCCAAACCATGTAATGACGATGGTGCTATGCGATATATCCTCTCATTGACACAAAAATCAATGTTTATTGGAGGAAGTTCCTTGGATACCCATTGTTTCCATAGATGTTTGTACCTCAAGGGCACCTCGACATTGCCTATGCTCTCATCATCATAAGAACATGACCCCCCTTCGGCAAGAAAAAATTCCATGTGTTTACGGAATTTTCTTCTAATCTTTTGACCTCTAGTTGATCTCCCTCCTTTAGACATACTACATGTCTCACTTTCCTCTTCTCTTCCTAAATTTTCCTCACTCGAGGAAGATAAACCTGACAAATACCTATTTGGTGGTGCCTGCACTCATAAGGATGTTGGATGAAGTTTTTTCATGGTGATGTGATCCCAAGGTGACATTATCATTAATATATCATTTCATCGCTAGAATTTCACAGGTTATAAGGTAATCAAATCTTGATAGATTGCAAGCTATTGTTACTACCGTCCAAATGTGTCCATCACAAATCAAATCTACTTAACGCTTTAACTCCCAAACTTTGTAACAAGTGTTAAATGTGACTATGGTCCACCAGTTACACAACCAAAGCCTCAAATGTATTCTCTAATTGTAATCAAAGGAATTTTTCTCTTCATTCAAGTAAATAAACTTGAAGGGAAACACCACCAAGTGGTTTATTGGACGCCTACATGACTAAAAATAGCAGCAAATTTACATTTAATTTTAATATGTCTAAGTGGTTAATGGGGAGGGAGTGTGTACTAGGCCTGGTTAAGTCATCATAAGTTTATGCTTTGGCAATAAATTTTTATTAAGTCATATTAAATCTTCCTATGTCTAATTGCTATGAGACTTTTGGTATGTTTTAAGGTAGGATGATTGATGAAAGATCCCAAATACTAGCCTTTCTCCATGGTATCCAGGTACACATAGCAACGGTCTTCTCTTATACTGTTGGACATGATTTAAAGAACTTAGCTAGGAATTATTCATTTAACCTAAGGTTTTCTCATAATGCCATCATTGGAAAAGTATGATCAAATTCTTCTATTATGAAGAATTGGTCTATGTGCCTCTAGTAATCACTATAAATGTTTGTAAGGATAAAATGACTAATTGCATCAGGTAGGAGAGAATCAACTTTGAGTTCTTCAAAGATTATATTCCTCTATTCATAATTTTTAAGGGTTGTGTGTGGAGGAGGTTATCACTACCAAGAAGGGAGGAGACCTTTCCTTGTATTCTTTTATAATTTTCATTATTCTTATTTATTTTACACTTACATTTACAAATACACATACATATGCATTTACTGTTTTCATTTATTTCTCATGTAGTTTAATAGTTTGATCGATTTCATAGTATGTGTTGAAGACTTTAGAATTTCAATTACATTAATTTATGGATATGTTGTCTCTATAACACTACAAAACCATATGCTCTTTGCATTTACACTTGCATTTAGAAATACACATTTATATACATAGATATAGATTTCTTTAATGATATGTTGCATTTATTGTTCTAGGAGAGCATCCAGTAATTGCATTTACATTTACATTTAAAAATACATATACATACATATATATATGTGTGTGTGTGTGCGTGTGTGTGTATATCATTTATATTCAGTGTTCAGAAACAGCCCATTAGGTGTGTACATGGATAAAAATTCATAAAATCAGATCTACCATACATGTTTTGTTGAAACCTAGGCTTGAACCTCTCATTTCACATGCTTTTCTTCACAAAACTATTGAGGAAAATAGCTATACCTTCTTTATTTCTCATCCTACGCCCTATTCATGCATCCTACAATTACAGCAGTATCCATTGGGCCTCTTACACAAGCTACAGTAATCACAAAAAGTGTAAGAGCCCCTTTATATCATGTTTTGACTACAAAACCCTCAAAGACAGGGTAACTCAGATTATGATTTGTTGGTGAGTTGTATGGACAAAATCATTAGCACCAGCTCATTCTTGGAGTTTTTTGAAAGAGAAGCGAATCAGGTGGCAGTTAAGTACAAACCTTATAGTGTCAAGGTGAATGAGGTGATCAATTTTGATTGGCCAGCTAATGAAGAGTACCAAAAATGGGTAAATGTATATTTAACTGAGGAAGAGTGAAAAGATGTAGGCTACTAACGATTGACAAATCAGCTGTTGTAGTTACAATAGATTCTAGTTTTGTTTTTTTTTAACAATCTAGGCGCGGAATTCTTGAATTTTTTTTGTTGCTGCATCAACCATTCTCAGCAGGCATGATGAACAAGAAGATTCTCTGGGGAGATTGCTATTGTAACAATTTTTTGGAATATCACAAGGCAGTCCAATTGGCTGGTGACACGTGTGCTTTCTGGCCTGATGCTTGTTTGCTCCTTTTTCTATAAGAAGGATTTCAAGGCCAAAAGTATGAGTTAGCAAGTTAGATATTTTTGGTCGAGTCTAGATGAAGTTGTAGAGCAAATTGTAAAGTCTAATAGTTTTAGGAAAAATGCAATTTAGGTTTTGAGTCATTCTGTAGTAGGTTTTGAATTCATGGGGATTTGATGTTTTATGACAGTACTGGCATTTGAATTGATATCATTAATTCAAACTCATGTCTCTCCATTGTACAAGCATATCTGAATTTTGAATAAAATGATCAAGGGTTGTTTCGTTCATCTCACTATTGTGGTGTGTATGGTTCTTATTTTAGGTTTAATTCAAGGAATTAATTAAAATGCTTGAATGGGATTGTAGGTGGATATGTTTTGTATAAGGATTTGATAAGTAGTATTGGGTTAAAATACATATTGATGAGATTGTAAAGCAATTTTATCAAGGATCTTATATGTTATGTGTTAAATCTGTCATAAACCCCTAGATGCTTATAAATTTGACTTCTCCAATGGATACATGGCACTGATCTAAGTTGTACTTATTTGTATGGTTCAGTATTTGTTTTCCTTTACCTAGAGCTTGCTACAAATTGCAAATCAATGACTATCTTATACTGTGAAATGTTGTTGTAGTTATCTCATGCTCCAAATAGTTGATATTATTGATAAACAACCAATTCTATTGGGTATTATCCTATTATATTGAGCTATTAAATGAGATTATCTGTTGTTGTTAATGTTGTTTATGATGATGGTGCAAAGGTTGTAAACGCATTAAGGGATCACCCTCCCAGGTCTTGTAAAGCCCAAAGTGTAGGAGGTCTTTCAAATCCTCGTCAGTTGGTCCAGGTCCTAAGAGCTGCCCTTTATTGGAATTGGAAATTCCATAGGTAGATAGAAGATCAACACGCTTCTTGTAAAACAGCAACTTACCTTGCATATATGTTTGTGGTGGAGGTATTAAGAAGAATTGGCAATACTTTATTCCATTTATTAAGTCTACCTTAGCTATATACTTGGGCTAAGTCTCTGATTATGAGACTCATCACGGTAGAAGGCTATGTGTGTGATGAAATCTAGACCTCAGCAAGATATTGGGTAGATTATGGGGAGTTTTTCAAGACCTGAGGCTGGTGGATAAAAATGTGAAAGACTAAGCTATTTTATTTTTTCTGTCTTATCTTATACCATTTTACGAGAATGGGGGTGCCAATGTACGAGAAGATCTTTGGAAACTAGGCATGAAAATTGAAGGTTAAAGAAAATGGGGGTGCCAAACTTACAGTACTCATTGCCCCTTGGTCGTCAATTTTCCCTGAGTGCCCTCAACCTCGTCCTCAACACTAGTATTGACCTTGTTTTCACTCCTCCAAACTCTTCCTCAGCATTGATATTGACCTTGTTTTCACTCCTCCAAACTCTTCGTCAGTGCTGGTATTGACCTTGTTTTAACTCCAAACTCTTCCTCGGCGCTGGGTATTGACCTTGTTTTCACTCCTCCAAACTCTTCCTCAGAACTAATATTGACCTTGTTTTCACTCCTCCAAACACTTCCTCGGCGCTGGTATTGACCTTGTTTTAACTCCAAACTCTTCCTTGGTGCTAGTATTGACCTTGTTTTCACTCCTACAAATTTTTTCTTGGCGCTGATATTGACCTTGTTTTCACTCCTCCAAACTCTTCGTCGGCGCTGGTATTGACCTTGTTTTAACTCCAAACTCTTCATCGGCGCTAGCATTGACCTTGTTTTCACTACTCCAAACTCTTCCTCGACGCTGGCATTGACCTTATTTTCACTACTCCAAACTCTTCCTCAGCACTGGCATTGACCTTTCACTTCTCCAATTTCATGAGCTACAACCTGGTTTTGTTAGGTTTTGCAATATGTTAATTAAGTTCAAAATTTTGGCGCCATTTAACTAGGTTTTAATATTCTACAATATAGTTAAGTATATATTAGCTATATTTTACATAATAAATAATATAATTATTCAACTTATTATAATTATATATTATATTCTTTAACAAAATTATTAAATCATTATAAAATTATTATAATTAATTAATAATAGAATTATATTTTTATATAATACAAAATATAATTAATATAATATATATTTAATATAATAGTAATATATATTAATATGAGAGAGAAACTAAATTTTGATTGGTTGTTTCATGTCAATAATCCAAGGATGGCATGTGTCCTTGGGGAGTTATGCTCAAGGTAGCATGCCATTTGATTAAAGATATGATAATTCTCTTTTAAGACCTCTTCAATGTACCCATTGCACACTTAAGGAGACAAAGATAAATATAGGGAAGAAAATATAGAGAGAGAGGGAGATAATGAGAAACATACAAATAGAAAGGGAGACAAAGAGATAGAGAGGGGTAGAGAGACAAAGAGATAAGGATGAATAGATAGAGATATAGGGAGGGTGATTGATATATCTCTCCCTGTCGCTCTCTATATCTCCCACTATCTATGTCACTCCAACCTCTTCCCCCCTCTATCTATTGAGCTATC
>VDFB02270651.1:702537073-702622153 GCA_007258455.2 Sequoia sempervirens | reverse complement strand
AGAGGGTGGGAGAGAGTGGGATAATTTCAAGTTATTCATTTGAAGTTAACCTTATCATGAGCACCTATGATGTAGACATTATAGGAGCATCTCGAATTTCAAGATATTCTAGATTCATGAGAAGTGTTGTGTGCAATAGGTACCTTAGAACTCCTAGTGAAGATGTATGACCAGGAGTGACTAAGTTGAGCTCGACTGCCATGCCTATCTGTAAGTGCCTTCCATCTATTTTCATTTCATTTCCATTTTGGATGAGCTATTTCTTTTTATTCTTTTACTTTGTGTACATTTGTAACTAAACTAGTAAAAATTGATTCATCTCTCCTTGCAGAAAATGCTGATTTTTGAGCCATCGAAGAGAATCTCAGCCAAAAAAGCAATGCAACATCCTTATTTTGATGATCTTGAAAAATATCAATTCTGATTTGAAGCAATTATAAAAGAGCATGTGAAGCGTTGCGAGGGAATCTCAAGTTACTCATTTGAAGTTAACCTCTAAATGAGAACCTATGATGTAGATATTATAAGAGAATCTCAAATGTATGAGTGACATTGTAAAATATTTGTGAGAATAGAGTACCTAAGGCATTGTAATAAGATTTGTACTTGTAATGACATTTATTGAAATATTGAAATTTGGTGCAGGGGCTGTAAGGAAAGCTATGGTGTGGAAATAACTCTCCTAATGTCAAAACCTCAGCGAAGAATGCAGAGATACTTTTAAATTTTCAATTATAGTCTAATTAAGATACACTTGAAAGAAATAGCAGAAACAGAGAAATGAACATACATAGACGAACACCAGATTTACATGGGAAAACCCTTATGCGAGAAAAACCCACCACACCAAGAAAAGCCCCTTAGTATTACAGTAATGGAAATTACATACAGAGATCAAACTTATCTTTCTGATGTCAATTTACAGTAGCATAATCCTTGATCAACCTTGTACAGAACATTCAAATTACAATATTCTCATAATTGAATTCACACTGATCACTCATTGAACTATTCATCCAACCATTCGTCCAACTATTCATTGAACTAAACATCATCTGCAATTGCAGAGTATATCCATGTCATCCTTGTCTGTTGAACTTCCTCATAGAATGGCCACAATAGACTAACTTCCAACGGTTCCCATTCGGCTTCTCTAATTGGTCGAAGACACACCACGTAGGATAGTCTTCCAATTGGTCAACAACGTTCAACTTGTGTTAACATGTCGGTGAGACACTAACCGTGTCTCCCTGATGCCACAAGAGCTGATTGTAGTTATCGCCAAGAGTTCTCACCATCAGCAAGACATTATACTGAGTTCACAAACTGTCGCTTGGACTTCCCCTTGTTGCCAAGACATCATACCGATATCCATCACATGTATCGCTATTGCCAAGACAATCGATAGTCGATGAGAGATCATACCGATGTTTAAAGGTCACTTAGACATTAGCATTCCCATTGGTGAGATTATCGCTATTCACCAAGAGATCATACTGAGCCTTTCATGCTACACCAAAATTTCCTACCGTCGGCGAGACTTACCGCTTTTTCCAAGAGGTCACATCAATGTTCATACCCATCGGCGAGAGAACCAACTATCGGCAAGAGTTCTTACTGAAAGCCTCCAAGTTACCCTGAGACCACCTTTCACCATGAGTCATACCAATAATAGCCAAAGCATCGGCGAGACAAACACCCATCGCTAAGACTTCATACTGAAGAGTTCA
This sequence comes from Sequoia sempervirens, assembly GCA_007258455.2. NCBI lineage: Eukaryota > Viridiplantae > Streptophyta > Pinopsida > Cupressales > Cupressaceae > Sequoia > Sequoia sempervirens. The sequence continues at coordinate 702,620,423 of VDFB02270651.1, read as the reverse complement.
AGTCTCTCCCCAATGACTCCGAGTGTAAAGCTATCGGCAAAACACCATCTGTCACCAAGAGTTCTTACTGAGTCTTCATGCCTCTCCCTGAAACCACTTGTTAGCTAGACAAACTCACTCAGCAGAGGGTTACACCAAACACAACAAGTCATAGCGATAGCTCTAGTCGGCAAGACATCAACAAGGTCTCGGCAACCTTAACATTTCATAAGGTTGCACAACTGCTAGTCGGCCAGACAGAAAGTATGTCACACCAACTTTTCTCTTTTAGAGGTTTCAACCTATGAGATTGAGGCACAATATTCCAACAATCTCCCACTTGAAGAAGATCACATAGGCACCTCCAGATCACAACAAAACTACAAAAATTCATGGTCACTAAGGCCCATCGAATTGGCACACCACCTAAACTTGTCTGTGCTCACTGGCTTCATCAATGCATTTGCAACATTCTCCAAAGTATCCACTTTTTCTATAGAGACCTTTCCATCCTCCACCATATCTCGTACAAAATGATAATGTACATCTATATGTTTCGTCCTGGCATGGAAAGTAGGATTCTTTGCCAAACAAATAGCAATCTGACTATCACAATAAATTGTTATTTTCCCTACATCAAAACCAATGTTAAAACACAAAATTTTTAACCAGATTGCTTCTTTAAAGGTGTGTGTTGCTGCCATGTATTATGCCTCTGTAGTGGACAAAGCGACTACAGCCTGCCACTTACTCATCCAACTAACTGCACCACCATTCAACATGAAAGTATATCCACTGGTGGATCTTTTGTTGTCAATGTCCCCTTCCCAATCAAAATCCACATAGCCTCGAATATTGAGAGTCCTCTATGATTCAACCAAGTTCCCATGGTAACACAAAGCATATTCTGAAGTGCCCTTCAAATATCTAAACACTCTTTTCACAGTATCCCAATGTGTCCTTCCAGAATTAGCCATAAACCGACTAACTACTCCCACTACTTGGGAAATGTCTGGCCTTGTACAGACCATTGCATACATAAGACTGCCAACCACACTAACATAAGGTACACTGGTCATGTCCTCCATCCCAGTAGGATATTTTGGATAGTCTTCAACAAATAGCTTCGTTCCCTGCAAAACTAGAACAACTAGCTGCTTGCAATCATTCATATAAAATCTCTCTAGAACAGTCTTAACATACTTACTCTGACTGAGCCAAAGCTTTCTACTCTTCTAGTCCCTAGTTATTTCCATTCCCAGAATATACCTTGTTGCACCATGATCTTTCATTTCTAACTTTGCAGACAATTGAGACTTAAGATCAAAAATCATTAACTTACTATTGCCTATGAACAACATATCATCAACATAGAGAGAAATAATAAGAACTTGATCACTTTCAGCTTTGTAATACACGCAATGATCATATTTTTATCTTACAAATCCCAATAACAAAACAAAAGTGTCAAACTTCTGGTACCACATTCTAGGAGACTACTTAACCCATACAAAGATTTATTCAACTTGCAAACCAATCTTTCTTTACCTTTTTCCACAAAGTGCTCAGGCTGAAACATATAAATCTCTTCTTCAAGATGACCATGAAGAAATGTTGTCTTCACATCCATTTGTTCGATGTCTAAGTCATACGCTGTTGCAAGTGACAAAAGAAATCTAATGGACGTCAGCTTAGCTATAGGAGAAAAAATTTCTCCATAATCAATTCCCTCTACCTGGGAATAACCCTTCGCAACCAACCTCGCCTTATATTTTTCCACACTGCCATCCAGACCTATTTTCTTTTTAAATACCCATTTGCAGCCCACAACTTTTCTTCCTTCAAGCAAGGGCACCAAACTCCAAGTATCATTTTTTTCTAATGATGCCATTTCTTCATTCATGGCTTCCAACCAAGAGTTTGAATCAGACATTATAAATGCCTCTTTCATAGTCCTAGGCTCATCAGTGCTAGAAATTAAAACATAGGCACAAGTAGAATCTATCAAAGAAAACCCATACCTATCAGGTTGCCTTCTTTCACGAGTTGACCTCCTCACTTGTTGAGGCTGAGGTTGTTCTTCTTAATCAGAACTCTCAGAACTACTTGAGCTCTCCTTAGTTTCAGGTGTATTTTAAATTTTCAATTCCTCTTTATCTAGTGTCGGAGGAATTTCAACTACGTCCTTTTTGTTTCTGATTTTGTCTCTAACTGCAAATCCAAGGTAGAAGGCTTCAGCTCACGAAAGATAACACTTATGTTGTATAGAACCTTCTCCGTATTAGGATTCCAAAACTTGTATCTTTTTATGCCAGCACTATAGTCAATAAAAATATATTTGACATCCTTGTTCTCCAATTTAGATCTTTTCTCATACGACACATGTGCATATGTCTCATAGCCAAAGACTCCAATGTGTCTCAAAGAGGGCTTCTTACCAGACCATGCTTCCAAAGGTGTTTTCTCAACAAGAGCAGAATTAGGAGAACAGTTTATCAAGTAACATGTTGTAGCAACTACCTCAGCCCAGAACTTCTCCTCCAAGCCAGCACTGCTCAACATACTTTGTGCTCTTTCCATCACTGTCCTATTGAACCTTTCTGCAACTCCATTTTGTTGCGGAGTGTAAGGTGTAGTTTTATGTCTTTTAATCCCATGATCTTTACAGTACCTCTCAAAATCATCGAAAAAAATTCACCACCATTATCAGTCCTTAAACATTTTATTTTTCTTCTAGTCTGATTTTCTACAAGGTTCTTAAATTCCTTAAACCGACCGAACACTTCGATTTACTTTTCAAAAAATAAACAAATGTTCTTCTCGAATAATCATCAATGAACGATACATAGTACCTTGACTTAGACAAAGAAGGAACATTCACTAGACCAAAAACATCATAATGTATATAATCAAGCAAACCAAAAGATTTGTGAGGACTGGAATAAAATGAAACACGGTGATGTTTACCATATATACAAGGTTCACAAAACTCGAATTTGAGGTTACAATCTTCAAGCCCCTCAACCAGGTTTTTATTCTTCAAATTTTTAAACCTTTCTCACCAATGTGGCCTAGCCTATGATGCCAGAGCATAGTCTTTTTTGCTGGAAGTTTAACTTCCATAGAGTTTACACTATCAAGAAATTTTTCCTCTTTTCCTCCATGAGTAGCTTTCTGTGACTTTGCAGAGACACTATTGCATTGAACAACATGTGCATCCAGCTTATACAAGGTACCAATATGAGCACCCCTTGCTAGCACCATTGAGCCTCTAGTCATCTTGCAACCATTTCCAGAGAACTTGACTTGCACTCCAATATCATTCAGCATACTAACAGAAAGTAGATTTCGAGCCAGACCTGGTATATGCATTATATCATTCATTCCCTTCACTCTTCCATCAGGGAATTGAATTCTGACTCTTCCATGGCCAACTATTTCCAAAGATGAATCACTTGCCAAATACACCTTTCCACCATTGTATTTTTCATACTTCGTGAACCAGTCTCTATGAGATGTCCTGTGGAAAGATGCTCCAAAATCAATCAGTCATACATCATCTGATGCCTATGTAGCCAAGGCTGCAATGAAGACTTTTGCATCACTCTGAGAAGAATCATTGTCAAAAGAATACTTCTTCTTCTTTTTCTCCTCTTTACAATCCTTTCGGACATGACTAGGTTGCCCACAATTCCAGCACTTCACCTTGGACTTCTTGCCAGGAGACTTTGATCTCCCTTCTGATTTGGATTTGGACTTCTTGTCTTTCTTCTTGCCTTTTTCTTTCGATCTGCCTCTAACAGCAAGAGCCTCCTTCGCCATCTCAGAAGATTTCTTTCTCATCTCTTCTGATAACAAAGAAGCAACAATATTTTCCATCTTAAAAGTGGATGTCGTACTCCCAATAGCCATCACCAGGTGATCCCAAGAATCTGGCAAAGAACATAATAATAGCATACAACGATCTTCTTCATCAATCTTCACACCCACAAATGTTAACTATGCAATAAACATGTTGAATGCGTTCAAATGATCAGCAACATACCCTCCTTCCTACATTCTCAAAGAGTACTTCTTCCTTAAGAAAAATTTATTCACCAAGGACTTGCCCTGATAAATAGCTGCCAGTCTTTTCCACAAGGAAGATGCAGTCTTTTTTTCATGAACATTTAGAAAAATAGAGTCTACTAAATAGAGCCTTATCAGCCCCTTTGATTTTCTATCTACAAGGTCCCAATCTTCTTGCTTCATGCCTGTAGGCTTCATTCCAAACACAGCAATCCAAAGATCACAATCAACCAACAGATCTCCCATTTTAAGTTTACACAACTCAAAATTGCTTCCATTGAATTTCTCAATTTCAATCTTTCTTGACGTGCTTGCCATCTTAACCTATAATTCGAATTACCAAACTTCTACAAGACTCCCACTGAACAGAATTGACACAAAAAATCCAACATACCCACAAGGATAACACAACTGGCCAGGCTCTGATACCACTTGTAAGGAAAGATATGGTGTGGAAACAACTCTCCTAACATCAAAACCTCAGGGAAGAATGTAGAGATACTTTTAAATTTTCAATTACAGTCCAATTAAGATACACTTGAAAAAAATAGTAGAAACAGAGAAATGAACATGCACAGATGAACACCAGATTTACATGGGAAAACCCTTACAGGAGAAAAACCCACCACACCAAGAAAAGCCCCTTTCTATTACAGTAATGGAAATTACATACAAAGATTAGATTTATCTTTCTAATGTCAATTTATAGCAGCATAATCCTTGATCAACCTTGTACAAAACATTCAAATTACAACTCTCATAATTGAATTCACACTGATCACTCATCAAATTTTTCATCCAACCATTCATCCAACTGCTCATCAAACTGAACATCATCTAAAATTGCAGAGTATATCCATGTCATCCCTATCTGTTGAACTTCCTCATAGAACGGCCACAACAGACTAACTTCCAATGGTTCCCATTCGGCTTCTCTAATTGGTTGAAGACACACCACATAGGATAGTCTTCCAATTGGTCAACAATGTTCAACCTGTGTTCACATGTCGGTGAGACACATACCGTGTCTCCCCAATGCCACAAGACCCAATTGTAGTTATCGCCAAGAGTCCTCACCATCGGCAAGACATTATACCGAGTTCACAAACTGTCGATCAGACTTCCCCTTGTCGCCAAGACATCATACCGATATCCATCACATGTATCATTATCACCAAGACAATCGCTAGTTGATGAGAGATCATACCGATGTTCAAAGGTCACTTAGACATTAGCATTCCCATCAGTGAGACTATCGTTATTCACCAAGAGATCATACCGAGTCTTGCATGCTACACCAAAATGTCCTACTGTTCATGAGACTTACCGCTCTCGCCAAGAGGTCACACTGATGTTCATACCCATTGGCGAGAGAACCAACTATCAGCAAGAGTTCTTACTGAAAGCCTCCAAGTTACCCTGAGACCTCCTTTCGCCATGAGTCATATCGACAATAGCCAAAGCATCGGCGAGACAAACACCCATCACTAAGACTTCATACCGAAGTGTTCAAGTGTCTCCCCGATGACTCCGAGTGTAAAGTTGTCGGCGAGACACCATCCGTCACCAAGAGTTCTTACCAAGTCTTCATGCCTCTCCCTGAAACTACTTGTCGCCTAGAGTCTCCCCAACATCCGATAAGAATGGCCTGTCAGCTAGACCAACTCACTCGGCAGAGGGTTACACCGAAGACAGTGAATCACATCGATAGCTCCAGTCGGCAAGTCATCAACATGGTCTCAATGACCTTAACATTTCACAAGGTTGCACAACTGCTAGTCGACCAGACAGAAAGTATGTCACACCGACTTTGCTCTTTCATAGGTTTCAACCTATGAGATTGAGGCACAATATTCCAACAATCTCCCACTTGACAAATATCACACAGGCACCTCCAAAGCACAACAAAACTACTGAAATTCATGGGCACTGAGGCCCATAAAATTGGCACACCACCTGAACTTGTCTGTGCTCACTGGCTTCGTCAATGCATCTGCAACATTCTCTAGAGTATCCACTTTTTCTATAGAGACCTTTCCATCCTCCACCATATCTCATACAAAATGATACTGTACATCTATATGTTTTGACCTGGCATGGAAAGTAGGATTCTTTGCCAAACAAATAGCACTCTGACTGTCACAATAAATTTTTATTTTCCCTACATCAAAACCAATCTTAGAACACAAATGTTTTAACCAGATTATTTCTTTATAGGCGTGTGTTGCTGCCATGTATTATGCCTCTGTAGTGGACAAAGCGACTACAGCCTGCCGCTTACTCATCTAACTAAGTACACCACCATTCAACATGAAAGTATCTCCACTAGTGGATCTTCTGTTGTCAATGTCCCCTACCCAATCAGAATCCACATAGCCTCGAATATTGAGAGTCCTCTATGATTCAACCAAGTTCCCATGGTAACATAAAGCATATTCTGAAGTTCCCTTCAAATATCTAAACACTCTCTTCACAACATCCCAATGTGTCCTTCCAGGATTAGCCATAAACTGACTAAGTACTCCCACTACTTGGAAAATTTATGGCCTTGTATAGACCATTGCATACATAAGACTGCCAACCACACTAACATAAGGTACACTGGTCATGTCCTCCATCCCAGTAGGAGATTTTGGACAGTCTTCAACAGATAGCTTCATTCCCTGCAAAACTAGAACAACTAGCTGCTTGCAATCATTCATACAAAATCTCTCTAGAATAGTCTTAACATACTTACTCTGACTGAGCCAAAGCTTTCTACTCTTCCTATCCCTGGTTATTTCCATTCCCAGAATATACCTTGCTACACCAAGATCTTTCATTTTGAACTTTGCAGACAACCGAAACTTAAGATTTCAGTATTCAACCATGAAAGTAGAAGAGAGAGCTGACATCATATATCAAAACATTAAGCATTCATTATTCCAACCAGCGAAGAAGGAGATGATTACTTTGCTTCATTTTCATTTGCATAACCATATAAAGGCATGGGAACCAAGAAGACCAAGGATGTCTAGTTTTATGTGGAGGTAATGGATGTGGTCCAAACTTTAGGAGGGGCAAGAAGGTCAATGTATGATCCTAATGAAATTGAGGAAGAACAACAAGAGAGGGACAGGAAAAATAAAATCAATATAGAGTTTCAAGGATTGTCTAAGCAAGTAAGAGAGCTATGGGGGCAGCCTCATCTAAAATATTTTGAACTAGAGTTTGATATACCATTTAAAGAGCTTGGTTTTCATGGAGTTCCTTTCAAACGGTAGCAATCTTTGATGGGGTATTACTTGGATACCATGGTACTTATGAAATATTTGTATGAACCTATAGGATCATGTTGGGGCTGTCTACAATCACACCTCTCAGTTTTTTTAATCTCGGAGTGGTTTTCCTATGGTATCCAATTTTTAGTTGATGGAAAAAGTGTCAAATGCAAGCATTGGAAAGTTGCAAAGTGGTGCAACTTTCATTCTGCAACTTGTGTGACCAAATGAATGATTCCAATGCATCTGAATAGGTATGTTTCTACTAGGCATGGCCCTCTTTTGTACCCAAACACGCAGAATCACTCTAAGCTACGTTCAACCAGATTGATCCCTTAAGGGTCCAAAGTGCAAAATGGCTGCAAACTTCAACATGTTGTTACTCGGATACCATGAGGCATAGAAACTTATTGTCTAATTCTATGGGATTTTGTTGGGCCCCTCTACAATAACCTCTCTCAGTTTTTGTTATCTCAGAGTGGTTTTCCTGTGGTGTCCAGTTTTCAGTTGATAGAAAAAGTGTCAAATACAAGTAGTGGAAAGTTGCAAAGTGGTGCAACTTTCGTTCTACAACTCATGTGACCAAATAAACTATTCCAATGCATCTTAATAGGTATGTTTACACTAGTAATGGTCCTCTTTTGCACCCAAACATACGGAATCACTCTGAGCTATGTTCAACCAGATCGATTCCTTAAGGGTCCAAAGTGCAAAATGGCTGAAAACTTCAGCATATTGTTACTTACATACCGTGACACTTAAAAACTTCTCATATGATCCTATGAGATCATGTTGGGCCCCTCTTTAATAACCTCTCTCATTTTTTGTTATCTCAAAGTGGTTTTCTTGTGGTGTCCAATTTTTAGTTGATGGAAAAAGTGTCAAATGCAAGCAATGAAAAGTTGCAAAGTGCTGCAACTTTTGTTCTACAACTCGTGTGACCAAACGAATTGTTCCAACTCATCCAAATATGTATGTTTATGCTAGGCATGGTCCTCTTTAGCACCCAAACACGTGAAATTTCTTTCAGCTATGTTCAACCAAATCGATTCCTTAAGGGTCCAAAGTGCAAAATGGTTGCAAACATCAGCATGTTGTTACTCAAATACCATGATGCTTAGAAAATTCTTGTCTGATCCTATGGGATTGTGCTAGGACCCTCTAGAATAACCTCTCTCGGTTTATGTTATCTCAGAGTGGTTTTCCTGTGGTGTCCAATTTTTAGTTGATGGAAAAAGTGTCAAATGCAAGTAGTGAAAAGTTGCAAAGTGGTGCAACTTTTGTTCTGCAACTCATGTGACCAAACGAATTGTTTCAATGCATACGAATAGGTATTTTTACACCAGACATGGTCCTCTTTTGCACCCAAACATGCGGAATCACTTCGAGCTATGTTCAACCAGATCAATTCTTTAAGGGTCCAAAGTGCAAAATGGCTGCAAACTTTACCATGTTGTTAATCGAATACCGTGATGCTTAGAAACTTCTCGTCTAATCATATGGGATTGTGTTGGACCCCTCTACAATAACCTCTCTCAGTTTTTGTTATCTCGGAGTGGTTTTCCTGTGGTGTATAGTTTTTAGTTGATGGAAAAAATGTCAAATACAAGTAGCAGAAAGTTGCAAAGTGATGCAACTTTCGTTCTACAACTCATGTGACCAAATGAATTGTTCCAACACATCAAAATAGGTATGTTTATGCTAGGCATGGTCCTCTTTTATACCCAAACATGCGGAGTCGCTCCAAGCTACGTTCAATCAGATCGATCCCTTAAGGGTCCAAAGTGCAAAATGGCTGCAAACTTCAGCATGTTGTTACTTGGATACTGTGACACTTAGAAACTTATACTCTAATCCTATGGGATCATGTTGGACCCCTCTACAATAACCTCTCTCAATTTTTGTTATCTCAGAGTGGTTTTCCTATGGTGTCCAATTTTTCAGTTGATGGAAAAAGTGTCAAATGTAAGAAGTGGAAAGTTGCAAAGTGGTGCAACTTTCATTATGCAACTTGTGTGACCAAAAGAATTGTTCCAAAGCATCTAAATATGCATTTTTATGCTAGGAATGGTCCTCTTTCACACCCAAACACATGGAATCGCTATGAGCTACGTTCAACCAGATCAATCCCTTAAGGGTTCGAATGTAATATGTTGAAATAGGTCATTCCACCTATTGTTCAGGATGTGTCTTGGTGATATGGGTCTGATGTAAGTAGGATAGGGAGTAGGAATAATAAAATAGCATTGATAAAGGCATTGGAAGAGATTACTAACGCTGCCCCTATTGAAAATTCAGAATTGAGGCCCCTTAAAAGCAAGGCTAGAAGAGGCGAAAAGAAGAAATTGCTTGAAAATAAGTTAGAATGGGTTGGAAATAGGGTGAGGTTGTGGAGTTTGATGTGTTCAAAAGGTCTGTAAGGATAGGGGAGGTCAAAAAGTATGTTATGCCATGATGTCGTAGTTGGGAAAACAGGGGTTTTGAATGAAAAAGAGATGTTTGAGGGAGTAAAAGTGGGTAAAGTCAAGAGACAGTATAATTTGGTGGTCAATTAAGTTTGTGCAGGAAGAATGAAGAGTGTTGGAATAGGTTATGAGGATCAGGTTCGGGTTCGGGTTTTCAATTCGCCGGTTAGGCCAAATTTTTTTGGAGGGGTGTTCAGTTCGTTTTGGGTTCGTTGGTACAAAAATCATGTAAAAACAAAATATATATATATATATATGCAGCCTACAAGCATGCATTAGGATTAGAATATCACATAATATCATATAAACAAAAAAACCACCATAAACTTGAATGCCATTTAAAACATGCATGATAAATATTCATCCTTGAAACTTGAATTGTGGTAGCTTGATATATAGAGTCTATTGATGCTAGGGTTCAATTTGTGTGATTTTAAAAAAATAAGCCAACTGAGTAGAGTTATCAGCATTCTTCATAAATCATAAGAATTTGTTTAGTACACTAGCCATTTTGATGTTTTCTTGCAGTCTCAAACATTATTTTGCATCATTGTTACATTGGTCTTGAGAGTGGTAGCTTAATATAGCTCCACAATACAAAATCTAGTTTACCTGTGCAGTGTAACAATGGCATAGGAAGATTTTTCTTTCAAAGAACCAAAGGGTGAGTGCACAATTGAAGTGTATAAACACATATCTTTTTGTAATATCAAGGATACTTTTTGAAACTTCCATGCATTGCTAATCTAAAAGAAAAATTCTTATGTATCCTTTGCTTAATTGACTTGTTCCAATCAAAGGATTAAATATATTGGAATCTTTTTATCAATCATTTCATAGAATACCAATTGAAAACATGTTTTTTGCTTTTAGATAAAGTTGTTTACCATCAATCAATTAATTTATTCAAGACAAACCATGAAGGACAACAATGATCAATGCTATGGCTAACCAATTAATAAGTATACACTTGAATAAGTCAAGCATGTACATGTGAATAAGGGAAGCACAAGTAGTCACAAACACATATGCCTTGAAGTATACACATGAATACATAGTATACACAAATTAATACAAAGTATATGCATGAATACAAGGTATACGCATGAAAACGCGTAAGTCACAAAGTATACATTGGAACACACGTAAGTCACAAAGAATACACGTACATTGTAAAGTATACACTTGAATACACGTAACTCATATCTATTGAACCATGAATTTATAAAATGCAAATATGGACACCATCGATAAAAAATATTTGTATTAACCAAATAGCCATGTACACATACATCAATATATGTTGATATAAATATAAAATATAGGTACAAAATAGCCATATAGGCTTACGGGAATGTCATATAAGCATACAATGTCAAATATATCCAATACAAAATATATACAAAACTGCCATGTAGGCATACAACAAAGGGCTCTAGAATCAAAAGTCATTGCTCTCCAGGCTCTCGAAATAAACTCTTGCCCTTTGTTGGTCGATCGGATGGTGATAGGTATGTCACTCGTTTCTACTGCACTCGAGGAGTGCTCCTGTTGCTCCTCCTACTAGTGTTAAGTTCTTGGTGAAGTTTTAACTGTTACAATAAGAAGTAAAGACATTAATATATAGAAATTACATTATAAAAATGATATATTTAAAAAAATAATCACTTACGGCCATCTCACGATCACTCTTCACAAGGGAAATATTCACACGTTGATGCTGAGGCATGCTCAAGCCCTGTATAAACCATCCAAATAGAAATTAGACTACTAATCAATAATTTGGTTTGATTTTTCACTCGAACTAACATCTATAACAACAAATGTAAATTGAAATTTAGTAATTTTCCTCATACCTCCCCTGTCAGAGCCATCGAGGATTGTATAGTGGATGAAACACCGATATCCATTGCCCTTGTAACATTTGGAAGTATCTCTACAACCAACATCTAAAAATAAAACAACAAATTATTTAATCACAAAAAAGTTACAATAGCAATCCACGTCATGAATTATAGTGTATGAGATCTTATGAACAAAATTTTGAGTGCTTATTAAACTATATATTTATGATTATCATGCTTACTATTTTGCCTATCCATATCTTGTTCGAAAGGACATGTTTTTAGGGATTTACCCATAGCAACAACCCATTGAATCATTTGATTAAATTCTTTCATACACATGTACGATAATTGTGGTGGCATAGATTAGGCAACTTGAACTATTTGAAAAAATGCCTCAAAAGAAATGGAGTCTCGTGGTGATAGAATGCCATTACAAAAAAATGCACATCATGGCATTTCATCACCATAAGAACGCATTTCTTTCAGGAATTTTTTCAAAAAGTTCATTGCCTTCTCTATGGTATTATTGCTTACTATTATGGTTTGATAGATATTTTTTCAAGCATCCATAGTTTGTTGGAAAGCACCTATTTTAGGCTTTTAGCCATAACAACAAGGAAGCACAAGTAGTTTGATAAAATTCTTTGGTACACATGTATGAAAAATGTGGTATCATAGAAAAGGTGGTGAGAATTTTGAATAAATGCCTCAAAGAAATGTGGTCTCATGGTGATGGAATGGAATTGCATCGTGCCATGAGATTGCATTTCTTCGAGGCATTTTTTGAAACTACTAACTGCCTTGTCTATGCTATTGCTTACTATTATGATTTCATAGATTTTTTCCAAGCATCCATAGTTTGTCGTGCAGGTGCACCTTTGCAAGCACATCCCTCCATGTGAAGAAATTGCATCACTGCTTATGTTGACTTTCTAAACAACTATATTGTAGTTGAAATTTTGTCATCTATCAACATCTAGTTATTAGTTATGGAATGTGAAGTAATGCTTTGAGTTTGAATGATGTGCAATGCAACGTAACCAACGATATGAATATAAACTACATAAATCTATTACATACAATTCATTAGTTAAACTCTTTATTCTATTACCTCCATGTAGGTTTGATTAAATCCACTAGCACTGGGAGGTGTTCCCTCGAAACCTCCAATATTACCCTATTCAACATCCAAAATCACATATTAAAATACCATTCATAAAACAATGCTATTAACATGTAATAAATTTATAATTTTTTACTAGTTACATACCCCGCCGATAGATGTATTGCAAAAATAAGTAGGTGGAGGGCCGGTGTATCCAGTCTCAACACTGTGACCCTACAATTTTATTAAAATCATAAAACTAAATTAGGTAATCTTGCATTTCAAAATCAAAGTTTAATAAATTAAATTCAATGAACATGCTAAATTTTACCTAAGTATCAATTCCATACGCATCATGAAAAATGTCAGCCACCCTCTCCATCTCCATAGCTGCATATAGATCCTCTACAGTAGCCTCTTGAGTGTCGGTGGAGTCATATGAACAAGTTGCCCTGCAAGATTGACACACATGGGTTTGAAGGCCACCACTCGAAGACTCCCCTGGATGGCATTGTAGAATAGGGCTAGTATGATGGATGACACTCTGGGTCAAAGTGTTAATCACCTACATTGTCTCTACGTCGGCGCTCTCCTTCGTGACAATAGGCATAACAACATGCTCATGAGGTGGCCTAGTGAGAGCTTGTCTCCCTTGCTGCGTAGGATCCGGTTGTGCACCGAGCCTATCCTAAGCCGACCCCCCACATCTCCCATGGAAGTCCCTCATATAAAAATAATTTGGGATTTTGTTCAATATGAACTCATTGTATAGTTTCCTAAGAAAATACTGGGGGACTTCACAATTGTTGCATGGTCGGTCATCAAAGACCATGTACCACCTATCATAAAAATGGTTCCTAATCTCTTGGTGGTGACACCAATGAATAGGAAACCTCTTCACATTGAGGGTAATATTTTTATTTGTGTGTGGGTCAATAAATAATGAACACAAATCGCCTTTTGTAATTTTTAAATCCTTTACTTGTTTATATGATAGTTTATCTACATAATATGCCCTAACCGCCCGCCTCTTATCTTGCCATCCAGTTATTTGTTTGCTAATTAAATCCACATTTTTTAACATATCTTTCAATGAATTTGCGAGGGTCATTCTTTCTGTGGTTGAACCATTTGGATCGCTCAACCTACTAATAAAATCCTGAATTTTTTTTGTTGCTCTCAATCTCACTCATTAAATTTTGTTGAGTGCCAAGAGGGTGTTGAGGGATTGGTGGAGGAGGTTGTTGTTGAGGTTGATTTTCTTGTTCAAGATTTTGTTCTTCAGAATTTGGTTGCTCTTCTTATTGAGGATTTTGTGGGTTTGCGAGTTCATTTGCATCTCTTACAAATTCAAAAATCTATATATCAAATATAACATAAAACTAACAAAATCAACCTAAAACTAAGAAATTCAAAACAAACAACAAACAATACTTACCTCTCCCACCTCTTCGTCGTTGTGGTGCCATCCTTGCAAAGAAGTAGCAACTCTTGTTGAAGATTTGTGCTCAATACCTCCTCCTAGAACACGAGCACGAAAGTTGGGGTTTTTGGCCGAGGGTAGAAGAAGAAAACAGTCGAAGTGAAAATGAAAACTTTCAAATTTTTTTTTGCTTTTAACATGCTATAATGCACTCACATTATAGCATTTTCAAACTTTGTTTAGAAAGTGGCCACGGAATTGCTACCCAACTTCATGCACCTTCCCTCCCTTTTAATGATACAAATATAGATGATATTTTAAATATGATGAGTTTATACCTTCCTTAGTTACACATGACATAGTTACAACTTATGATGTTACTTTTCCTACATGTCAAGATAATGTTAGTCATATGGCTTATACATCTCCATATACTAGCTTTTATGCTAAGCCATATTTTTCTAGGAACATGCCTACTTTTCATGCCCTAACTACTTAATAAAGTTATCAAATAATTAGATGTACATATCATAAAATGTATTAAGGGATATGACAGAATAAAATTACTCACACAAGAGAATAAAATAATAATAAATATGTTGCAAATACTTGATAATAATAAGCCAAGTCAAGAGGGAAAAACTCCAAAGTCTTCAATAAGAAAAAAAATCACAATATGATAATAATAAACTAGCTAAGTTAACTCGTATAAATACATACTTATATCATGGATCCCACCCAATCTAACCTAGGTTTACATATATGAGACAAATATAAGTATTGTTAGTGTATTCTACTCTAGTTAGGATAACTTAAGAATAGCTAGGTGTTGGAGTTGACCCTTGACTCATTTCCCATGAGGTGTCAAGGATGTTGATGTGTCTTGAGAGGTGTCCAATCCCTCTCGACACCTCTCCCTTGCATAGAGGAGAACAACTCGCCACCACCATAGGATGAGGAGTCCTCTCCTTAATCCATGGCATGTGTTAGATCATCCTCATTCAATCCTCTCCTCAATCCATGGCATGTGTTTTCTCATCCTCATTCTTTATAATGAACCGGTTGAGCTCATTGTTGATAGTTGGTTGAATACATTATCATTGATTCAGATTCATCTTGTGTTTATTGATAACTCTTTGTTCTTGCAGGCTCTTTCATGGTGGGTATAGAAGAAATGGGTCCTAGCTACTAGCCTGATGAGGGGGTGTTAGTGTATTCTACTCTAGTTAGGATAACATGAGCCTAGTTAGGTGTTGGAGTTAACCCTTGACTCATTTCCCATGAGGTGTCAAGGATGTTGAGGTGTCTTGAGAGGTGTCCAATCCCTCTTGACACCTCTCCCTTGCATAGAGGAGAACAACTCGGCACCATTGCAGGATGAGGAGTCCTCTCCTCAATCCATGGCATGTGTTTGCTTATCCTCATTCATTCCTCTCCTCAATCAATAGCATGTGTCTACTCATCCTCATTATTTATAATGAGGGGTTGAGCTCATTTTTTATAGTTGGTTGAATACATTATCATTGATTCAGATTCATCTTGTGTTCAATTGATAACTCTTTGTTCTTGCGGGCTCTTTCAAGTATGGATCCATTGACCAATAACCTTCTCTAAACATGAGACATCAAAAAATTGATGTATTTGATTATCGGAGGTAACTCAAGCTTGTGTATTCCACTATCAATATTTTGTAGAATTTTATATGAACAATAATATTTAGGTGAGATCTTTTTATTTTTCTTTTTTTTAAGGATATTGTAATTCCCCAAGCCACACGCCTAGGATAAATTAATGGAAAAAACATAGACCAACTTTTTTTGTAAAAATAAAGTGGCATCTAGCAAGCCACACAACACTAATATGTGCTCACTTGATATAATAATTATAGGAGCTAAAAATTAGCTCCCAACACCCTAAGATCATCTTCCAAACCAAAATATATTCCAAAAGAGAGAAATGACAATAATAGTTTGCTATGATTAAGGATGCAAGATTGATTGATGTATTGCTTATAAAGTAAAGGTTGGAGATAGGATTAGAAAAGATCAAGACACGTGTCTTAATCCTATACAATGAAACAACTACCTCAACAATTATTAGATGACCTAGGACACAAGTATTACATGACAAGATAAGATAATATAAGATCATATGACACCTAAGACTTCTAGAAATATTCCCTGGGACCTAAGTAAACTTAACATGTAAATAGGACCTATAAGTGAACTAGATAGGTAAAATACATATTTACACCAACACCCCCCTTAAGTGTAACTTAGGGAGTAGTGAATTATTATGCAAATAATGTAAAAGTTCATGATGATGATTATGGGTCCTAACAACTAGGCTATGTAAGGTACCCCTTTACAATGCAATCTCTCATAAATAGAGAAAAGGAGAAATACCAATGGGAAAAAACTCCTCTCCAAAGGAGATAAAAGACACAAACAATTTCCCCTCCATGGGAAGGAAGAAGGGAGACTATAAAACCCCCCATAATGAGATAACATGCTGCAAAGAAACACTAGAAGAACAAAATTGGAGTAAACTTTGGACCCTTAATCCAAGCAACAAAGGATAAGATGAGTATGATTTTTCGAAAGCATAGGATCTCTTTGAAGCAACATTTAAATCATAATAAAGCAACAAAAATAAAGATTGACTATCCTAATGCCAAGGAACACTGGAAAACTATCGATGTGGAGCAACCTTATAATCTGATTGAAGTAATAGGAGATATGTACAAGATATAAACTTGAAATGAAGTACAAGGATCAAAATAACACATTCCCAAGTGATAGGATGTCCAAGTGATCAACCATAATATGAATACTTAGGAATCTAAATAATTTAAATACCTAGGGTTGAATCCAAAAAAAGTGCATGTATGACATGATAGAGCTCCTCAATACCTTTCCAATACCACAAGAATCATAAAAATCAAGATTGTGGAAAAAAGTTATGAGCTTGAGAGAAAAAAATAAGATCTAACTTCAAACAACAAATGTTGGCACTAAGTAGAAAAAACTAGAAAAATTACCTTGTCCACTATAAAGTACATAGATCCAAACTTCTAAAGATATCTTGTTTTCAAAAATTCAATACCATGGAAAAAAATTATGGCCATTTGAAAAAATTCCAATTCGGGCGTTAGGGGTCCAGGTTTGGCCCCGAGGTCCATCAACTCCTAGGCACCCATGTGACCATGCCACATAATTTTTTAAAAAAAAATACCACCAGTCATAGTGTCAATGTTAGGGTGGAGAGGATGGGGGTGATGGGCCATACATCTCTTGATGGTGGCTACTGGTAAAAATAACCCATGACCAATGACTTGATTTAAAATAACTAATTGGTGAGCATTTAAAACAAACCATTTTTATTAATAAAACTTATGAATTTAAAATTAATTCTTATACCATCAATGGATGATGATGCAAAAAAATTGAGATGAGTATGAACAAAATTTGCAAAAGGATATTCACTCAAGATGCCAAGAATATTTGTCTTCTATGTACCAGTTACTATAGATTCGATAGCGATGTACAATATGGTTGTGTATAGATCCATATGGATTCATTCAGCCATATGGAATGTGTCAACTACTAAAAATTTTCTCTAATGTCCCCAAGACAAAGTGTTCAATTTCAATAATTTGATAGGTGATCTTTAAGTTTTTGAGCCTTCTAGACGTGATGGCAGGGTCTTTTTTAACCTAAAGTACTTTGAAAATTCAACTGCCTCCTGGATCTAACAACCTTCACCCTACTTGAAACCCTTGTAGATATGACCCTATTTGTCAAATTTTAACAAAATAAAAGCCAATTCAAAATTTCTCTAATGATCTATATTTAACTATGAGGTCCTTGAAACACCAAAATGAACCTAAAATTTTCTTCAAGCCAAAATATGTCCCTCATCTATTTAGGAAGGAATCTATAGCACTAGAGATTTGAGACCATGTAGGAGCTGAAAATTAGCTCCCAAGATCAACTATCAAACTAAAATATATTCCACAAGAGAGAATGGAAAAAATAGCTTGCTATGATTAAGGATGCAAGATTGATTGATTGACTATAAAATGTACATGAGATGCCTTTCTTATAAAGGAAAGTTTGTGAGATAGGATTAGACAAGATCATGACATGTGTCTTAATCTTATACAATGATACAACTACCTCAACAATTATTAAATGATGTAGGACACAAGTATTAAATGGAAAGATAAGATAAGATAAGATAAGATCGCATGACACCATAGACTTCTAGAAAGATTCCTTAGGACCTAAGTGTAAGCACATAATCTGCACAATAGCTTCAAACTCAACACACATTAGTACGGGTTAGTTTAAAACAAGCAAACTAAGTGCTCCTATGAGATGTTCAAATATACTTAAGGATGCAAACTAAACAACAAAAGATGAAAGAAACTAATTGAAAGCATGTAAAAAATCATGTTTATACCTATCCCATAGTGGATTGGTGCTACTTTGATGTGAAAAGTATCCCTTTCTCAACCCTTGACAAGCTAAATGATGAGAATGCCTTGAAGATGCTTATGAATTCAAATGACAATAATGAACTTGTGCCTAAGATTGTGGATCCCCAACCAATAGTGAAATGTTCTATTTATAGGAGAGAATGATGGAGAAATGAGAAGAATGGAAGAATGTGGGATAAAAAACAAACCAATGGCAAGATTCCACTTGTCAACATGTCAATGGAGGAAGGTTGTGCACATTTTGGTCATTGTGCATGATAAATGCTATTAGGTTCAAATTTGAAATTTATAAGTTGGCTTGTTGAGGAAGAAGAAAGTGTCTTAAGTGCCAAGTTGAAGACATGTAAGAGACAATGTAAGAGGAGTTAATGCCATGTTGGAGAACAAGTCCCTTTTGGGGGGAGATTTCAAATTTGAAGTATATTCCATAAAGATGCCATTTTGAATGAAAATAGAAGAAATAATAAATCAAATAAATTAATTTATTGTGCAAGTTGCAAAAGCTAGAGGATTGGATGGATTAGGATTGACATTAATCATGATTTGATTAATTAAGAGGGAGATTAGTTGAATGTGAAAATAAACTTAAATATTTGGATTTATTTAAGTTAAATGAGAAGATAAAGAACATTAGAGATTTAATTAAATAAATTTGATATATTCAATTAAATGGAGAACTTTAGAAGATTAATTAAATAAACTTGATTTATTTAATTAAACAGATATCTTTAGGAGATTAATTAAAGAGATGACTTTAGAGATTAATTAAATAAAATTAATTTATTTAATTAAAAGAGGAAATATGATGAATTTTAATCAAATAAAGATTATTCGATTAAAATGGTTAGTAGAGGGATGATTAAGGATGAATTGAAATTAGTGAATCTGGATTAGATGCATGTATATTTTATGTGTATACATTTTTCCCCTCTTTGAAGCAATGTACCTGCTATGTTGGTTCAAAGAATAATCTTGCCACGGTCAAATTTCAAAAAAAATATGATTTTTTCGGATACCCCAGTGGAAAGAAGTATACCGATACACTGCCTCCTCAAGAGATTGAGCAAAAAGTTAGATTTGAGGGTCGATCTCACGACAAAGATGTTCAAGATGGAGGTATGGATGGTTATGATGATGATGATGATGTAAATGAGATTGTTTTAAGATGCTTAGAATAACCAATCTATATTATCCTAAACAACTTAAAATGATGATGCACTGCATTTGAGATGGATGATGTGATGATGCCTATGTGATTATGCAATGGATGTTTTATGTAAATGTATGGTTTATGAGATGCTTAGACTAACAGATCTATATTATGCAATGACGAAAATGTAATGCATTTGAATGTTATGCAACATGCTGACAGTTTGTGGATGTAGGATGGATGCATTGGTGATGATGATTAACTGTCATGGTATGATGTTAGCGTGGAAGAAAGAAGAAATGAGATGAAGACAAGAGAATCCAACAAGTCAATGATCTATGAGACTTTATTAGAGATGATAAATGATGATGCTTATCAGGAATTGGGACTTTAAAAGGGCTACTTACCTTATGTTTGATAATACACATAGGCACGATGCATCAAGGTATAAATAACCAGGATGATGTTGCACCTAGTGTGATGGACTTTGACTCAACAATCAGATAGGAGTACTCATGTTCACACCCGACACATGGAACCTTATTCAAAATGTAGTTTATATATTCCAAACATCTCAGACCAAAACACAGAAAGGAAATCCCTCCTATGTGGTCAACAAGACACTTAAAACATCCTCCCTACACCTAAACAAAGCAAGCATGACCAAGGTTATATTACAAGAATATCCAACAAGCACGAAAGATAAAAAGATAATGATCATTGCCTCATTAATTTCTCTCTAAATCCCTTTGTTTGGACATCATCGAGAGGTCATTGAAATGAGCACAATAAGATAAGTCAAATGACAATGATAAAGTAAACAAACAAGCTAATGTTCTTCAATACCACTAGCCAAGACTAAACTATGGTGATGCCTGATGTTGATGTCCATTGTAGGAAGGATGCATCCTAGGACATGATGTTATCAAATGATTGATTTGGGACTGGCTGAATGATAGGCTATCAATACAAAGATTTGACTAACTTGTTTACTTACTGACCTAGACTTGAGACTTTTGATGTTTAAGTTTACACTTTCAGTTTGCGACACTTGTTTCTGACCGTTTCACCAAAGGTTGAGGATGATGATCGTTTATTATGAGTGATGTTTATTGCGGGTGAAAGCGAGATTAGATGGTTGGATTTTTTCAAATATCTGGATTTTTTTTTTTTTCAAAATGTTTTGAGGTTGTTATTAGTATTTTTGAGATTTTGCAAATTTTTTGATTTTCTGATTTTCCAATGTTTTGGGGTTTTCTAAGATCTTGACCAAGAGACTAACCTAAAGACCTATCCTAGGGGTGTTAGGGGCTGATCAATAGATTAGCCTTTCCTACGTTATATACATAGATACCACATAGTTCAACTAACGTAGACTCAATTATTGATGAGATACAAACCAATGGGTTGCCAATTTGTTATGATGAACTCCTAAAGGATTGACCAAAGTGTCTCGGGAGATGATCAAAGATCAACCTTGCCTACGTTCAAAGCTTAGAGATGACGTATTTCAACAAGATGACTCTATTTTTGAAATTTTGACTGACCTTTTGACCTATTTTTGGATTTTGATATGTTTTGAATATTTTTGGATTTTTCTGATTTTATGATGTTTTTGGATTTTTTTATTTTCTGATGTTTTTGGATTTTCTAATTTAGGGAAGACTTCAAGACCACACACAAACCTGATCTGATGAGAACATGCCCCCAACACAATGCAATAGACTACTCCGATAAAGGTAGGACAAACTAACCTTAAGAATGGATTGAGTAGTTCTAGGAGGGATCATGACATGAACACAAGACCAAGCTATGATGTGGACGCGGATGGGTGATGGATGGAGATAGATGGATGTTGGAAGTGTGATAGATGAATGATTTAGAGCAAGCCACGAAGATCCTAGTGGATGGAAAGTGCTTATTTACACAAGGTTCCTGTTTGCCAGGTTTTCACCAAGGTACTTGCCCAAAGCGCCACCAAAGTGGTTTTCACTAGAGGATGATTTTTTTCTCTTTACTGTTTTTAACCCTTTTTCTAGTTTTTTTGTATTTTTTATGTTTTTTGATTTTTTGTTGTCACCAAGATGTTTATTTTCCAGGTTTTCATTAGCGTGACCATTTTTTCAAGATATTTCCTAATTTTTTTGTATTTTCTGGTTTCATACCCTAAAAGATTAGGCATAAAAAAATTTGAGATGGGAGTTGTTCATGGGTTCCTGTAGGGGTTCCCCTTCTGGTGTTGATAACTGGTATGCCCCTAACTTATAGCTCGTTGTGATGATGAAGGGTCCCAACCAATTGGGTTCAAACTTTCCCTTGGTATTTGGAACATTTTTTTGATTCTCCTTGAGCACAAGTTCTCCAACTTGGAAGGTATGACTCCTGATCTTCTTGTTGTAGCTCTAATTGAGTTAGTTTTGGTAGACTTGCAAATGGTTTAAGGCATCCATATGTCACTCATCCAATAGTTCCAACTCATTCAGTTGTGATACCCAGTATTCTTCATCTGTGATGAGATTCTGCAATGATATTCTCAGTGATAGGAGCTCGATCTCAATAGGGAGTATGGCTTATGATACATAGACCAGGGAGAATGGAGTGGCACTTGTTGGTGTGCAAATACTTGTTCAACAGGACCATAGGGTAGGATTCAATTGAAGGTTCCAATCACGACCAGCTTCATTGATCATCTTTTTGAGGATTTTTAGGATGGTCTTATTTGTAGCCTCAACTTGGTCATTTCCTTGGGGGTAGTATGGGGTGGAAAAGCGATGTTGGATATTAAACTTTTGGCATAGGTTGTGAACATCCTGATTTTTGAAAGGTGTCCTATTATCTAAGATAATGGCTTGAGGGACACCGTAACAACAAATTAAGTAGTTCAAGATGAACTTTGATACCTACTTTGCTATTATGTAAGCCATGGGGATGGCTTCCACCCACTTGGTGAAGTATTGAGTGGCAATGATGATAAACGTGTGTCCACTGGATGAGGTGGGGGTAATTTTTCCAATGAGATCAAGCCCCCACTGTGAAAAGGGCCAAGGAGTGACAATCAAATGGATCTCTTGAGCTGGTACATGGATGAGGTCCCCATGTTGCTAACACTGCAAACACCTTTTGACATAGTCATGTGCTTCTCTTTCCATTAAAGGCCAATAGTACCCCATCCTCAGCAATTTCTTGGCTAAGGTCATACTGCTCAAATGTGAACCACATATGTCATTAGGTACCTCAGTTAAGGCAGTCAATTCCTCCTCAGCATTTAAGCAACGTAATAGGGTCCCTTCAATGCTTCTATGATATAGGGTATCTCCTAGGATGAAAAAATGGGATGACTTTTTGACAAAGGCTCTTTTGAGGTTTGAGGTTATGTCGGCCGAGAGGACTCCTATTCTCATATAAGTGTATATATCATGGTACCAGGGATCACTAGGACCAACGATTTTGCATACAAATTCAGACTCTGGTACCTCGAATGCGGGCACGAGAAGTTTCTCTACGAGGAATTCTTTCTTTGGGATGTTGTGTGGGATTTCTAGGAGTGATTTGATTGTAGCCATTGCATCCTCTGCTCTGTTATTTGCTCTTGGTAGCTGCTCAAATTTGATATCAATGAAGAACTCCTTGAGGCTTTCCACCAATTTCTTGTATGGAGTTATCTTGTCGTCCTTTGTTTGATACTCATTGTTGACCTAGTTGATTATGAGTTGTGAATATCTATATACCTTGAGTGCCATTATTTTCCATTGCACTATTATTCTTAGCCCTATGACAAGAGCTTCATATTCCGCTATGTTATTTGTACAAGGGAATGATAGCTTGTATGATTTTGGAATGCAATCCCCTTGTGGAGTGATGAATAAAATCCCTACTCTTGACCCATGTTGCGTGTAGGATCCATCAAAGTAGATTTTCCAATGAACCACCACATTAAGGTTGAAGATTGATTCGTCAAGGAATTCTTATACGAGTGGGTTCTTTGAGTATATTGGTGCCTCTGCCAATTGATCCATAATTTCTTGTCCTTTGATGGTCTTACATTCCACATACTCAATGTCATGCTCTCTGAGGATCATAACCCATTATGTTGTTTTCCATGTAAGCATTGCTTTGGAAAACAGATACTTAAGGGGGTCTATCTTTGCGATAAGCTTTATCTGATGGGCTAGCATGTAATGTCTAAACTTTTGTTCTACAAATACAACTGCTATATAGGATTTCTCAATGGATGTATAGTTCAATTCATGGCCCACCATGATTCTATTGATCTAATAGACAACTCTCTCTTTTCCATTTTCATCATGATGTGCTCGGAGAGCGTTGAGAGCTACCACTATTATTGATATGTATAAGATCAAAGGTTTTCTTGGAATTGGCGACATGAGGACTGGTGACGTGAGTAAGTATTCCTTGATCTTGTTGAAGACCTGATCACACTTTTCATCCCACTTGTATGCTACCCCCTTGTGCAGTAGATGAGAGTAGGGGACAACCTTTTCTACTAGTTGCACTATGAATCGGCAAATGGACTGGATTCTTCCTTGTAGGCCTCTGAGTTGTTTCAATATTTTGGGTGCCTCCATTTCAAGAATTTCCTTGACCTTAGCAAGATCTATCTTAAATCCTCTCATGGAAATGATGTACCCGAGGAGTTTCCCTGACTGTACTATGAAGACACACTTCTTTGGGTTGAGACTGACATTATATTCCTCTAACCTATCAAAGATGGAGCCCAATGTGGCTATGTGATCTCATCTTTTCTTGGATTTAGCCAATATATCATCCACATAATCTTCCACAGTTTTGTGGATCATGTCATGAAATATTAGTTTCATGGCCCTCTAATAGGTGGCTCCTGCATTCTTCAACCCAAATGGCATCATATTCCAGCAATATGTCCCCCATGGGCAAGTGAAGATAATTTTTTGTTAGTCCTATTTAGCTATCATGATCTAGTTGTAACCTGAGAACCCATCCATTAGCAATACAATCTCATGTCCTATTGGAATATCCACAATCAAGTCAATGTTTGGAAGTGGAAAGTCATCCTTGGGACATGCCTTGTTGAGGTCTCTAAAGTCCATGCAGATACAAATACCCCTGGTGTGATTTGAAATAGGTACAAGGTTTGAGACCCATTCTGGATAATTGATCAGTCGTATGAACCTTGCATCTAGGAGCTTCTGCAATCCCATTTTAACCAACAATGCAATCTAGAGATGCATTTTTCTAAGCTTTTGTCTGACAGGATTTGCTTCAAGATATACAGCTAGGTGATGAACCACAACCTCTGAATCAAGCCCAGGCATGTCAACATAGGACCATGCAAAGTTTATCTTTCTTTCTTTTAGGAACACAACCAGAATTTCATGTTCTTCTATGAGAAGTGACTCTGCGTAGAATGTTATGTGTGGTAGTTCCTTCGTTCCTAGGTTGACTGGATTGCACTTCTCGGCTAATACTGTTGACTTCTCTTGATGAATTGCACTGAGAGGAAGATTGAATCCTTCATCCTTTGGCATCTCAGAGAGGTTTTCACCATTGGATGCATCCTTTATTTTTATTGTTTCTGGGTCTAAGAGTGCCATAGAGTGGTTTTCACTCAAAGACCTAGAGATTATTCTCAGATTTTCACTTTTTCCACTGAAGGATTCAATCGTTTCCCTATAATAGGCTTGTGTGTCCAGTATGATGTCGAAACCGACCTTGTGATCTCCATATGGTATCGTATCCTGTAATCCCATGAATTCTGAGAGCGCCTCATCATTTTTGAAAGTGTCCAAAATCGATGGTCCTTGTTGGTTGTAATTGATGAGCTGGGGGTAGACTAGGTTTATTTCATGGGTTTGATGGTCATTGGTCTCAAAAGATAATGTACTAATCATGAGCAGAGAGGAATCTTAGAAAAGCATAGGCAAGTCAGTTATGGGATCCTCATCACTACTACACACATCACTTATGTCAAAGGTGAAGTTGTCTATGACTCGACCTGTGGATATGGGTAATTGAAGGGCAGTTGCTGATAGTTGAGGGGGAGTTTTAACCTTTCTAACCAAGGCACCTTTGCCAAGTATGGTCACCTTTGGAGGGGTACATCTGAAGCCAAGATTTTTTATTGGCTTCTCAGCGACAAGGGGTTCAAACAGGCCATTGTCATTCTGCCCAAGTTTCTTGCTTCTGCCATAGCCCATACCAAGCATCATTTGTAGACCTTTGCTACTTTCATCCATTAGAAGATCAGGCACAAGCCTTTCATCTTGGTATAGGATACTGGATATGTCTCTTTCATCTACTATTTCCTGACTTAGATCCCCCCAAGACCTAAATCTAGAGGGGTTTTCTTTGAAGGTATGGGATGATGTTTCAACTGATTGGGGTTTCTCGTGATTCCTAGGAGATTGAGGTAACTCCCCTATGAAAAAAACACTTTTCTTCATTCTATAATTACCACACCCATTGTCTTGGATGATAAATTTTATTTCAGCTATATCAGGGATGGCGGGTGTCTTTGTCTTAGAAGTGGAGGCTAGTGTAGCTGGGTCTACATATGGAGTTGCAGGGTCTTCACCATTCTTCGAGATGGGGGATTTTATAGTATTTTGCTTCTAGTCTCTTGCAGTAGGTAAAGGGATTGGGATCACCATGAACAGTGACCTCTTGATTTTGATATGGGAATTTGACGCACTGATGGAAATTTGATGTGACTACTTGCATCCCATGGATCCATAGATGCCCCAGAAGGATATTATAAGGTAAATCAAGGTCAAGGACCTGGCATGTTTTTTCCATAATAGCTAGCCCTACTTGAATAGGGAGTTGGATAGTGCCTTGAGACAATCTTTCCTAATCATCATATGCTCTGATTGTGATGCCCTTACCCTTTTGAATGGCATCCTCTGAGAATCCCAGATTCTTTATTAGTTCGAGGGAACAGATGTTTAGGCCTACACCTCCATCCACCAAGACCCTTTTGACTTTGTTTTTATGAACCAGGAATTCAAGGTGGAGTGCACGATTGTGAGATGCTTGGGTGGGGAAGTCCTGATCGAAGAACATTAGGAGACTTGGAGTGGTGATATTTCCAACCATAGCTTGGAACTGGTCAGCATCAAAATCCACGGAGATGGTGGATGAAGCCAATGTTTCCTCTAGGATTTTTCTATGTGTGGGCAATATCTTCAGCAACTCCATGATGGAGATCTGAGTTGGGGTTCTTTTTAGTTGGTCTAGGACATTGTAGCCATTAGGAACAGATCTTAGATTTAAGGTGGATGCTCTAGGTGGTTGTGATGACCCACCAATGGTAACTTTGTCTCCGTGTGTGGTGAATCCACAATCAGCTTTGGATCCTTTGATGCTAACAACAGTTACCATTTCATATAGGGATGCGACAACATGATCATACACATGGTTCATATTGGCATATTTTTGTTTTCCATGGTTGTTCCCTTGGTTATGATCTGACATTAGATTTATGTATATTTTTAGGTCTTGATTTCCAGCTGGTTGCTCAACATTTATGATCTTGTCATCAATGAGGTCTTGGATTAGATTTTTCAACCTCATGCAACTGGTTGTTGTGTGCCCCTTGATTTTGTGGAAATCACAAAGGTGATTCTCATTGTACCATGATGGTTTCACTTGGGGTTCTTGATAGTTCTCATACGTGGTAATTTTGATGAGATTTTCATTTATTAGTTTCTTCATGACCACTTCAATTGGTTCCCCAAGGGTAGTGTACTTTCACTTGGGGGGATTTCTATTTCATGGAGGTGGTTCCCCTTGATTATTCAGATTGTTGATTTGATTGTTGGGTGGTTGTTGTGATACCACGTTAGCTTGCGTGTTGTTTCAATTTTTGTTTTGCGGTTGTTGGTATGTTTGGGTGTTTTGTTTCATAGCACTGATTATGACCTTGGCGCCCACCACACCGTCATTGGTGACACTTTTGTTCCTCACCCACGTGCAAGGTTTTTCATTGTAGCTGGTGGATGGGTGATTGTCTTGATTTTCTTGATATGTGGGTGTTCCCCCTTGAACAATAAGGGCTCATTTGATGTTGAGCGCCTTGGGGATCAATTGGTCATAAGTGGTGATACATTGTACCTTAAGATGGAACGCCAAGGTTTTCTTAATATTGGTAATGATGGTGCAAACTTGTTGTTCTTTTGGCATGGCCCATTTGCTCATGTTGGCCTTGGATTGCCATCTTTCCAAGAAGGAAGTGAATGATTCCCCCTTATCTTGTTTAAGAGCCGATAGTTCCTCTAGACTAACATCCATACCGATATTGAATGAATATTTTTTTATGAATACGTCTATAATCTCTTGGAACTTTTTGATGCTAGGAGGAAGATGAGAGAACCACTCCATGGTGGGACCAGCCAAACTTCGAGGAAATAGCCGCATCAGATATGTATCATCATATGTGACCTCCATGCAATGTACCTGGAACTCCCTGATGTGATCTTCAGGGTTTCTAGTCCCACAATATTTGTTGAACATAGGGATTTCAAACACCTTGTACCATCGCAAGGCTCTTTTTGAATGGATAGGCACACAAGTTTCTTAGTGTCTTTGTTGTTTTCCTTGATTGGAGATCAATCACTTGCTGCGAGAGCAATTTGATTTGTGTGGTCACATCATCTTGTGGATCAGGGGGTGGAGTGAATGTGTTTTGAAGTGGTCGATGTGTTTGAGTGATTGGTGGAGTGTTGGGTGTGTTGGTGGGAATTTTTTGCAAGATCTCTTGCATGATCAAGGCTTGTTGATATGCCTACATTTTCTATTGTGCCAACAACACTTGTTTTTGGTCGTGTTGTTGTTGAGCCAACAATGCTTTTTGTTGGTCTTGTTGTTGTTGTGCCAACAACGCTTGCTATTGGTCATGTTGTTTTTGTGCCAACAAGGCTTGTTGTTGGGCTAGTAATGTTGCTTCTTGTTGTGCTTGGTACTGTTGCAGGGCTTGTTGATATGCTTGTTGTTGGGCTACTTGCAGTTGTTCCTAGTATTGAGCTTGTGCTTGCGCTTGCTGAGCTTGGTATTGGGATTGATCTTGAGCTTGAGCTTGCACTTTTTGGGAAGCTTGTGTAGCGCATGCAGCTTGTGCAGCCTATGCAGCTTGAGTGACTTGAGCTGCCTGAGCTGCTTGCGCAGCTTGGGCAGCTTGGGCAGCACTATTGTTGCAACAAGACTCGAGCCTAAGCAACCTAATGTGCTTTTTGTGCTTGTTGCGCTTGTTGTGTGGTCTGAGCTACTTGAACAGCTTGTGCTTGTTGAACGGCTAGCTATGCAGCTTGTTGATTTTGAATTTGTTGAAGTGCCTTTTGATAGGCAGCCTGTTGAGCTACCTACAACGTGATTCTATATGGGTTCACCGTGTTTGATTTTGGAGGTGGTGGTGGTGGATTTAGAATGGTGTTTGTTGTTGTGATGAGAGGTGTCATTGTATTGATGATGGGGATTTGTGTGGTAGATGGTGCAATTGATATGCTTGGTCCTTCAGAGACCGCGTTTATGGATGGTGTCATGATTGCTTGGGTTGCTTGGATGGTTTCCATCTATTGTTGCGATATCGATGGCAAGATTGGATGATTTGGTATGATGTTTTGATTTATGATTGGGGGGTTGTTTTTATTTTGATTGAGTGGTGGTAAAGGAGGTAACCCTAAACCGAGAGGTGCTATGGATGTCAATGGCAAGGGTGGAAGTAGTGGAAAAATGGGTGGTGTACTCCCTTGAGGAAATGATGAAGATGTGGGGTCAAAGATGCCCCCTGGTCCAAATAGCCCACCTTCTCCTTGCAAAGTCATAGGGAGAGATGTTTGTGTGTTGAGAGGATATGCGGGTGTTGCATGAAAAGATGATGATGGGTCATTGGGGTCTTGAAAGGTGAGAAGAACATGTGGGTGCAACAAATTCAATGGGGCGGATTGAACCAAAATAGTGTTCGCATCCAAATCTTGGTTGTTCACCAGGGGGTGTGTTTTTAGTGCATGGAGCAATGAGATCCCCTTGTTAACAATTGGTTGAGTTGGAGCAATGCATGATATGATTTGTGGGATGCTTTGAGTGGTGCTTTGAAATGGAGGTGTGGATGAAATTGGGGTTGTGGATGAAATTGGGAGCATGATCCCAAGAGGCTTCTCCAAAATAGTTCTTACATCATAATCGAAAGGGAGTTTAGCCTGATCTTTTTCCAATTCAAGCATGTATTGGGAGGGATTGAGCCTCATCATGGTATTGACAATTTGGTGAGTTTCAAGATTTTGGACCATCTCGATGATTTCATCTTGTGTCATCCCTAAGACATTATTGGTGACATCTTCCAGTTGACCTTCCTCTTGAGGATTTTGTGATGATAGAGGAAGATTAGGTAGGGGATTGTTTGATCCAACATGATTGATTTCAGACTTGGTTTGACTCAAGTCACTCGATGTTTCTTTGTTCGTCTCCATATTCTTCTTGTGTTGAGATCTAGTTTGAACCATAAAAATACAGATCAATTTTCAATAATGTAAGAGATGAACCTCTAATTCTTTGGATTGATCTAATCTTTAGGTACAAAAAAAAAGTCTAAGATACTAAGGATCAAAAGGATGGTAATGAGATGATGAGATATGAATGATTGGTGGATGATTGGAACTCTTAGGAAACCTTGAAGAGGATACTAAACTTTAGGACTTTGGTTTTGATGTTTGATTTGATTTTGGATTTTTATTTTGGATTGATTTTATTTTATTTTGATTTCAATTGGATTTTCTTTGGATAATAAACTCATAAACTCTAAGAGGTTGGATGTTTTCCTAGAGTGAACTTGTCCATGAGATGATAATTTGACTATGTGTGCAAATAAGGATTCATCTACACACACATAGTCAAACAAGATGATTTGGATTTGATTTGATTTTTTATTTCAAGAGGATTTTCCCAAAGTTTAGCATAAAGGATTTTTTAAAGATTTCCAAGAGTTTTTGGTGAGGTGATTTTTGATTTGATGTTTGAAGGATGGATGAAAATGTTTTTATTTTGATCCTAAGAGACTTAGAGAGACTTTGTTTACTAGACCAAGGTGTTGAAGAACACACAATACTTCCTATGTGAGATATTCAAACCTTTGAAATAGAATTGGATTTTGACAATAGTAAAATGAATACAAATTTGGATTATTCCTTGATGCACGTTTGTAAAAGTTGAAGATCAATCTTTCTCTAAATTCATAGACCATAGACAATCTTTTCTTGCGAGCTTTTTGACTAAGACCTTTGGACTTTGGTTTTTGGATTTTGATCTTTCAGAAAATCATTTGAAAGAGACCATGTGTGAGGTCCAATTGTTTCTTTTCTTTTCTTAGTGAGTTCTTTTTACCACAAACAATTCTTGATTAGGTTTTCAAACTAAATGTCCAATGTCCCAATTTCTTCTCATCCCACAAAGTCCATTATGTGGAAATCAAGGAAATTAAGGCAAAATTTCCCTATTGTTGACTTTAGTGAGCAAATGGAGATAGAAATTCAAATTCTTAGAAGCCTCTAAGGATAGAATCCCTAGGGAAAGCAATAACACTTGAATTTTTTCAAAGGTAAATTTTCTTCCTAAAGGTTTGAAATTTGATGATCATGTTGAATGTTTGTTTTTCAATTTTTAAGATCCAAGAAAAGTGTTTTGATTCCAAGAACATGCACAACCCTATGGATAAAAAGGAAATATTTGTTGAATTCCCATTTGGATAAATCCAGCTATGCCTACTCTTAGTGGATGATTAGATGCTTGACCACACAAGCTCCCCCTTACAATGCACTCGCTTCTCAGGTCAGCCAAGCATCAGTACCCATGAAACTCCCATGGTATACTTCTCATCTCTACTAAGAGTCGTAAAAATGTGGGACGACTTTAGAATGACTGTTCTTGCACCAACAAATAGATTAAGGATTTGGGCCTTCTAAACAAGAGGTTCTAGTATAGGCATTTCGTTCGTGGGGTATCATCCATATGACAAGAGACCATTGTTGCCCTACTTTTCGGAACAATCCTCATGATACTTGAACTTTCCTAAAGTACCCACACTTATATACCGGGTGGAAGTCACTTGGCTTTAGCGTGTTCCCAGTTGGGTCATTCCTTGGGGTGATTACTTTTTCCCACAAGGCAGACCCTCTAAAGATTTAAAAAAGAGAGCAAGCACATCCATAGTTTGATCAATCTTTGTTGAGAAACAAAGAGAGAACACGCGCGATATACTCCACTTGCACTCGCAAGATTTTGTTCAATTTTAAGAATCCAAATTGAAGTGTGAAGGAAATCACTTATACAACTTAATATCACAAAAATCCTTTTGATTCTCAAGATCATCATGATGCGCAAGAGAAGCACATACGTCTTTTATATGATATTACTTTGGAGAAGAGAATATAAAACATAGAAGCACATATTCATTTTAATCCTTCAAAGCAATGATTGGATTCTTTTTAAGCACCAAAAGGAAATGTGAGATTTTCTTGTTCAATTGTTAAGCCTTTAAAAAAAATCTAGTAAGTTTCCTAAGGTTCTTTTTAATCCTTTTGTCTTGTTCTTTTTAAGCCCAAACAAAATTATTGATTCCTAAGCACGAAAGATAGAAAATCCTTAGAAAAGGGATTATAATTTTTTCCCCAAAGTGTTTTAAAACACTTGATATGATGAAATGATGGTGTCACAAGGAGCCTTTCTTTTGTTCCCTTCTTCACTTTTTGATCAATCCAACCTACAAAAACTAGTTAAAACTACAAAAATAGAGGCCAAAAACTAATTAATAGTCAAAAGCAACAAAAATGAAAAAAGCACATGTTAAAAATAATCTAAAAAGTGCCTTTTACCCAACTTTTGCAGTGTAGTATGCAAAGGAAGCACAGTTTAAAGAAGTCAGCGGCGTTGTATAGTGCCACTGGGACTAATAGCAATGCTCTATGACAAAACCAGTGAGTGCAATTGTGGCGATGTATTGACCAAGCGACATTGTTTGGAGTTTGGACGTCCGGTGACAGAAAAAATGGCCCAGTATCGCAGTTTGAAATTCAAATTTTTGGGCGGGAAGAAGCTAGCTTCGCAGTTTGGAGTTTGATAGCAGCGCTAAATGGCGCCACTAGACTAGTAGTGACGTAGTTTCTCTATCAGCGGCATCGTTTTCCTATAGACACAAAAAGTTCAAAAAACCACATAATTTTGAAGAAAAACGTGTTAAATTCTTCAAGCTCACCCTCCTAGCGCCAAATGTAAGCACATAATCTACACAATAGCTTCAAACTCAACACACATTAGTATGGGTTAGTTTAAAACAAGCAAACTAAGTTCTCCTATGAGATGTTCAAACATACTTAAGGATGTAAACTAAACAACAAAAGATGAAAGAAACTAATTGCAAGCATGTAAAAAATCATGTTTATGCCTATCCCATAGTCGATTGGTGCTACTTTGATGTGAAAAGTAGCCCTTTCCCAACCCTTGACAAGCTAAATGATGAGAATTCCTTGAAGATGCTTATGAATTCAAATGACAATAATGAACTTGTGCCTAAGATTGTGGATACCCAATCAATAGAGAGATGTTCTATTTATAGGAGAGAATGATGGAGAAATGAGAAGAATGGAAGAATGTGGGATAAAAGACAAACCAATGGCAAGATTCCACTTGCCAACATGTCAATGGAGGACGGTTGTGCACATTTTGGTCATTGTGCATGATAAATGGTATTAGGTTCAAATTTGAAATTTGAAAGTTGGCTTGTTGAGGAAGAAGAAAGTGTCTTAAATGCCAAGTTGAGACATGTAAGAGACAATTTAAGAGGAGTTAATGCCATGTTGGAGGACAAGTCCCTTTTGGGGGGAGATTTCAAATTTGAAGCATATTCCATAAAGATGCCATTTTGAATGAAAATAGAAGAAATAGTAAATCAAATAAATTAATTTATTGTGCAAGTTGCAAAAGATAGAGGATTGGATGGATTAAGATTAACATTAATCATGATTTGATTAATTAAGAGGGAGATTAGTTGAATGTGACATTTAACTTAAATATTTGGATTTATTTAAGTTAAATGAGAAGATAAAGAACATTAGAGATTTAATTAAATAAAATTGATCTACTCAATTAAATGGAGAACTTTAGAAGATTAATTAAATAAAATTGATTTATTTAATTAAAGAGACGTCTTTAGGAGATTAATTAAAGAGATGACTTTAGAGATTAATTAAATAAAATTAATTTAATTAATTACAAAGAAGAATATGATTTAATCAAATAGAATGATATATTTAATTAGATAGAGTTGATTTATCTAATTAGAAGGGGAAATATGATTTAATTAAATAAAGATTGATTTATTTAATTAAAAGAGGAAATATGATGAATTTTAATCAGATAAAGATTATTCAATTAAAATGGTTAGTAGAGGGATGATTAAGGATGAATTAAAATTAGTGAATCCGGATTAGATGCATGTATATATTACGTGTCTACACTAAGTAAACTTAACATGTAAATAAGACCTATAAGTGAACTAGATAGGTAAAATACCTAATTACACCAACAATAACTGAAAGTGTAAGAATGAGATAAACAAATTAATATGCATCTACACTTCTAAATACGACATTGCATCTAAGATTCAAAAGATTTAAACTATTTTAAACACAGGAACCTTCAGAAATCTGTCCTATTGCTCTCTAACTTTAAAGATTTCTCTAATCTACTTTGCTCTCAGATTTTAGAAGCTAATAGATTGTTGAAATGACACTTAAAGAATGAGAATTAAGCTATTATGATTCCTAAATGCAACTAAGATGATTCTACAGTAAAACTTATGAGAAAGAAACTATTGTAAACCTCCATGATTGATGAACTAAAATGCTTGATTGCTTGATGATTGCTTCTATTTGCTTGATTGCTTGAATGCTTGAATGCTTGGAAAACCTGCAGAGTAAGATTGCACAAATTAGGATCCTTTTCCTGTAGCCAAAAACCTGTATTTATAGATTTCACGGCACACATTTGTGAAGGGGTAACACAACAGAGGTTGAGATTCAATCTGGAGAATTGAATGGTATGAGATGAGAAGGTGGAGCTGATCATGGAGGATTGTTCCTCCCCATGAAAACACCAAGCAAGATGAGAGGAAAGATTTGAGGCAAAAGATTGAGAGGATTTCCTGCAGGTTTGTCCCTGAGGCTCTTCCCATGAATGACAGTTGAATTAATTAGATTTGAAAAATCTAATTTTATTGGTGAGTGAATAGAGGGATATGATTTATGCATTTATTTAAATTCAGCAAAAGAGGAATAAATAATTTAATAAAACAAACTATAGAAGTTGTTTATTAAATTAAAATAAAAGGAATATGATAATTAAATTAAAGATTCTAGGATATCTTTAATTAAGAAGAAATGTGATGAGGTAATTAAATAACACAAATTATTGAAGCTGTGTATTTAATTTAAGATAGAATTAATAGATAAAGTATAGAAGAAATAATAATGATAATAATTAAATAAAATAAAGTATTTAATTTTGTTTATTTAATTAAGAGAGAAATAAAATGATAAAAATAGAAGAATTAATAATGATAATAATTAAATAAAACAAAGTATTTAATTTTGTTTATTTAATTAAGAGAGAAATAATATGATAAAAGAGAAGAATTAATAATGAACTTAATATATATAAATATTTCTATTTATTTACTAAGTAGATGAATTTAAGATTAATTAATCAAATAAGTCGTATTTAATTAATTAGATTCTCCAGACCATTTTTAGGTGTCTACAATAACAACATGTGAAGACACACTTGACACCCACCCTAATGCATATTTAGCATGGTGGCACAAGAAAAACACTAAAAACACCATGAGATAGAACACCATGGTTGGCATAAAAATGAGGCATGGGGAAGAGTCAAGATTCTAAAAACCATTAGAACATCCTTCAATCATCTCTACCCAACCATCCTCCAAATCCCACTAGGAAATGACACATAAAACCCATTAGCAAAGGCTTAACCTTTTTATCGAAGGTCACCCAAAATCCCTGACCCTTGATGAGGTATCAATATGCACACAAGTCCAATATCGAAATTGAGCTTCTCCTAGGTTCAATACCTTATTATCATACTTTATGAGAGTTTGACACCTAGATATCGAACTTCATGAAAGTTTGAAACCCCTAGTGTACGACCCAAAATTAGGAAAATAGGCAAGAATCATTAACAAAAACCACACAAAACTATAATATTCAAGCAACTAATTCTAATATAGCAATGAAGAATGAATAATGGAAGAACATGAAAGATTAATCAAATCATATACCTTTTCTCACTTGAAACATCAAATCACCTCCATTGTCCTTCTCAAATTTTCCTTGTAAGCTCTTGTTGCTCTTAGATTTTATGTGTGCACAATTACAATAAGATCAAATGAATTTGATAGAAAAATATCAAAGTTTCATGGTTAGCCTTCGAATGAGAATGAAGGTTTATTTTATAGAAAATGTCAGATTTGATGGATAGTCTAGATTCAAGGAAGAATCAAAAATATCAATGGTGGAGAATTGATGAGAGGAATTGATTGATCAGTTAACTATTTGCATGATTTAGTTAACAAATTGCATAATTCAGATAAAAGAATTGATTGAGAAGTTAACTCAGACTGAGTGGTAGTATACATAATTGTTTGATGAGAGAACTTGAAGTGACTAGGAGTGACGTAAATTGATTGAGGAGTGGACTGAAATTGATTGATTAGTGGACTGAGAGTAAGTCTCACTCAGGAGGTGAGTTGGAAATTAATAATTAATTAATTATTAATGGTATAAGCAAATGGATTAGATAAATAAAATAATTAATTAAATTATTTATTTATAGAGAATGGATAATGTTGAGGAATTAAAGGATAATTAAATAATTAAAATAATTATTTAATTTAGGAAAGGGATAATGGATAATCAATTAAATAATTATGATTTATTTAATTAATTTAGAATAATAAAGATAATTAGGGACTTAATTAATCAAGGAGGAAAAATAGTAAAGTGAGTTAATTAAATAATATGATATTATTTAATTACTAATAGAATATGAAATTGGTAATAATTAAATAATTGATAATTATTTAATCATATGGGTAAGGCGAGAATTAATGTAAAAATGTCTCTTGTGGGCTAGGACAATTTTGAGTGTACATTTTTCCCCTCTTTGAGACAATGCGATTTTGAGCATTGTTTCAAAGAAAAATCAAGAAAATTCAGGACCTGCCCTAGTGTGCCCCGATGACAAAAGGATAGTGTGGTGCCCCCTCAAGAAATTTGGTAAAAATTCCAAAAAAATAGCCAAATTTACCAACAAGCTAATTTGATTTGTTTAGATGCAATGACTATGAAAAATTATAATTCCTAGGTAATTAGGTCAGCTATGGTAGAAGTTGGCTTACATGTGTAGCGCATATAGTGCAAAGGAGGGATCCATTAGGGTTTTTCAACTCTAGATATATAGGCTCTTTGTGGCAAATAATCCTCATTTATGCATTTTGGTTTTGAGATTTGGAGAGGAGTGGAGTGAGCTAGAGTAGAGTGGGTGCAAAGCTATGGTAGGGATTTCAGAGAGTAGCCATCAA
Organism: Sequoia sempervirens; assembly: GCA_007258455.2. Lineage (NCBI taxonomy): Eukaryota > Viridiplantae > Streptophyta > Pinopsida > Cupressales > Cupressaceae > Sequoia > Sequoia sempervirens. The sequence continues at coordinate 702,582,984 of VDFB02270651.1, read as the reverse complement.
GGTTGGCGAGTGTGGAGCTACGGGCAGTCAACAAGCTTGAGCAATGTGATATGTACCCTATCTCATCTTTGGATTTTTTTCACTTTTTTGGTAGACTTAGGGCTCGAAAATAGAACAGTAGATGCAGTGCAAAATTCTACACCGCATTCATCTATAAAGTTAGTGCATAAACCTAGAATTAATTTTTGCTCTTTTTTCAAAGGTACATTAGGGTGGAAATCAACAAGGTGATTAAATTGGGTAAAAGTACAAACCTGTGTCACACTTTATAAAGGAATCGGTTAACCAATATAAAACCAATTCAAAATGATGTAAACTAATGAAATGTAAAACTCTTGATGAAATTTATTCTTCTAATTTTTTATATTTTTTTTTTAAAAAATTGATTATTTTTTTTATCAATTTAAGAGCAAATTTTGAAATACTAAAAAATTTAGGAAAAAGTGGCATTCCCTTGATGTCAAGAAACAAATAGAAAAAAACTTCATTTTCCCCTAATTTTTTTCTCCAAATAGATAACTTCAATATCTAAGGCATGGAAAAAAATTGAAATTTTGATGTATATTTTTATCCTAATAACATTTTAAAGTCAAACTTATCAGATTTTGATAGTTTTCATTTGACATCAACTATTGTCTACCTTTTTTTTCATTTTCAAAAAACAAATTATACCCTTTTGAAGAGAATTCTCTACTCTAGGGTACCATATATTTTTCAAAAAAAAATTTATCATGTTTTACTATTTTTAATTTCTAATCAACCTCTTTTTTAACTTTAACAACCTACTTGCAGTATTTTTTAAAAATATTAAAAATAATCAAAATATAAAGAAAAGTACATATTTGGATTCAACGCTCTAAGCTCTACAAAATGATATTAAAAAAAAAATGACTAAATAAATACTTAGTTGAAGTTGGAAATTTTAGAAGATTTTGAAAAAGGCTGAGTTGGCTACCAAGTGGGATGTCACTCAGACAATTTTAGTAGAAAGGATTTCAATCGAAAGGGTTTCGATCGAAACCATTTCTATCAAAACCCCGCATATAAAATGAGTCACATGTCAAAGTGGCAAAGGGAAAATTTCTAATTTTTGGGTTTCGGGCGAAACTGTTTCGACTGAAATTGTTTAGGTTGAAACTATTTCACTCAGAACTATTTAGTTGGCTAAAAGTGTTAAACAACTGTATACTTTTACCCAATTGAATTTCAACCATTAAGGTGAGTCAATCAGACCTAGATTTGATCCTTTTGAGCCTTAGAAATGGATTGGAATTAACTTTTTATGATTAACCTAATTCAACTATGTTCCCTAATATGGAAATTTTAATATTCTAATTATTAAAAGACTAAAACAACTTGTAGGAAAATTTGGGAAATGTTGAGTGATGTGTACATATCACAGAAAGTTGGATCTAGCATGAAATGGAGGATAGAGTTTCCCAAGGGCGTATGGGTCCTTGTAGGACTTCTTTGAAACTTCAAATTTGATCTTTTATCTCTCTCTACTCTCTAATGTGTGCCCTATAGACCCTTATCTTCGAATCCGGACTTGCAATAAATTTTCAAAAGAGATAGTGGGAAGGGTAGCTATATAGGATTTTTCCTCAGTCAAACCACTATTTTGGTATTTCTACCTTGACAATAGCCAATAAAATTAATTGATAACAATGTGTGCACCCTAACCTTAAGTGCATCTAAGGTTGTTATGAGCTAAAAATGTAAAAATTCCTACTCAAGTTTGTTATAGAAGGATTCCTATATGAAAATGACAAGATCTACCTAAGAGGAAGTCAAACACCATTAGCAAATCTGAAAAATAATAATACCTTGCTTTAAGCTACAAGTAGGATGAAGCTTGAAGATGAGAACACTAGGAAAGAAGTCATTAGGTTGAAGGAAATGACCAAATGCATCTCCCAAACCTAGAATCCATCATTCTCTTCTATTGGCATCAACCTTCAATAATGGAATATGACTTCATCAAATTTGTAAATGAGCTTGAAAACCTACAACTTGGAATGTATTTGGTGGAATGTAATGATCTCTTTCTGCTTCAAGTTTCAAATTATTGCTTGCTTGTGTTTCCTAGTTTTAAATGGTAAAAAGACTAGGTATTTATAGGCATTTCTCTAATTTCTCGAAGATTAGATCTCGATAGCCAATATTTACAATTTAAATTTTGAATGTTAAAATGTTGACACTGACATATCCAAAATTGGTCCTCAAAAAAAATGGGGGACCCATACATCCTAGGGCATGCCCTATTTTCTAAGACATTAAGTTTTGGGGGAAAAACATCAATTGAATGCATTTAATGCTAGCAATTTGTTGGAAATGATAAAATAGGCCTCAAAATGCATAATTTAGGAGATTAGGGCCTAGTTAGGAGATGTTGAAAATGCATAAATGCAAGGGTCACTAAATGAGGTCCAAACTAAGCATGAAATTATACTAACACCTACAAGGGAATACAATTCTCTATGCTACATCATCATCGCAAATGATGCATACGTAGGGTTTAGCGCTGCATCTGTAAATTCAAGCCACATTTATCACATGGTGTCGTAATTATTTTGTGCACCATAAGCATGTTTAGTGTTTCAAGTTTTGTTTGGGGATGCAAGTGCCGAATAAAGTGACACAAGTGTTTTTTTGAGCTATAATTGTATTGCAAGCCACATTTGTATAAAGGGTACATTTGACTATTTGAGTGACGCATTTGATTGTCATTTAATTAAATGCACTCTTAGGAAAAAAAATTAGGGTTTGATCAGTCAATTAAGTTTAGGAAAAGGTTATGATTGACCTAATGTATTATTTGAATGTAGGTGAGATTGCTATCACTATATACGTGCGAGAGTCAACCAATTTTTATGGCATTGCAACATCATTTGGATCAAGCCAAGTGATCCGTTCTACATGCACTTGGATTGTATTATATCACCTTCATGCCTAAGATTAGGGCTAACAGGGGACTTATAACAACCACAACCTTACAACAAGGACATTACTAAGACTTTTAACCACAATGTAAATTAAACCATTCCATAAAAATAGGATATAAAAAATTTCTTTTTGTAGTGTCAAAAAATGTACTCCTTTACATTTTCACACTATGTTTGGATCCCTTAATTAAATTGGACTTAATTAAGCCTCTAATTGGCCCCATTTTGCATCTACAAGCCTAATTAATTGCAATTTTTGAAAGGGGAATTATGATTTAATTAATGAAATTATCATTTTTAACACCTCAAAATGAATAGGTCATAGCAATTTAGGTCAAGACTAAGGTCATCAAGCTCAAAATAGCCGATCAAAGATATGGAATTCATGCAAAAAAGGTTAATTCAAAACTATGCATTATACTCTCAGGAACTCTTTTCCAAAATAACTTCAAGGAGCTTTTCAACACATTGTATCTAGTAAGGCTGAATTTTTTCAATTGTTGATTGGGTAAAAACTCGAAGCTATCCTCAACATTTGGTAAATTTATGGCTAACATCAAGATCTATAGGCTAAGGAAGTTCTTTATGGATGAAATTGAGAATAAAATTCAGAATGGAAAAGAGAGTGGAAAAGTAGAATTTGATGAAACTCTTGCAAAGTTCAAGTTAATGACTAATGCTTTTGTTCATTGTTATGATGGGAATACTTTGAACAGTCTTCCCATAATAAAGGATTTTACTGTGATTTTGAGAGCATCTTCTATACACCAGGTTGTCTTAGATCAAATAAATGAAGCGAACAACTGTGAAAGAGCCAACAATTTTGAATTTGAAACAATGGTGTCTTATGTATAGATCCCCCTATGATTTGATCCTAGAATAAGGTATAGCAATTTTGAATTAGAAAAAATGGTATATGAACAACTATTTATCCTATCTATTATGCTACAATAATTAACTACAAGTTAGAACATATCCATATCAGCATAAAATAGCAAGTATAATTCACCTCAAACTATGTTGTGGTAATTGCTTTGTAAGGAAGTTTGCACTCCTCCATGAACATTCTCTGTGCACATCAGTATGTTGGTTATTATCTTGATCTCCTTTGTGATCAAAAGAGCAATGAAGTTCATTGCATAACTCATGACCATTTTGCAATGCTATGATCTAGTGCTCTTTTACTTCTTACTCGCTATTTTCTTAATCACCATGTGCAAATGACTTAGAGGATAGATCTTTGTCACCATTTGATAGTAACTTTCATTTTTTTTGGATTGTTTGTTATGATTCAATCATTGTTTGATAGTGTTCTTCATTTCTCGGTCCTATAGGACAGAGGACAATTCACAGTTTGCAACTCTCTAACAATGATATTCCTTTTAGTGATCTCATTCACCTAATTCAATGTGTTATCTTCTCCATTTCTCAGTGCTAACAATGCCTACACAAGGTTTTCTCAATCACATTTACAATGCTCCTTCATTTCAAGATATTATGTTGCTTAGACAGTAATTTTTTAGTGAATTCATATTTTATCTTGCAAACGTCTTGTTGCACTTGTAGATTTTTGTAGTGCATAATATGTATTCAAGATGCCTTGAAATGGAGCTCTTTTGCAGAGGTAGTAGGATAACAATGTAAATAAATTAACAATGTTAGTGAGAGGTATGATAGTAGATACAATGAGAATGGAAGGTATAATTTTTTGATAGTAAAAGAATCATTTATCTGCTCAAATCTTGACACAAGATTCCTGGGTACATAAGATAGTATATAATGTATTTTATTCCACAATATCCACCTAATTCCATACCACCCAGAGAAGTAATGACTGAAAGTATATGTGCCCTATATTTTGTAGCCCAAATGTGTCCTTCTAATGGTTTTCCACAATTAGGAATCAAGATATGTCATGAAATGTTTATGCCCACCCAAAACTAAGCCTTACAAAGAATGGTTGCACCTATGCAAAATACCATAAGCTCCTTCAAAAATGTTATGATTCAGCACAAGAGCAAGTTATTAAGGGAGACTTGGCTTTTTCATTGGCATCTTTATGATTATATACACATCTTTTTTTCCACAGTTTTAAAATACACATTTATGATAATATTCACACAACAAGAACCTTGAAAGGCCATAAACATTTCTCTCATTCTTCCTAGGTCACCCCTCAAGAGCCCGTATCAGTATTTGTGGGCTCTTTGCAATAGCTTATCCACTAATGAGAAGGTTCCCCTCATTTGCTAATGGAATAAATTGTTAGCTACTCTGCTTGAATGTGTAATGTGATATAGCACATTCAATGTCACAAGGCACAATTTGAGAGAAGAATTTGAGACTTGATATCCATAGAATCCAACTTCTTGCAACACAAAATGCAGAACCAGCATCCCAACCAAAGAAACTTAGCTTTAATATGCACCATAACCAATGTGTTCCCACATGAATGTTGGAATTGAACTAAATTTTGAGGGTCCCTTGAATAGCAAACATACATAGACACAAACTACTACAGTAGCCAGCAAGGAGAAAACAAATGGATGATACATGGCTCCATGATAGCCTGCCATACTTGATACTCTCTTAGAGGAAAATCTTGCACACTCATCACATTTCTAAGGAAGCTTAAGTACCATTTGATAAGACAAGTTTGTGTCTAAACCAGCTTCCTGAATTGCACTTGCATTCATGGAAGGTTCTTTCAAAATTGTTATTGCTAATTGAGCACTCATGTTATCTCCCAGTTTTCTTCCAACTAACTGGTTATATGAATGATTATTTCTCATTAAGGCATAAGCATATTAGGAAGTGTATTTTTATTGGATATTGTAGTTGCAAGTTCCACTTTGGATCACCAAATCCTTCACAAAACCTTCTGCACAACCACCGAAACACCACACGATTGTTGTTGGGCCTTCGCAGTGATGTGGAGAAAGCACCCCGCATCACCGCAAAGGCCCAACAACAATCATGCGGTGTTGAGGTGGTTGTGCAAAAGGACCACCACAACATCGCATGGTTGTTGTTGGGAATTCATGGTGATGTGGGGTGCTTTCCCCACATCACCACGAAGGCCCAACAATAATTGTGCAGTGTTGTGGTGGTTGTACAAAAGGACCACCACACGATTGTTGTTGGGCCTTCACGGTGATGTGGGTTGCTTTCCCCGCATCACCGCGAAGGCCCAAGAACAACCGTAGGGTGTTGTAGTGGTTGTGTAGAAGGTTTTTTGAAGGATTTGGTGATCTAAAGTGAAACTTGCAACTACAATATCTGATAAAAGTTCACTTCAAAATATGCTTTTGATGGATGTTCATGTCCTCATCCAAAGCTCCAATTCACACACAGGCAAGAAGGACGTTTTCAAAGGTTGAGGAGTTGGGATTTACACCCATTGTTTGCATTTTCTTAAATTTTTCTAAGGAGTTTTTAGAAAAACCCATTTTGAACATATCCTTTAATCATGACATTTCATGATATCACATTTTTTTTAGGTATTTTTGGAAACAATTCGCTTGCCTTGTCTATGCTTCCACATTTTCATGTATGTCTAGCAGGGAACTTGCTACTACAACATATGACAAAAAAATCCCTATTGTTATGCTTTGATGGATGTCCCTTTATTATTACTGGATATCTGGTGTAGTGCACATTATTATAGTGCAAGCCTATTTTTTAGATTTTTTCATTTAGCATCACCAATATTCTCCACAAGAACATTGTCCCTATTTAAAATGATGGAAATGGTTCACATCTCTTAGAACAATTTCTCTTGCAACAATCTTGGAGATGAATTTAGATGCAGTGTAAAAATCAAAACATACTCGAAGGTTCTTAACAACTCTAATAGTTGTACCAAGGGCCATGTTTAACAAACCAAATGCAATTGCTAATATTTCACTATGGTGGCAGATAAATGATTCTTTTTTCTTCTATTCCACAACATTAAGTAAAAGTCTTGAATCTGGAAATACCCTACTGCCTTCATTTGCCAAGCCCATTTCTCCAATTTTGCATAGCTCTCCCATGTTTTTGGATGTGACCTATCTCCTATAATTTTTTAATTGATTTATCTTTCTGCTATGTTTGGACTTACTTTTGTAAACTTGCAATATACAATGCACTTTTAATTCTTTTTTTAATTGAGACTAATAGTAATTTTGTTGGTTGTATTGAGGCACAACTTCATTCATGGTGGAAAATTCAATACCATGTTGCTCATATCAGATGGCACATTGCAAATAAAGGAGGAAAGATTCTAGGGTTATTGTTGACTAATTGAAGGAGAGAGCTTCATATGTGGGACACGATCAACACTCTCCTTCTTGGATTCTACATGTTACAACTTGCTCCAGGAAGATTTCCCACGTTGTAGAAGTTTTAAGAGATGAAAGGGGCATGTGCATGCATTGAAGGGTTCCAAGCATGCATTTCCATCATTGCAAAAAAATTTTGGAGAAGTTTCTTTCTTGTCATTTATGTGCATTGTAAATCAGATTTCTAGTCTTGTGACTGGAAATAAAAATTGTAATACTCTCTTTCTAAGCGATTTTCAAACAAGATAGATATTTCAGACTTGTGCAAGTTGTAAGAACACCTTTCTTTTAATAAAGTTCAACGATTTTTCCTTCTCAATGGTTGTCTTATTGTGTGCAATTGATGATTGATGTGTATTTTTGTGTTTTATGTTTAAATCCTCAAATGTTAGTCAATTAAAATGATTAAATATACTACTAATTAGCATTAATTAATAATTAAATTGACTAAATATACTACCAATTGACAGAAGTTAGTGAACAGTGAATAAATATGACTAAATATATATGACTAGTGAAATCAGTGAATAAAAATGACTAAATATACTACCAAATTGATCAAAATGATGATTAAAATTAATGACTAAATACACTACCAACATTTGGACAGAAATCGATTCAATAAAAATGCATAAATAAGTGACTAGTTAACAACAATCAATGACTAAATATATCAGTGAATAAAAAATGACTAAATAAGTGATCAAATTACAACAATCAATGACTAAATATACTACCAAATCGATCAATCAAAACAACCAATAAATGACTAAAAATGGTTTAGTCATCAATTTGGTCACATTATAAATGACTGGCAATAAACTACTAATGGTCACGTGATCGTGTTTGGTCATTTATATGCAATTATTAGTAATTTTTTAATCATTTATTGTTGTTTTTGTACTAGTGACTCTAACCAAAAAATTATTGAAGATCAAAATAGTGGAATGGAGAGAGAATCCTAAAAGAGAGAAAACAAGAAACAATTACAAGAGAATTTTGAGAATACTCACGTTACTCTCATTGAACTAGCTAAGGTGAGAGGAGAGTGTTGTATATATAGAAAAATATGAGCAGTTACATCCAAGAGGTACATTAATTCCAACTAGCCATAATATGTGGGAGGTTTTACCTACTTGGTAAATGCCAAAACATGTGGAATAACCTACTCAGGTAAAGACGAAATAGTGGTTATGAGAGGTGGCACAAGAAACTAAAAGATGGTGTGTAACTCAACTGCCTATGTGAGGAAGAGAGAGACACAATTAGTTGATGGATTCCACTATGTGTCCTCATATTAACCAATTCTAATTAACCTAAGAAAACTTAATAATATGTGTACGAAAAAATAAATGTCCCCTAACATAAGAAAAATAAAAAACCTACACCAACAATTAAAACATAAAGTACAAGAAGACACAATAGGTATGAAAATATCAATTTATGCATGGACCTAAATATGATTTAGGACATAGACCGATGGTGGGGAAATTTTGGAATGATTTATTTTAGAGTGTAATTATATGTTCCAACAGATGCAATCTCAACATCTCATCAATTTTAATCATGCTTATGTCAATCTAGCTTCCAAGGATGATATCATCAATACCACGATTATCCGTGTACTCATTCCAATGACCATGACTATTTTGCATAGTTAAAAATAGGTATTATGCAAATTAACCTAGGTAGGACAACTTTTAGAAACTCCATGCACAATTTACTTAGCTTAGCACTAAAAATGAATGCCATTACTTTTCAAGGAGTGAATGATCCAAGTGTAACTCCATATACATCCTTAAGAACCTTATTTGAAACCTCAACCATTCCCTTAAGTTGCACCATTGTGTGCTCAGCTTCACTCAATTCACACAACAAACACTTGTGCACCTACACACGATATTTTTCTCATGTAATTTTGTGCAATTTTCATGCACCATCATGAAATAGTATTAGCATATATATTGTGGCCTTGCAAATGGCTACACATGCTAGTACCTAGTCAAACCATGCACATTTGAAGTGTGTTCATGCTTGTGCCACATGTTCCTACCAAACAATTATCACCATATGGGTTTGAAATATGGCATCACCCTATCCACTTGATCAATACACCATACACACATGACACTTGTTGCCATATTATAGAGTCTATTTGATGGGCCATTTATATAAATATGTGCATTATACAAAATATAGGTAGAAAAGAACCAACTAGCATCTCTAATTCACACTTGTAAAGTATACATATCTTCCCCGATATAATGTTTTTCTTTCAAAGTCTCTTATTCTTTTCAAATATGCATCTATATTCTATCTTAGGGTTTCAATTACATATTTTATAAAATTTTGGATTACCAACTCATTTGCATGTTTGTCATCTCATTCACATAGGAATCAAATTAGTATGTTATTTGAACATTGCCAAAATCCATAAATTTGTTACATTAGTGTAGTAGTACATTATATATACAATGGAGGTAAGTCAACTTTTCATAATAAAAAATAAAAACTTCAAAGATTGCATTATGACCATCTTTATATCAATAAACAAAAGAAACATGAGCATTATAAGTTACCATACCCTACCAATTCAATCTAATGAATCATGTAAATAAGCTTAGCTCTACTCTAAATTTAGTGTCAATAATAATTTCATGGTCAAACTAATGATGCTTCCACAAAAATATTGTTGTAAGGTGGAAATATTTTATTTGAAAGATAGCATACATGTGCATTTGGAAACTTTTAACAACACATAAAATGCATGTGCTATATTCTCATTTCGTCGTCGCAACAAATATCAAGCTATCAAAGTTTGCCAAACCAAATCTACTAAAAGCCTACGGAAAAAAAATTACATGTTGATCATGAAACAATACTAAATACCCAAAAAATAAGAGATGACTCCTTAGGTATGCTTGACTAATACATTTAATTTTAAATTTATACATTTATTTTTACTTTGCTACTAACATTCTTATTTGTCTAGGTTAGTCACAGTGACCAAGGAAATTTCTAGCTTAAGTGGTTGGTAATTTAAGTATCATTTGAAAAAGTCAAGAGAAGTTGATTCTTAGTGATTTTCTTTAATTCTTTGGAGAAAACTGTCTAGTTTTCAAATACTCTCAAAAATAATTCTAAATGTTGCAAAAAAAACATCAAAAAGGTGCATAAGAATGCAACTCTTAAAACAACACACCATCGTGCAAAACCATTCATGCCAACACATTGAGATGGACAAGTTAATCCTAGAAGAGGTCTCATTCAACCAGCGATGCCTTTTATAACTTCTAGACTACATCAGTCCAGGGAATTCTCTCAAGCAACCTAAGACCAAAAAACTAAAAAACCTTGATGGAGTGGCGCACAGAAAGCTATGCTTATATGAACCTCTTTTCTTTGTACATTTGTATGGACAATTCATCTATAATAACCTATCATCAACAATCGTGCCCAACCATAGTTGGCCTCACATAAGTTTTATGTAACGATTCACACTCGGAATACAGGTTGGTTGGAGATAATGGAATGAGAGAGAATTATCTATGGTTATGAGGAAATTATTTCCTACTGTCTGGATTTACCCATCTACAGTATAAGAGAAGTGGTTTGGTTGGCCCATAGATAGTGGGGTATCCAACACATAGCTTTGGGAGCAGCCAAGAGACATTTCCTGGTCATTCCCTTGTTTCAAAAATGGGTGGAGAACAAGGAGATGTTGGAAACGGCTCCTGTCTTCTCCCTGTGTAACAGTGAAGAGTAAAATCACTTCCCTAGGTATTCTTACATAGCAAAATGCACTAACATCATGGCATCAGGATTCCTCTTTGGTTCAGGTTGGTGCTGCTGGTTTTACCAATTGCAGACCTTTTTACAACCAACACAGATCCATCTTAACATAGACTTGATATGCGTCAACAGGCTCAAGGTGCTAGGGATAAATTCCAGAACAATTTAAATTCATATTACAATGGATCTGTGATACTTCTTGAATTATTGGAAATAAAACTTTTCCAATTGAGGTTAATTTAATAAATGTTGAGTTGTAAAATGATAATTAATTTAATAAATGTTGAGTTGCAAAATGATAATTGAATAATTAAAATTATTTTAGAAAAGTAAATGCAAGGGATGAAGGTATTTAGTTTTAAAACTAATGATGAAAGATAATTATAATGTCATTTTGAAATCTGTTTATTTTGGGATAAAAAATGAATCATTTTTATTTAGAAAACATATTTTAGTACGTCACAATCTCTAACTTTTATGCAAATCGTTCCCCAACTCTAGGTCAATCCTATGTTGCACAAATCTATCATGTGGCTTTTGGATATAATTTGGTCAAATATGTAGTTTAATTCCTCGATTCATTTGGATCTCTACCTTCATAGATTATCAAGGACTAGCAATATTTAAAGATGCCTTGGGAAGATCATTGGATCACAAGGATCATCTTCTCCTAGGTTGTACCCATTTATTATATCAACTTTAGAATCATGGAAATGAGTGAGGACAACACTCTTTGAAATTATGCAAATGCTCTCAAATGATCTAGATTTAGGTTCCTTTTTAGTGCTCCAAATTGAAAGAATTGTAGAATGATGTTCCTCATAATGTGTTTCTAATGCATAGAATTTTCTACGAATAATCAATTGATGAATGAATGAACATTGAATGAATTTATATACCACTAGATAACAATGAATCATGCAAATCATATACCAAGTTGACTCATCATGAGAATGAAAAAAGCGAGAGTTGGCCCAAAAATATATTTAAATTTTAAAAATTTGAGGATCAATTTTGTTCAATGCAAGATTGACCCCACACATCATAGGATTGACCTAAGATATGAAAGTGTTAATACCGAGCTGGTTAATGGATAAATGGATGTAAGTTCATGCATAGGTGTAATACATCACTAAAGTGAGAAAATATGTGCAAATACAAATGAGATAGGGTCAAATGTATTGGAATGAATGTAAATGGAGAGGGATGACAGATGGGGAATGAGTCCAACTTCAAACAATATTGTATCATTTGTTGATGTGTAATTGTATTAATTCATTTCATCAAAATGGGCTCAAAATTAATGAAAATTGACATGGGTATGCAAATTTCACCATTACATTTTTCCCCAACATTGAGGTGTATGTGAATCCAATTATGAATATGTATCTTAAAGTATATGACCACTCACAAAAATGTATGTGAATTAAATATTCAAACATGAAAGGATATCAATGTCAATATAAAGTAATAGACCCCACTAGATATCATTGTCTATGCATCCATTGGTGTGTGTGATCCATGAGAACCTACAATTTAACAAAGACAAGATGTGCAATGAGTATAAAGTATAATACAAGTAAAGATAATACAAATCACAAATTGAATTTACTATCAATGATCATGAGAGTGTGGGGTTAAAAAATATACATATACGAAAATTAGTAATGGAATGATGATATGGCATATCAAACATTGTCGTGTCGTGTGATCATAATCTATCTAAGCACATTGAAAAATTTGTGTATCAATACTTATCACTTTCTATAAGCTCAACAAAGGAATGTTAGTGATATGATATGCCATATTCAATTGGTTTCTTCCATCAAATACAAAGAATTGGAGGAGAGGGGGAAATTGTGCATGTAATGTAAATGTAATTGTAAACTAATCATTGAACACATGTATAATTTAAAGTAAAAATAGTTTCATTGAATACATCATATGACAAGAAAATGAAAATATCTTGAATCATAGACATGGTAAGTGGTGAGGAATCAAAGGGTGTTGGAATTAACTTCTTATGGTAATCTTGAGAGGATAACTATATAGAAAAATTTTAAATATGATCTAAAAAGTTATAAAAATAGAGAAATAATATAATAACATAATTAATGGAATATGTAATTGTAGCATTTACATGGGAAAAACCCTTTTGAGAGAAAAAAAAAAAAAAACCCACATTTCAAAACCTATTGAATGTATTATTTAGTTCCAATAGAATATCACAACATAGTTACAAAGCAAACTCTAATAAGAGTATCACTAGCATACAATCTTGAAGTAATTATGATGCAGGAGCATCCCTGGTTGTAAAGAAATCTTATATCAACCAAAAACATTTATTTTCTTGCATTTCACTTGGTAGAAAATTCAATATTTCATTTTGTATTTCACCGCATTATCATTTCTCAGCTCACAGAGCAGGATATAGCTCTACACATTGACATCTATCACATATCCATATTTCAAATCATTTGCATTTGTTTTTAGAAAGTTGTCGCTCTCAAAATTTCACTATATATTTTCTAGTCAGAGCATTTGGGGCTGACCTGGTCCAAATTTCTTAGTGTAGACCTATTCCAAATCATGTTGAGCTTAATGGAACATGCCATACAAGAATTTTGGGTCCAATGTGATCTATCTTGGAGATTCGCAAGTCTAAAGGATTATCTCTTCATATTTTGAGGTCAACATTCACAATTGTTCATTCATTAGGTTTTGTAAATCCTTGTGGCTGACGCAGACCTTTGTTGGAACTTGTGAAGCATATTTATAATCATTTGTAATTCATAGGAAATCAGTTATCAAGTTAGAGATAGATTGATAGTTATATTTTTGTATCAACCCTTTAGGGGATTGTAATAAGGCTTTTGGCTAGTTATAATGTTGAATGCCCTTGTGGTAAGCTTGTGAGCCTTGGATATTCACCCATGAGGCATATGTTGCATGTGAGATTTCCAATTCAATAAAGAATCATATTTGTAGATCATTTTCTTGTGTTATTTTTGTTATGTTGACTCTAAGCTACATGGTTTGGAATGTTCTTTCTAAACCCTCTATCCATGACTCCACCAAGTGGTATTAGAGTGAATTTTTGAGTCCTAAAGGCATTCCTTGAGGTGAATAGATCACCGACTTGAGGAAAATTGCATGTGTTTTCAACTAATCATCGATTCTGAGGCAGTTGAAACCCTTGTAGCCAGATTGTCGAATTGAGGAAGTTGCATCGATTTGAGGGGAGAGATTCCACCAAGGAGAGAACCTGCTATGGTGATTGTTGCTAGAAGAATGGATGAGATGTTGGAAATGTTGTGTGAGATGTGATTTTGATTAGATGTAGTAGAAGAAGACCGAAGGCGAGGCCTAAACTCTAGGTAGGAGGATGAAAGTGATGATGAAGCAAATCATGTTGCGAATCAATTTGTAGAAGCCCTAGGCGAAGAAGAAGAAGAATCAAATCAAGTGAAGATGTTGAAAGTGGCCTCAAAGATTGGTAAGCAACCTAGAGTTGAAATTCAAAATTACATAGGATATTTGAATCTTGAAGAATTCATTGATTGGATCAATAAAATGGAAGAATACTTTGAATGTGAAGAAATTGAATATCTAGAAAGATTTAGATTTGTGAAAAAAAAATTGAAAGGCCATGCTAAGCTTTATGGTGGAAAGAAGTTCAATTAGATAGAAAAATAAGAGGAAAGGAGAAAATAATCAAATGTGATAGAATGGTGACAAAGTTGAAGAATCAATTCATACCAGCCGACTATGAAGTTGAACTGTTGAAAAGATTGCAGAACCTAAGAAAAAAGGAGAAATTTGTGAAGAAGTATATTGAAGAATTCTATAAGATGATAATCAAAACCAATCATAGTGAAGCAATAAAAGAGAAAGTGGCGAGATATATCAATGGACTGAGATCAAACATTCAAGAAGAATTGATCCTGGGGAAGATGACATCAGTTGAAGAAGCATACCAATTTGCATTAAAGGTGGAAGAGAAGTTGAACAAGAAGTTTGAACAAAGACAAAGAAGTGCAAGAGGAAGATTCCAAAGGAGCGGATCCCAATCTGGACAAAGAAGACCTTATGCAAAGTAGAACAAATATATAAAACCCTACCGAAGTGAAGAAAATGACAACAATTCATACCGTAGAGGAAGAGAAGATAGAAATTTCTACCGAAGTGATAGAGGAGGTCATAATTCTTACTGCTATGAGGGATACCCGAGAGATGAAGGAAGATCTGAGAGAAGACCATTCAGAGGAACATGTTTCAAGTGTGGAGGTGAAGGACACAGAGCATTTGAGTGTCATAAAGGAAGCACCAAAAAGAAACCTAAGCATACTAGAAGAACAACATATGTGGATGAAGAACATGTTGGATCCCATAATTCAATTGGGAAACCTGAGAAAGTTGAATCATTTGTGATGAGGAAAGATTTGATGCATGAAGAAGTGACTGTGGAACCACTGCAAAGGAAAATTTTGTTCAAAACCAGATGTAATTCCAAACGAAAGGTATGTAAATTTAGCATTGATAGTGGCAGCACTAATAATCTAGTTTCAGAGGAGATGGTAACCAAGTTGAATTTGGAGAGATTGAAACATCCAAACCTTTATAGGATAGCATGCATTCAAGATGAGCATAAGATATTGGTGAATGAGCAATATTTGGTGAAATTTCATATTGGATCATATAGGGGTGAATTTTTGTGTGATATTATGCCTATGGATGCTTCTCATTTACTGTTACGAAGACCATGGCAATATGATAAGAAAGCAATTCATGATTGAAGAAGGAATACCTATATTGTGACTTCAAATGGAAAGAGAATCAATTTGATACCTTTAGAGGAAGAGAAGACTAAAGTTTGTGGCACTTCTAGACTATTT
The DNA here is from genome assembly GCA_007258455.2 of Sequoia sempervirens. Classification (NCBI taxonomy): domain Eukaryota; kingdom Viridiplantae; phylum Streptophyta; class Pinopsida; order Cupressales; family Cupressaceae; genus Sequoia; species Sequoia sempervirens. Next base: position 702,567,030 of record VDFB02270651.1, on the reverse strand, counting down.
TTGGTAGATGGAAGAAAATTTCTAGATGGATTGAGGCATGAGAACATTTGTTTTGTGTTGATTCCAAATAAAAGCAATGGTCTAGAGGTAGAGAATCCTACCACAAAGAATGGAGAAGTAGGGGAGTTGTTAGTAGAGTATGAAGAAATCATGTTGTAGAATGTACCAGATGGTCTACCACCAATCCATAGTATCAGTCATCATATAGATCTAATACCGAGAGAAAGTTTTCCAAACAAGACAACACATAGAATGACATCGAAAGATACAAGAGTTGTTGAGGAAAGGATTGATCAAAAAAAGTTTAATCCCATGTGTGGTACCTATTGTACTTGCACCAAATAAATATGGATAGTGGATAATGTGTACAAATTCAAGAGAAATCAATAGGGTCACTATCAAGTACCAAATTCCATTGCCAAGGATGGATGACATTATGAACTGTTTGAGTGGAGTGAAGTATTTCACAAAGATTGACCTAAAGATTGGATATCATCATATCATAATCAAAGCAAGAGATGAATGGAAGACTGCATTTAAGACCAATGAAGGATTGTACAAGTGGTTATTAATTCTTTTTGGATTGACTAATGCACCGAGCACTTTTATGAGATTGATGAATGAGGTATTGAAGAAATTCTTGGGTAAGTTTTTCATTTTTAAAAATTGGATGATATTTTGATTTTCAGTAAGACTAGAGAAGAACATTTGCGGCACATCTAGAAAGTATTGCAAAGGTTGAGAGAAGAGAAGTTGTTGATTAATGTCAAGAAGTGTAGCTTTATGAAGACAAAGTTGGTATATTTGGGTTTTGTCATTTTTGCTAAAGGACTGAAGATGGACCCTAAGAAAGTAAGAGAAATTGTAGATTGACCTACACTAATAAACATTGGAGAGGTGATATCATTCCATGGATTAGCTAGTTTCTACTAGAAGTTTATTAGAAGTTTTAGTTGCATTTGTAACCCCATGACAAAGACCATGACAAGAGACAAGAAGTTTAAGTGGAAATTTGTAGCACAAAGAAGTTTTGAATTGTTGAAGCAAAAGGTAACAGAGAAGCCAATATCAGCATTACCAAATTTTGACAAAGTATTTCAAGTTGATTATGATGCAAGTGGAAATGCAATAGTACTGTTGAGTCAAGAAGGAATACCTATAGCCTATTTCAGTGAAAATTTGAATGATGCCAGAAGAAGATATTTAGTTTATGATAAGGAATTCTATGCCATAATTCAAGCCTTGAAGAAGTGGATACATTATTTATCGCCCAAGGAGTTTGTGTTGTATATGGATCATCAAGATTTGCAGTATTTGAATACTCAAGGGAAGTTGAATCAAAGACATGAGATGGGTCAAGAGTTCTTGCAGAGTTATACCTTTGTGTTGAAGCATGGGAGTGGTTGTCAAACAAAGTTGTAGATGCATTGAGTAGAAGGAATTTGCTGACAGAAATGAGGATAGAAGTATTGTGTTTTGAAGAGTTGAAGCATATGTATGAGGATGATGCAGATTTTGGTGAAGCGTGGAGAGCATGCAAAGAACTAGTAGTGACAAACTGGAGCCAATGGTTGGATTATTTCATTCAAGAAGATATGTTGTTCAAAGGAAATCAAATGTGTATTTTGTGGATTTCAATGAGAGAGAATTTGATCAAAGAGAAGCATGGTGGAGGTTTAGCAGGACACTTTGGAGTAGATAAAATAGTATCTTTGGTGAGTGAACATTATTTTTGGCTGTAGTTATAAGCATGTCAGGAAGTATGTTTAGAATTGCATAATTCGTCAAGTTTCAAAAGGGAGTAGTCATAATTTACAGGACTGTATAAACCTTTGATAGTACCAGAGAAACTTTGGGAAGATATAAGCATGGATTTCATATTGGGATTTCCAAGAACATGGAGAGGATATGATTCTATAATGGTTGTAGTGGATAGATTTTCTAAAATGGCACATTTCATTCCTTGCAAGAAGACTAATGATGTTGTGCATGTTGCTGACTTATTTTTCAAGGAGATTGTTAGACTGCATGGATTACCTAATTGTATAGTTCAAACAAAGACACCAAGTTCATTGGATACTTTTGGAGAACATTGTGGAAGAAGATGAAGATAGACCTAAAATTTAGTTTAGTGTATCACCCATAGACATATGGACAAGCAAAATTTTGGGTAACCTGTTGAGATATTTAGTTAGAGATAAGCTAGGAAATTGGGATATAGTTTTACTGCAAGAAAATTTTGCATACAATAATTCAATGAACCAGAGTACAGGGAAGACACCATTTCAGATCATGATAGGAGCACATCCCAAAGGAGTTGCAAAGTTAAGAGACATCAATATGGAGAACAAAAGGAGTGTAGAGGCAGAAGAGTTTGTAGATTTCATGGACACATTGCATAATCAATTCTGGAAACATTTGGAGGACATGAACGGTAAGTATAAGGAGAAGGCAGATGAGCACCAGAGACATAAATAATTTGATGTTGGAGATGAAGTGATGGTATATATCTGAAGAAGGAGAGATTTTCAGTGGAAACATATAATAATTTGAAGATGAGGAAGTTTGAACCGTGTAAGATTCTAAGGAAGTTTGATTCTAGCAATGCATATGAAGTGGAGTTACCAAAGACATTGGGTATATCACCTATTTTCAATATTGCATACATATATGAGTATCATGAAGGATAGTCAAGTAGTAGTAGCAATGAAGTATATCTAGAGTAGTTACCATATCAAGCACCAAAGGATATTGAATAGATTTTGGATACCAAAACCAGAAGGAGCACTAGGAACAAGCAATACAAAGAATATCTGGTGAAGTGGAAAGGAAGACCAGTGGAGGATTCAACATGGATTTCTCATGCTGAGGAGGATAGTATTGGTTTTTGTCTTAGCCCTAGAAAGTGAGGGACTCACTTTTCTTCCAACCTTGGGTGTCTAATGCGGGAGCATCCCCGGTTGTAAAGCAATCCTATATCACCCAAAAACATTTCTTTTCTTGTATTTCACTCAGTACTAGTTTCACTATTTCATTCTACATTTCACTGCATTATCGTTTCTCAACTCACAGAGCAAGATATAGCATCTACACATTGACATCTATCACATATCTAGATTTTAGATTGTTTGTATTTGTTTTCATAAAGTTATCGCTCTCAAAATTTCACTATATTTTTTGGTCAAAGAATTTGGGGCCAACCTAGTCTAGATTTCTTAGTGTGGACCTATTCCAAATCATGCAGAGCTTAATGGGACCTAGAATTTTGGGTCTAATGGGATCTATCTTGGATATTCTCAAGTCATTTATTTTCGCAAAGGATTATATCTTCATATTTTGAGGCTAACATTCATAGTTGTTCATTCATTGAGTTTTGTAAATCCTTGTGGCCGACATGGACCTTTGTTGGAGCTTGAGAAGAATATTTATAATCATTTGTAATTCATAGGAAGTCATTTATCAAGTTAGAGATAGATGAATAGTTATATTTTTGTGTCAACCCTTCAAGGGACTATAATAATGCCTTCGACTAGTTGTAATGTTGAATTCCCTTGTGGCAGGCCTGTGAGCCCTGGATATTCACCCATGAGGCATATGTTGCATGTAAGATTATCAATTCAATAAAGAATCATATTTACAGATCATTTTCTTGTGTTATTTCTAATGTGTTGACTCTAAGCTACACATTTTGGATTGTTATTTCTGAATCCTCCATCCATGATTGCACCAAATTATGGCAACATTCTAGTACCTACACATTCAACCATATAATATAAATGAACAAGCTAGAAAATGGTTTTGGTTTTCTAAACCATGTGCAAAACCTTTGAGAGGTATGACACCTAAGATGGGTTCATATTCTAATGCACCCTAGAAGATTCTATTATAATAGAGCTAAAAATAGCATACTCTCTTATACTCTTACAATTTTCATAACTGACTAATTAAATCCACCCAACATGAGAACCCATTATTTTATTATTCACCATATTAAATAGGCACTTCATGAAAAATAATAAATTTTATCATAGCTAGTCAATATTCCCAAGTATCTCCCTCTATTCTTAGCTCTTATATATCATAGGGTCCCACATATGTAGGAGTCCCAAATTTTCTAAATATAACCAAATTAAATGCCTCTTACAACATCTTACAAAGTACTTACATGTGGCACATAATTCCAACTCAAAATTTCATGCCCACTTATGTTCTAGCATAAATATTAAATATAATAAAATAAATTATGATAATATGCAAATAACCTATAGAAAAATGATAAATAATTAGCCAATAGGCTATATATTATTTTTGAAATTGGGGAAAACAGATTTTGATGGGATCTGGAACCCATTACAACCAAAAGCCAAACAGATTAAACAAGCCAAAAAAAACCAGACTGCAAAAAAGACAGCCTGCAGTCAACAAAAAACTAGCTCACAAACAAACACCATTAAGTTTTACAATTAGAGTTTCATTTGTTGGAGCGAAGAGTCATATCGAAAGAAGGCCCAGAGGGTTTAGGTTTTTTTCCAATAACAGTAGTACAGCCTTCTTCAACTTGTGCTGCCTTAGCCTGCCAAGCCAGCCCATTAAATAGGTTATATATTGTTAATGTAGTTTGAGTTGAAACCTATCTCGCATCACAAATAGGTTACAGTGAAACAATTTTCTGGTAGTTGTTTACTAGTGGGTGCCAATAAATGGGTAAAGACGTAATGCTACACATTCTACCTACAACACACAATCTTCCTATGGAAACTCACACAGATCCTCATTTAGTGCAACTCTAGGTTGGTAAGAATGTGCATTTAAAACGTAAACAAATTCATGAATTCATTCATCAATCGCAAGGGATTTGCATTCGCCACTCATAATTTTATCCAAAATACACTTATCAGCATTGATGTCAATTGTGGGAGTTTAGTGATAGCTCATAAATTTTTGGATGACATGAAATGAGGAGAATGAGACAACTCCTCATGGAATGTGATGATTGCAGTGTATTGAAGAGATGGAGATCCTCAGAAAGCATTGGTGTTATTTCACCATGTATGTAATTAACACTTGTTTCACCTGATCATATCACCTTTTCCACCATTCTCCCAGCCTGTGCCAAAATATGAGCTTTGGAATTGGGTATTCACATCCATCAAAGCATCATCCAAAGGGGATTTATTTCTAATGTTTTTGTTGCCAATGCCCTGCTAGACATGTACTCAAAATGTGCAAACATATCTAAAGCTCGTGAACTTTTTAACAAAATACCTCAACAAGATGTGATCTCGTGGAATGTGATGATTGTAGGATATGCACAAAATAGTGTTCTTGATGAGGCTTCAAGGCTTTTCAAAGAAATTACTCGACCAGATTTCGTTTCATGGAATGTCATGGTTTCGAGGTATGCACTAAATAGATTTTTTGAAAAGGCCTTTTCCATATTTGAGGAAATGCAATCGATAGGTCTTAAGAAAAACTCCACAACCTTTGCCTGCATACTCTCAACCTGTCAAAATGGGAGCTTTAGAATAGGGTATGAATATCCATCAAAGCATAATCAAAAGTGGATTATTGTCAAATGTATTAGTGGCGAATACCCTAATAGACATGTATGCAAAAATGCCTAGATGAGATGTGATCTCATGGACTGCAATAATTATAGGATTTACACATAATGGGTTTGTTAAAGAGGCCTTGGAAACTTTCAAGAAAATGCAATTGACAGGAGTAAAGCCAAACTCTACAACCTTTTCCAACATCCATGGACAAGACACAATTTGTGCAGAATCTTGAGCTAAGTCACTTGCCATGGTCTCGTGAGCTTATTTTTTTAATATGTTATTATTAAAATTATTAATTATTGTTAGTAAAACAATTTTTATTTAATACTTGTTATTCATGTTACTATTTAATCTGATTATTAATATTAATCATTACTAATAATATTAAATAAATATTTGTGGTGATCTTTATCTTTGCAACTTCATTTATATATTATTTAATTATTATATTATTTACTAATAATTGTTTTCATATATTTAATTATTATTATACATATATTAATTTAATTACTCTTATATAAATGTTTCTTAAATTATAAATAATTATTACTTATATATAAATCAAAGCATCTAAATACTATTAGTTACAATAATGATCTATATTTTAACAAGTGTAATTATTAACGCAATACCCGTAGAATATTATTTGGAGTCAGTCTTCTCCTATGTTTGCTATGCATTAGATAATTTGTATGTTTATGGGAAAGGAGGTTTGAGCACCTTAAGAAGGAAGAAGATTGATGCAAAGGCTGAAATGAACCTACAAAAATACTAAGGGAATGGATACCAAAGTGGGCACAAAACCTAGGTGAAATTGCAAGGGTATGCAATTTTTTATACCACGAATATTGAAATTAACAAAATAAAATTTAATTAAAGGAAATGTATCAAGAGAAATAAAAGTCAATTTTGTCACTATTTATCCCAAATAGATTTTATAGTCTATCCCATATGTTTTTAGGTGTTGTACAATTCATGATATGGAACAAGTTGTCATAAACATGCAAAACAATCAAACCTATAGCCTCATCAAGTTTGTTCTTGGAAGAAAAAATTTCATACTACCTATTAAAATCATGTTGTGTATCACCCAACATAGAACATAATCCCTTACATTTGAGTAAAATTATTACATTTTTTTAGGTATGACAATTATAAAATTGAGGAACTCAAATGAATTAGAAACTACCATTAGAGAAACAAACAACAATAGAGAAAAATAAATAATATACAACGATAATTTTCCTTTGAATCTCTCAACTATGAATTGATAGTAAAATTGTATCCCTAACATAAATCATCCATCAATTTTAATATTTTTTTAAGAAAGAAACCAAAGTACATAAAATTATTTTAAACTAAATTTTTGATATCTAAGATAGAATCTAAAAAAATATATGATTGATGTATAATTCTTAAAATTCCTTTCGAGTGCCTAAAATAAATCCACAATTAGAGAACTATCACCAAAACCTTTTGCAGTTGACCATGATGTTGCTTGCATGTATTAGATGACCAAAGGGGAAGTTGAGATTGAAAGTAGTTTATTTGTTGGAGAGTATGATCAATGAATGGCATTATAAAATGTCCATTTTTGTATACCAAATACTAACGAATAATATGGTGCATGGGAGAGGATAAAGATTCTTTTCTACAACTAGGTGTATGGCTTAGAGAGTGGAATATTGTGTAGGGAAGATTTGACCATAATTTTCTGAATAGATACGTTGGAAGAAAGTAGGAATAAAGGTATTGGTGCAGGAATAGAATATTGTCAGATAAATGTGGCAAAGATAGAATTGAAACACTAAGTCCAGGAGGCGTTTGGAGATAATATAGAAGGATTCTTTTGTTCACAACTGACAGCAATGGCATTAGAAAGTGCCAGGTCTGGAATTTGACGACCATTTTTATCTGTCATATGAAAATTTTGTGGCAGTTTGTTCATTTAAATGCTTGTCACTTTACGTTTTATGAAAAAATTTAACTGTCAAAAAAATATTTAATTTAATTTTTTTATATATAAAATCTTTTATATTAAAATATTATTGATTTTATTAATCATACATATTAAATATGATTTTTTTTTTTAATAAATTTCTATTTTTATTACATTTTATATAAAAACATTCTTGATTTTATTAATCATACATATTAAATATGATTTTTTTTTATAAATTTATATTTTTAATGTAACACAAGTAATTTGATTATTTTTTAAAATATTATGTATCATATAAATTAATTAAGTATTTTTTATAAGAATCATAATTCTTATAAATACCAATAAACAATAAAAAAATATAATAATTTGATATAAACCTTCATTATATAATTTGCATATATTTAAACACAAAAAATAACTTTTCAAAAGAAAGGAACTATTTTCTTTTATTATTTTTAAATTGAGATGCAAAAATTAATGATGCATTACATAGAAAATAAACAAAAATAAATGTTATCAAAGGTCAATACTCTTCTTGACTTTGTATTCTTCCATATTTGATATACTTTATTCCAATTTACATCATTTTCTTGAGGTCCATTTAAAGACATTCTCATTAATGCATCCAATGTATCCAAACCCAACTTTGACTTTCTAACATCTTTGATGATGTTTTATTTTGAAAATCCTCTTTCACAATCAACAGTACTTGCAGGAATAGTAAGCATAGCTTGCCATAACTTCATCATATGAGGATAGCTTCTATGCCAATATTTTGTGTTACGAAAGACTCTCCATGCATCTTTCATCTTGAAACCCTCACAACTCAAATACAATGAATCAACAAAAGAGTTTAACTCCCTTTTGCAACCGATAACATCAAATATGGATACAAATTCATTTACATTATTTGAAGTGGTGTGTTGCAAATGTTGGAGAAGCTTATCAAGCCACCACTCTGAGATATTATCTCGAGTTTGACGATCTAATGGATAATAAGAAGGACTGAAGAGTTTTGTTGCATTAAAAAGAGGAAGATCCGGAAATCTTTCATTCAAACAATCAATAAGAGATTGAATATAACCTACAAGATGTTGACAACTTTGTTGTGTTCCTTCAACACATGGTTCCATGATATGCTTCCCTGCATCACCATACTCAAATCCCTCAATTGGAATAGGTATGTATTTTAGTTCATGTTTATCAATGACAACACCTTCTTCTTTGACTTCAATACATCCAAATTGAGAATCAATCAAGAATTTGGAAAGATAAGTTGTACCTTTTGCAAATGTACCTTTTCTCAAAAACCATCTATATAAATTTCCTATTGCTTCATCAAGAGCCAAACCAATAACTGTGATGTCTACATTTTCTTCTTGAAATATTTTATTCAATTTATTTAGTTCACCTAAAACATCAGCTACAAGCATGTGCAAACAAAATTAAATAGAATAAATCCTTGTCTTTTCATACAATGATGAGCACAAGTTCTTATCTTTTTTCCACAAAGTTAAGATAGCTAGCATAAGCTTCACAAGCCTTATTATGACTTCTCCTCTAGATAACCTTTTGATTGTGTGGATCTACAAAACATTTAGAACATCAATTTTCATAACTCTAAGTAAATCATTCAACTCATTATTTATTTTTGGTGAATTTTGGACCCATGAATGCACCTTATTTGCTATTTTGTCAACAAATAGTAAAGTCGGGTATCCTTTTCGAAGCATCTGTTGCTACTAATGATTCACGATGAGCTATGCAATGCACTAAAATAAGATTTGGAATATTTTTTTTCAAAAGAGAAACAAATCCATTTTCACACCCAACCATTCCAAAAGCTCCATCTGTTGAGACAACTATTAGTTTTGTTAATGAAAGCCCTCTATCATTTATCAACTAATTGATGGTATCATATATAGTTTTCCCTTTTCCATTTGGCACATCCATTATCTTCATAAACATGGAAGTAGGTTCCCCATGACCCTCTGAAGTTAAATATCTTGCATAAACAACAAGGTGCTGCACTAAACTTCTATTAGTACTTTCATCAACCATTAGTGAAAAAAAAAAAGACTTTTCAACATCTCTTCTATTTGAATTTGTTCAAGATATTTTGATATGCAAAAAATAAAATCATTTGCACCCTTCCGATTTGTGTATGCAAAGTATTCTTGAGACTTTGGCATATTAGGAGTTTTTAGATCCATGAGAAATTTACATATTTTCTCATACTTAGATAAAGATAAGTCCTCTTGACAAACAAAATAAGTTGCTTTCATTACATAGTGATTACTCTTTCCTTATTAACATCTTTTATCTCTAAAATATGATCTGGAATAGATTTTATCTTTTTCTCCATTGCATTAATCCATCTTGCTTGAGCATCTTTATGTATTATAGATTTTTCATGATTAACAAGAGCATCACGTTGCAAATTGCTACACCCATCCCCTATACCCCATGAGCCTGGCATCTCATACTTCTCACAATAATTACATTTCATAAGTATCTTACCATCATGCTCAAAATAATTTAACCAAACATTTTTTTCTAACCATTCCATTCGAAATGTTCTCTTTAGAACTTTTTGTTTCCCTTGATTGATATTTGACCCCTCCCCAACTTCATCACTAATACTATCCCCTTCACCAGCTTGATATGCATCTTCATTTGAATCATCATCTAAAGAGGACCCAAATATTTCTTTAAATATTTCTTTCAAACGATTATTATGAGACTGTTCATGTAACATTGAATTACTAGAAGTTTTAGAAACTTTCTCTCTAGTCCACTTATACATTTCTCCAATAGTAGCTTGTTTCTTCTTTCTTGAAGACATATTATTAAAGTACCTAAAAAAATCAATATATTAGTAATCTATGAAATATTATTTTATAAAATAATTATGTTAGAAAATTTACAAATTTTAGAAACTATGCATGCACTCAATTAGTAAATTCAATTGCATATAATAAATTATATATATATATATAACACTATATGATTATTTTTTTGTATGCATGTAAATAAATTTTATTGACAATGCATAGAGTGTTAGATTAAGAATAATTATATTACACAATATGATTACTTTTTTCCATATATTTATTATCTAATTTGTAAAATTGTATTACTATTTTTGTTGATTGATTCCTGAAATTGTAAAATTGCATGAGCATTTAATTTAATATTTAACTAGAATAAGTTGACTAAATTAATTTATTGATTTCATATGTGCAAATATCATAAATGCATCCACATATGTGCAAATACCATAAGTGCATCCACATATGTGCAAATACCATAAATGCATCCATCAATTTGAAACTATTTTATTTGAGTTAATTTATTTTATATTACAAATTATTTTATATTACAAATTATTTTTCATATACATTTTAAATTCAATTATCTAAAAACACATTTAAATATCAATTTCAAACCTACCAAGAAATAGTTATGTAAAATTAAAATTAATTTAATTTTTGAATTCTATCTACTAGCTGTCATGCCTGAATTTTTTTGCTAGAAAAAAAACCCAATAATTTTTTTTTATCTGTCATTACCCTATTAACCACACCTACTATTTGAGGGGAACACTAACAAGGGTGTATGCCGAGTCAAAGAGAAGTTACTAAAATTAATCCTACAAATAATTTGAACTGTAATTAAGTCACTATCAATTAATTTGTATGTAATTCATAACAATAATGTTAGCACCAATATTAGAACATCAAACAAAGATAACACTATCTTTTAACTTGCCCACTATTATAATTATTATCCTCATTGATATTACGGTCCATTATTCATTAGTAACTAACGATAATATTGTTAATGGATTTATGATTAAACATTGATAACTATGTTTCTATTAAAACGATAATACTATGATAAGTAAATTGTTAGTAATAATTTGACAAATACCTGAAGTAATAATTTATTTCACATGTGGGAATTAATGGACTCGTTATTATTTAACCAAATACAATGACCATAATGTTATGACCTTAACAATATACCATTACAATCATACAATTAACATCAATATTAATATTCCTATCCTTACTTTAATCACTTTTCCGTAATACTATTATTTTTAAATTCCCAACCAATCCTTATTAAAATTATTTACCACCCTTCAAGTTATTTACTAAAAAGTTAAATATGAAAGTACATAGAATTTTTTTATTACTCACAAACTATTTACTAAAAGTTAAATATGAAAATGCATAGAATTTTTATCATCTTGGTAATATACATTTTCACGAATGTTAATCCAATTTAAGTTAAAACTAATTATCTTAGAGTATAAATCACTATTACTATTACTATTTTTACTATTGATAATATTATGATTATTATCTCATCACTGCATTGTGATTATTAAAATAAAATTTGCACTAAAATTACTTTTAATCTTAAATTAATAATACATTTGTGATTAATGTTATTTTTATATAACCACCACATTTCCGAATATCATTATTTAACTTAATAGTAATATTTCTATTGTTATAAAATTAATATTAATTTTACTCTTGCACATAAATTAAAATAGTATTATTAATATTTACCAATCTTATTAATGAATTCATATAAATATAAAATCAGAAATTATCCTAATTGCTGAAATAACAATACCAACTAATATTGCCCCCAACGTAATACCAATCTTATTTATGGATAAACATATCATATGTCTAATCTTTTTCTTATATTTAAACAGGGCAATCCCGTGCATTCACTCACTCACGTGAATAATAATTAATTAATTAATATTATTTTATAGTCCACGAATACCAGGCGATCTGTTTTTGGGTCTACAGACAGCTTACAGTATATATGGGACTCCTCATACTCCCAAATCTGAGGGAGGCATCCAACTCGTGCTCCACAATATGAGGTGTACATACCTTACCCCCCGCAGGATTTGAACTTGTGACCTCTCTTTCAAGAGTACAAGTTCTCCACCATTAAGCCAACTCACGTGAATACAATTTCGTTTAAAAATTCATGAAAACAAAAGAATTGATAATGTAAAACTTGCCTACTTTTAAAGTATCTACACCGAGAGGTAAGGAAAAGAGAGTTTAAAGTCTCTTTTGTCCCTAATGCAGGGGCTGAAATCTTAAAGTCTTTCAACGCTCCTTTGCAACATGGGGGAAGGTGGCTGCATTCTTTTTGTTTAATAATTTTATTTTACTTTATTTTATTTTATTTTTGCATTGGAAGATAATGCTTTTTTTTTGTTTTTTCTTGCTTCTTTACAAGAGCCGATGACATAATGCTGGGCGTGGGCACCATCAGCCAACACTACAGCCCAACGTGAAAGTCTTTCTTGCTGTCAGAATAACAGTGTAACGTGAACTCTACACAGCTTTAAAGGCAGTATTTAATCAAGATTTGCTGAGACATTTTTTTTTTATGAGGAAGTAGGTCGGATTTAATCCTAAAGGAGGAGTTGACAGAATTTCTGAATGCGAACATGTTACATCAATAAGCATTTTCTTTTTGGCAGTACACATGATGCTTAATTGTTGATCATCCTTGAGCAATTTTCTGACCACTGGTATACAAATTCTCCTCTTCTTTTTTTTTCTATACTTTGCTAAATATTTGTGAAGTCTTTGTCACTCGAAGTGAAATGAATTATTTTAAATAACAGCAACGATAAAGATTATCCACAGACCAGATAGTGCAGTTAAAGGCAACCCTTAACCCAACATTTATGGTGTTCTCACGAAGGTAGAGTCAGATTTTAATGACAAGGAGACATTGCATCGCCCAAGAATGACAGGCAATTAAGAGTTAAGTGGGTACTCTAAGGCAGGAAATTGCAGCCTGGCCATACTTCACATGGCCGTTGCAAACTTCATCATCAAAATTCACTCTCGAAGGGTTGATCTCGAACGGGGCCTCCATTTTGTCTAGGGCTGTGTTGTGAGTTGTTCCGATGCTGCTCTTGGGTCCCATAGACTTCTTTGGCCTTGTGAACGTCATTAAAATATTTCATTTCATTTCATTCATTGCAGCATACCCGCCCCGCAAAATTCAAGTACATATTAATTCATTTGACCGGCACCCGAGCCTACTAACAGTACAACACACCCTAAAACTCATCACTTCTTCTATGCCACCAAAAATAGTATGAGCAAGACAATCTAAGATCAAAATTATATAATCCGAGAGTGGGTGCAACAGAAGCATCCAAAGCCACGTACTTTACTGCATTTGGTATACCTCATGATTGAACACTAAAACTGCTTGCTTAGACTGGTGCAATGGCTATCTACGAGCCTGTCAAGAGCTTAGGGCGGAGATGGGTCAAGGGGGAAGCCAAGATGATCGACAAAAATCAGCAAGCAGGTAGGAGGATATTTCAAATGGAGGCCTCCAATACATGCCTCACAAAGAAATGCGATTAGACATGGCCACATTCCCTACCATGGTGCATATTCTGGTAGAAAATACGAGCATTTTGGTAGACTCGAGCAGAACCCGCACTGCGGCGGATTGCACAGTGTGCATCGCACCTCAGATCTCCGTTGGAGGCTGGGGAAGTTTTAGGTGTAAGTCTAATACTGCCTCCTTACAACACAGACCCCAGACAACCTAGCCATGGCGCCATTGACATGCTTTTGCACATGTTTTTAGTTGCAGGTTTGAACGTCCATGAGGTCGGCAATATCATGCAGAGGAACATACATCACAACAATTCATTTTGTGTTAGATTCACTCACATTTTATTTTTATTTATTTATTTATTGTTTTGCTATCTTGAAAAGCATTTAAACTCTAGACCTCAGAGAAGTCTGAGTGGTATCTATGGAGATACACTGCTGTCCTAAAAACTCTTATTTTTTATATCTCTTTCTTTTTCTACAAATGATGTAAACACATTCCCTTCCTCCCCCTTTTAATTTTGGTGCTACCATGAAAGGGGCATTTTTTTTTAAGCCAAAGACTTCAACCGTTTAGATAAGCAACTATAGGTATTACATAAATCATTGTACAATAGATGTTTATCTACTTAAATAATCCTCACTCTTTTATATGTTTCACTTTATATTATACTCGCTTGAATCTAGAATAATTAAATCATGATTAGATGTTAATTATGTTTATGTTAAGGTGCAAATAATTGTACACCCTTCCAATCCTTACCCACAGAAGGTCTCAGAATTTTATTTTGACTTCAAGAGACTCCTTTCTTTGTTGATTTATTGTTGTCTATGAAGTTATTCATCCTTTTTGCAAGTAAATGGTTGATTATGCGAGACATACATAAATGGGAAAGTCTGAATTTTAAGTATGGAATCCATACAAGGAACATACTTCCCTTCTTAATTTTTTTCTTCTAACATTATTTCATTCATTATATTACTAGTACATTCTTAACAATAATGGACAATACATGGTTCATGTATTCAATTTGCTTCACAAGGCAAGAGCCTTTGAGGGGTCATTGGGTCTAATATTTTCTCAAGAATAATACAATAGATGAAATGAATATCAAACCAATAAAGAAGAAAAAACTTGCTCTATCCCATTCTTCATTTTCCAATAAGATACCATTCTACAAAATTACAATATTATTTAATATTCCAATAAGTGACACAAATTCCTAAGGCTTGCTCTCCACCCTACTGTAATGGCGTCATGGAGCCTCATTGGCTCTAGCCATACCCCCGAGCAAGGAAATATTGCATCCCCCACAATGATGAATGGGGTTCTTTCAGATTTTACAAAGGAATAAGAATAACATAGCATAATTTATAACATAGAGGCTCTCCACTTGTCACATTCAACAACGAACCATACTAACATGATTCCTCCTTACCACAATTAAACAAAGGAAATGGAAGTAGAAGAGGGGTGCTGTCATAATAGTGGTTTACAATTCCTAAGAGGAACGAATTTTAGCTGAAATCACATATTTTTAGAAAATATAATGATTTAAGCCTTTAAAAGTTCCATTTTAAGGATTCCAATTGAAGAGGGTTTGATCAAATCACCTTAGATCAAACCCCTTGGATAGAACCTTATTTTTAAACCATACCTATAAATGAGTCTCCTTTACACCTATCAAAATGCTGATAAAAAATCACTTTTGATTTAGATTTTGGGGGATCAAATGAATTCATTTAAAATTTATTTCAAATGATTATGGTATTCCTCAGAACAAGCTATCCAATGAATATAATTTTAATATGTTTTGGTTTTGTTATGTATTTTTTTTTAAGTTTTATTAAACATAGGTTTTTCATCGAAAATGAATTTCTTTGTTCTTCACATGTGGAAAAATAGAAGATTATCAAAAAAATATATGAATATATGAGTGCACTAGATATTGAAGTCCTTGATCCAACAAAAAAATAAAATAAAATTTTGACATATACAAAAAAGTTACGCGTTATACCGTGCTATGTCTGAATTGTAATTTGTTTGACTTTGAAACTTGATTAAGGAAAAATATTTAATAAAAAATATCTAACCAAGTGGAAGCACTTGATATCAGAGTTACAAATCTAAATTCAAAAGAATTAGAATTTTATCCTTCATGGAAAAAAAGTTATGCATTATTACTTGCGCGTCACTTTTAAAAATGTTGTTTTTGAAAAAAATCTATTTTCGTGGAGATGGAAAAAGAAGTGCAATTTGATTCCAAAAATTTTGAAAAAAATATTTTTAGAATCTACAGACAAAATTTGATGAGACTCTAGTTTGCACCATTTTCAAATTCCTCACAATTTAGCCGCTATAGGTGCCCGAATGTGAAGATTTAGTTAAAAATAATAATTTCAGTGTCCAGTTTGGCCAAAAATTGTAAACCACTATTATGGGATCACTCAGAGAAAACTTATCTTTTAACTTATCTGAGGTTATTAGGCTCCTTTCTTATCATCTCCTCTCCATGCCAATCCATTTTGATCACTACCTCCCAAAAGGAATGACTCCTCTACTCTCATCTTCACTTCAACCTCAATCAAAGTTCTCCAAAAGGGAGAAGTGGGTAGCAGCCCACTCCTTCTTCCTCTCCACATATATAGAAGTTTCCCAAATTGCAACTCTTGGATGGGAAGGTGTGGAGTGTACCTCCCCCATCAATCAAGGTCCTTTCCCCATTAATGAGAACATGCATTTGGACAACCACTCAATCTTTCCATCCCATCCTCTTCTCAAAATTCGTCACTCTCCATTATGAGAGCTTTTCAATGTCAAATCATGTTGTAGGGGCACTATTGTATGCCCACTTGACACCTACAACTATGGTATAGACCCTAGGGGGTTTATTTTTTGTATCCTAACCCAAAAATTTGAACAACAACTCTCATTAAAAGCCCACTCAAGGTTACATCCGAGTTTCAAACTTAGCTAGGGGTTTCCAAGGCCTAATCCCCACGTACACATCACATGAATCAAGACTAAATGCCCATTTTCTCTTGATGGTTCTCCCTTCTCATGCTAACATCGTTGCCTTCCTGCACATGACCAATAGATCATAAGTTTCAATTATGTATCACATTAATCTTTTAGCTATATTCTAAAATCTAATTATATAATAATCCATTTAGAATTTCAATTTGTATTCCATGGTATACAAGTCTATTCCCTCTTTAAAACAATGAAACAAAATGTCAAGATGATATTCAAGAATATTGCCAAAAGATCATCTTATTTATTATTCGCAATATATTTAATCACCAATTCAAGAAAAACATATAACAAATTGTGGTTGTATTAAGTACATAAGAGACGGGGTCTTACACTAGCATACATATATTAAATACTAATATATATAAAATATGCTGAGAGTTATCTTTTCTCGAAGCACCTATTTTCATCAACTTATTCAAAAAAATAGTAAATTGCCCATATGCTATCACCGTTTCAATCAATCAAATAATATATGAGCAAAATAAATCAATTAGAAAGAATCAATAGTGAAATAAAGCTAGAAAAGACTCAATATCACATTAAAGGTTAAACGCAAAGATGCTTAGTTGTCTTATGAGTTCCCCATAAAATTTGAATTGACTGATTTTAATTATAATTTTATTTTCAATACATATGTCCAATTTATTCTTTAAAGAAACATGATACAATTGTCAATTAAGATAAGATCAAATATTAAATTTATGTATCTCTTCACAAAGATACAAGATAAGGTAATGAAATCCCAGTTTTGATTCTAGAGTGTATTAAGAAAATGTAACATTGTCAAGTTCCAAACCAAATGAGCCCTAGCAAGCCCAACAGACTCAACTTGGGAAACTTTCCATCCTACTCAATAATAAAACAATAAACCTTACAACTCCTTGAATCTTTGTTTTGTTTTACTACAACAATAGATTATAACAATCCAATTGGTTTCAACAGGACTAAAACCAAATTTGTGATAGCTAAATTCAAGTGAATCCAAAAAATGTAAAGCCAAACCTACGAGAAATCCAGGAGAATAAAGCCAAACCTGCAACCACAAAGTTTTGAAATAGTTATGATTCAACAGCCTCTTTTAATAGAGTTCTACAAGATTTAAAACTGCTTTAAAAACTAAAAACTATTGAAAAATAAATAAAAATAAAATAAATACACTATTAAAAAATAAACAAAAAAAAAACAAATAAATACATTGAAATTTCTTATAATTATAAAAAAATATTTGTGTTACTACTATAAATAAATGTTCACTCTAAAAACTTAAAAATTTATTACATGACACTAAGTATTTAGTTTTAATTTATTTTAATAGAGGTCTTCATGAATGAATAAAACAGCTTTAAAACAGTTTTAAAAACAAAGCAAAAAAAAACTAAAAACTAGTGAGAAATAAACAAAAAATAAATAAATACACTATTGAAAAATAAACAAATAAATTACAAATAAATACATTGAAATTTGTTATAATTATAAAAAATATATTTATGTTTTTGATAAGATAAGCAACATTTACAGGGTGTTGTACCCTTTACACACAAAGCCCAAAGGCCCAAAAAAAGAAGCTAGTTCAAACAAGGAATGAACTAGGAAAAGAGACACACAGAAACAACTGATAGGCAGTTGTTGGAACACAAACTAGGACTAGACAACCCCAGAATCTAAGGGGACCAATCTAACTCCCTCAACCCGAGGCCATGACGATGCAACAGATCGAGGGAGTCCCTTCTTCTTTCTCAGCATAACAGACCAGGAAGACTCGGGATCCAAGTCCATCGATCAAGGTGAGAGAAGCGGATCAACCGAAGCCATCAAGGGCAAAGAGACACCACACAATGATGACAATGCAAGGGAGGAAACAGGAAGAAACGAAGGACCATCAGCAACAATCAACAAAGTTTGGGTAGGCTCAGACAGAATAGCGTCAGCAAATCAAGCCAATTGAGGCTCCACAGAAAGGTTAGCCGGAATAGGAGTAGACATAGGTTCCCAAGAAGAAACAATAGGGTCAACATCCTCAAAAGAAACTTTTGAAGGAGGAGAACCCACCATGAGGTTATCCGAGAGAGCATCCTTCCACCAAGTAGCAGCACCCTTGCGGCGGGCTTGAGGGCAAGAAGAGGCCAAATGACCCACAGTGAAACATCTCCTACACCAAAAGGGGAGAACCTCATAGTCAAGAAGTTGTTTCCAAGGTCTTTCCTCCACCATCAAAACCACATCACCCTATATTTATGTTACATGTTCACCCTAAGAACTTAAAAATTTATTAAATGGCACTAAGTATTTAGTTTTAATTTTTTTTAATTAAATTGATTTTAAAATCTAAAAAAGCAACATTACCACCACTTGCGTAATACGCCTCTCGACGTAACTTGGCATAATTATTTTTATTTTACTTAATTTATCAAGTTTTAACATTCAAAATAAAAATAATGTATAAATGTATATTATAAAACAAAAAAATCTTTATAATTATAATACGAGTGATATTGCTATGAGAAAAAATGATGAAAATAAGTGCAAGGATAACTCTCGACGTATTTTATATAAAATAGCATACATATATTAAATATTAATATATATAAAATACGCCGAGAGTTATCCTTCTCAAAGCACCTATTTTTCCCAAATTCTATAGTTATAAAAAAATTGATTTCAATTCAAAATGATTTTTAAAAATATTAAATAATTTTGACATAATTTTATAAGAATTCATCAAAAATAAAAATAAGAACTTATATATAATTGTTAATTAATTTTCAATCAATATTTTTGTATCACATTTCATATTAAAATTTAATAAAAAGGTTTTCATGGAGCCACGATAGCACTAAAAGTAGGAGCCATATTAAGGGAAAAGGTATAAAATCTTGCCTTATTCTACCAAACCATTATAATCAAGAACATTTATCCATTATTAAGTGGATAACTATAATCTTCAAGACTTATCAGTTATTCAATTGACCATTGCAATGTTAAAAGATTTAGGAGGATATGCATGGCAGGGCCAAAATGGAAATTAAAGTATTCGATGTTTTGATACATAAGGATGCCAATATCTATGTAACCTAATTGAATCCATTAAACAAAAAAATAATATCTTTTAATTCTTGAAGGATCGCTCGGCATGACCGGCCTGGTGGGATTGATTCTGAATTTTTTACACAGATTAGTCTTTGGTAATTTGTAATATATGCACTCTCCACACTCGCCTGTACATAATGGCAACACATGATCTCCCTCCTTGAGATCTTTCACGCCTTCTCCCACACTCTCAACAATTTTGTTTTCAACCCACATGCATTGTGATTTTGTCGGGTGTAGTTGCAATTGTCCTGGTAGACCTGCATCCAAAAATATTGAAGTATATATATGCTAGTTTGTAAATAATAAAATACATTAAAAAATATAAACAACTTATATTCAGGTAATGGTATTCTTTACTGGTTAGATTTAGTTTTGCATTTTAATGATTAAGAACTAAGAATGATTTAAATGTCAATTTATGCATATTTATAGTGGGTTGTATGGTATGTGTCCAGTAATTACCAAAAATTTATATAATAATAATGATATTTATTTAATTAAAGATCTACTTTTTCTTTTTTCACCCATTTTAACTAAAATAAAATCAACATCAATATATTACATGCTTAAGAAATGTAGTGAAATTTAAAAATGAAAAATGTCATTCCTGCAAAACTCAAATACATCTAAACTCTAAAAAATACCCCAACCATTAATTTGTTTGCTTGAATAGAGATATATATAATGATGTGGGAGGTAATACTAAATATTTTCCTTCAGACCTTTAAATCTTCTATCCAAAAGTTTCCTGAAAGTCTATTCCCACCCAAAAATGCATATTATAAAAATAAAAATAAAAATTATTTCTCTAATTGTACCCCATCTTTGGATTGTGTTGTGACAAATCAAAAGGGCATAAAGATGAAAATATTCTTCATGCATTTGTTATCTTATTTGCTTATATAAATGTATGAATGTTACAAAAAATAATTGAAGTCATTTACTGTTAAGTTGGGTCATATAGGGGTTCACGTTTCAACTGCCTTTTCTGTTCTGGAGCCACATTTGTTCTCCATGAACCTAAACTACAAAGCTTTTAAGGCTAAATAAGCAGATAAACAAGTTAGATTGAAGAGTTTTGTTATAAAATTGGAGATATGTACTTTGATCCCTGGTATTTGTTTCTTGATAAAAATCCTGAAGACAACAGGAATCGATGCTACTACTCATCCAAGGCAACCAAATGCAGATGCAAAAACTAAGCAAGTTGAAGGTCAATTTACAGTTTTATAGAAATGTAGGAGTTGTTTTGAATTTGATATAGCAGATCACTCTAGTATGAATGAAGAAAATGATTCAAATTTGTAGGATGAGAGCACCGATATCTTTGAAAATCATAAGAAGTTAAGAAATTAAATAAAAATCCTGAAGACAACAATGATATCATATATATCAGAGATTATACTAGCAACACTTTGCTAGAAGATGGTACAAAAAATAAAAAATAAACTTTTGAAAGAGAAAATAACTCAAATCCAAAAACTCAAATCAAATAATTGAAATCCAAAAACTCAAATCGATATCAAGAAGGAAAAGCAAATCATTATGTTTCATATTACAATTAAAAAACAATTGATTACAAGTAAAATAAGAAATCCAAATACCTGCACAGTCCGCAATTGTTGCCCTCTCCCAATCGCAATTTGGACTTCTATCTCTCCCTTTTCGAAGATGGTTTCCTCCAGTTCAATGTTAAATCTCTTTTTTAACTCCACCTACATACAAAATTTGTGTAATTAAAATCATTTACTATTGATTGAGGTAGTTTTGAACAAAATAAAATAAAACAAGATCCAAGTCTTATCTACAATAATATGCAACCAAGCAAATCATCAATCCAATATGCATAAAGTAAACCATGACTAAAGATTGTATTACCAAGTGAAGCTCCATACAATTCAAACAGCATAAACTCTTGACAAATTTGTTTGCTAAACAGTGTGCATGCACTCTAAGCTCTTTGTGCATTATATAGTTGAAGGGTAGTGTTCACATAAGTTTATGTACAAAATGAAACGTTGGCAATACAATTTTAAAACAGCTTTAAAACTAAAAATAATATTAAAAATAACAGTTTATCAGGATTTTAACAAGATTATCTTAATAATTTTTAAAATATTTTTAACAAGATTATCTTGAATTTTTTAATATCAATTTAGTAATTGACATTTTATTGTAATATTAAATTCAAGATTTTATTTATGCGTAAGCTTTAAAAGTATTCATTATTATCATCATATATATATAATATTGTATTTATTTAATTTTTTTGTATTAGATATTCAAGATAATCTTGTTAAAAATATTCTAAAAATTATAAAAGTGTGAAAATACTGTAAATTAATATGTATTTTGTAATAAATATTATAAATTAAAAATCATGTATATTCTTAAAATGTATATTTTAGTTTTTTAAAATATTCTAGATTAATATGTATTTCCATAACAAATATTATAAAATGATATATATATATATATATATATATATATATATATTACTATTATAAATTAGAATACTATATTATATTTCCTTAAAAATGTCATATATAGTAAAACTATAAAAAGATGATGATAATGCATGCTTTTAAGCTTACATATAAAAAAATATTAAATATAATATTACAATTAAATAAAAATTCTAAATTGATGTTAAAAAAATATTCAAGATTATCTTGTCTAAAACAAGGAAATTTTCGCAGTATGTAAACTACTTTAAAATCTGATTTAAAAGCATAAATCTATTGATAAATACTTTACTTTGTGACGGGTTAGTAGATGTCAATTTAAATGGGGAGAATAAAAATGTACACATACTCGTTGATGTGAGTGTAAGAAGCCTCTTAATTTATCTTTTAACATTCAAAATAAATGTATAATCTTTAGAATTATAATACCGGTGATATTGCAATGAGAAAAAATGATGAAAATAAGTGCAAGGATAACTCTCGATGTATTTTATATATATATATAATAATGTTATATAAATACTAATCCCCAAATTGATTTATCTAAAATCATATTTAAATATCAATTTCAAACCTATCCAGAAATAATTATATAAAATTAAAAATATCAACTCATTATCTAAAATTTCAACATGCTCACCAATAAAACATAAATTCATCTATCTAAAAACATAAATTATTTGTAAAAATCTTAAATTTACTGTTACAATTAACAAGAAGTTTCTAAATTCATATAGAAAAAAAATCTTTTAAAATTTTCAAAAAGTTAAAAAACAATTATATTCAAAAGATTTTGAATTATTATATATTTTTATAATAAATATTATAAATCATATAAAGATACTATTAGTAAAAATGTCAAAATCTTTAAAAAATTAGAAAGAACTATTTTTAATCTTGAAAAATTATATTTTCAATATATTTTGAATTAATAAATATATTTATAATAAATCATATATATTAATATAAAATGAAATTAGAAAAAATTATTCCAATTCTAAACTTATATATATATATATATATATATATATATATATATATATATATATATCTACAATAATTTTTTACAATTTAATAATAATTTTAAGTGTCATATTTACGATTATATAAAAATAAAGCAAGTCAAATGATACAGTCTAATATAACTCTCTTTTTGGCAAATTTTAGGTGCAAATAAATGTTTTACTTTTACCCAAATAAACACATTTTAAATAAACTAAAGTGTTAAAATTGCTTGATCATTGCTTTAGAAAATAGCAATGATTTTTATTTTATTGGAAAATAGAATGAGGAGATAGTTTTTTACTAGAATCTAATAAAAATATATGGCATGATTTTAATGTAGTTTCTTGGCGGTGAATTGCTGATGGTGAATTTTACTTGGGGTGAATTTTCCCGTAGTGAATTGTTGGTAGTGAATTTTTCGTTGGTGAATTGCTAGTGATGAATTTTCCTAGAGCCAAATATATATTAGAAATATATACGAGAAATTATTTTTAGGAAGAATGCTTTTTTTTTAATGATAGGATGACAATTTAATTTTGTGCAAGCATCTTAAAGGATTAAAGCAATAAGGTGTTAGAAGATAACAAGCATACAAGAAAATAATCATATCAATTTCAACTAAACATGAAAAAATCACACTAGCACTTCAATTGGGAAAATAATGAAAGTTGTGGCTTAATGACTACAAGACACACTATGAGGATGAATACTAACATAAGTGCAAAACACAATACCAAAACTATAAGGCATATAATTTCCAACATTATTGGAGGCGCTTAAAGTTAGTATACAATTAAGTTGAAGCAAGGTAGTATCACTCTCCATACAAGAAGTGTGCAATATAGGATATTATGAGTGAAAAGAAATAACTAAATCCAATAGAGAAGGAAAAGAAATAACTAAATCCCTAAAGGAAGAGAACGTATATATGTGATGATATAATGTTTTTTTATGGATAATGTATTGTCATTTGCGTAATAAAATGTCAAAAGTGAATCAAGAACAAATGGTTGACATGTCACAATTTATATAAACATATGAAATGAATGATAAAATCATGAATAGAAATCAAGGATGGAGGACCATTGGAATTCATGATGTAAGGATATGGCAATAGGGGTCTATTTAATGGTAGAGTGCATAAAACTATACAATAAAGCTCAAAACCCTAATATATAATTATGAAAATGGTATGACAACAAGGTACAAGCTAAAATTAATCAAACATATCAATTAAAAAATAAATATGAAATAAATCCATAAAGATCCCTACAAGGGTGGGTAGGGTTGATGAAAGTTAGATTAAAAAATACATAATCTTAAACATAGAATAGAGATATATCAATGAAGTAGCACTATGTAATAACACAAACCCTACAAGATCTTGAAATGATCATGTAATCAAAAAGTGCAACTCTAAAATCTGAAATAGCAATGAAGGTATAGCCCTAATGTCAAACCCTAGGGGTGTAATATTGGTAGAATCCTAGAATTATTATCCTTGTTATGTATTGATGAATGAATACACATTAAATAAAACTACATATAGCAATAAATTAGATGAAACATGTACAAGTCAACTCATTGCATGAATGAAAGGGGTAGGATTTCATCAATTTTTAATTTATTTTTTGAAATATGAGGATCAATTCTACATGGTGTGAGATTGAGCACACACGCCATAGGATTGACCCTAGATATGAAAGTGTTAATATCAAGGTGTGTAATGGGTGTAAGTGCATGTATAGATGTAATAATTAGTCAGGGAATGGGAATATGTATACATACATATGAGATAGGGTCAAATAATATTGGAATGAGTGTAAGGAGAGAGAGGTGATAAATGGGGAAATGAGCTCAACTTTGCACAAGATTCTACCATTTGTCAATATGTAATTGCATTAAGTTGTTCCATAAGAATAGGCCAAAGACTAAATATAAATTGACATGGGATTGTAATTTTTACCATTACAAAAATACAAACATATAGCCAACATTGTAAATCAAACCTTTCATGAAGTTATAATTATGCTACATTTTGGAAAATTTTGATTTGATACATTTATTTATTGTTTACAAGAAGGTCTTTTATCAATCATACATCCATCCAACTGCACCAAAATTCCAAGATGATGTGGGTGTAAAATGTGCCACTTTGTGCAAATAATAATCAAGTAAAAAGATGAAAGTAAAAAATTATCAAATACTAAACCAATTTAGACTTGAAACTCTTAGTTGCAAATTTGAGAGGTTTAGGATTGAGGGATTCTCACACACTATATTTAAGCATCAAACAGTTTAACAATCAAATAATCAATGATAATTTTGCACCTCATCCATGCACAAAAGTGGTAAATAATTGTCTTATTTTTATTATCAAACAATTATATTTGATTGTTGAACTATTTGATGTTTAAGAATAACCACTATCAAATCCTTATAAAATTCACTTTTAAGACACCCACAATCTTGTTTTGCTTTAAACTAGGGTATAAATTTGATTAATGTGTTGTTTATTTAGGAATGAGTGTGCTTGCATAAACAATTGAATGTTTTGATCAATGATAGTTTAATTTTAATTGTATTTGTATGATTATACTTATAATTAGTCAAGTATTAATTTTTATTTAAAGTGTATTGTGTATGAGGAACAATGATCTATTTTACAAGTGTCACGGTACAAGATGATGTGAATTTTGTGGCTCTATGAAAGAGAAAAGTTCTAATGTCAGATTGATACCACACCCATTTAAATGTATGCTATGTTCAAATTTAAAGTCCAACCAAAATATAAATGTATATATGAAAACTGTTACTTTTAACCTTTATCATTTCTAATTTATTAAACCTAAAGAAATTGCTAATAAATATGTCTAAAGTTCCACAAAATATCTTAAATACATAATTCTTGATATATACATAATATGAAATTATAATAAAAATACAATCTATTATATGTTCAAACCAACTAATTAGCCCTTAATCATATATATTATTAGTTTGCAATTCAAAAATAACTAGCAATTTATTGAGTAAAATTTTAATATCGTTATCTCCCATTAACTTATTTAGAAGGCATGAGAGCTTTGCAAAGAAAATTTTTAAATGATTTGATAGAAAGGGGTGAGGAGAGTTGTGAAAGGAGTGAGTAGATAGGAAAGAAGTTGATATTCTATTCACAAGTTGTAAGCGAGTTGTTGCTTTTGACTTGTATACTTTGAAACTTAGTTATCCAGAAAATCAGTGCCTCTGTGAGGTTTCAGTTTCTTGTTTGGCAAGATCTCAGATATTATAAGATTTGCTCTATATGCTGAATTTCAATCAAGAGAGAGATAGTCCACCATTCCCAAGAAAACTTCATTAATAGAGTTATCCCAAGGCACTCAGCATAGCTGTGTAATCATAGTTGTCTTCCTGAAGTTGTGACATTACCCATGGTGTGCACAAGTGGCATAGGGAAGCCAGGAAAGTTTGTTTCATAACATTATGACATTTAGAATGATTATAGCATGTCATATTTGCTAGGGAATTGAAAGGACGCCAGATTTCAAGATGATCACAATGATTATAGCATGTCAAGAAATTAACAGTGACTATAATTCCTTATTTAAATTACTTTTCCAAGACAATGTTCAAATAAATTGTTTTGCTATTGAATTGATAGTAAACTAGCATACATATATTAAATACATAGAGAGTTATCATTCGTAATTTTCTTTTTTATTGATTTATCTTTGTGATCAAATCTTTGATTTCTCTTTGCCATCAAAAATATTATTTATTTGTTTGTTTGTTCTTTTAGTTTATGCAAATATTTGAATTATTTTTATTATTTATTTATTTGTTCTTTTTGTTTCATCAAATCTCTTTGATTTGATTTTTTTGTTTCATCAAATCTCTTTGATTTGATTTTTTTGTTTCATCAAATCTCTTTTATTTGTTTTTTATGTTTCATCAAATCTACTATAGTTGCACATGACTTCCACCTGCTGTCATTTTAAATGCAACTTCAAAAACTTTACACAAATTGTTGGATGCCATTGTAGATGCCTCTCGGTATAAATACATATTACCGTTAATATGTAAAGACTTGAACATGTTATCAAAGCATTACCGTCTGATACCATGCTTTAGGAATCCTTTCATAATAAGACCTTTATTCAAAGTAAATATTGTGAAGGAAAATAGATTTTCTAGTGCAGGTTAATCCAATAGCATCCATATGCCTAAGCATAATCAATTTAGATTAATTTAATGATAATATTTGTGGGTTTGTGTATTATGAAATTAATAAAAAAAAATATAAATAATAAATTTATTTAGTTTTATGATAAAAAAATAAAAGATTTGTGTAAAGATTCTACTAATATTTTAGGATCAAGAAGATATTATGAAATTTTGAGAGATCAAGAAGATATTATGAAATTTTGTAACTTGTCTCAAAAACACAACATTTTGTTTGCACTGCAAAAAGTTCTACAAATTATAGTTGAGTCTATACTCACAAAAACGTCCAAAGTCTTGTGAAAATGACTTGATAACATGTTTAGCTCTATTTTTTGTTTCACCTAATTCACTCTACTTCTTCTACCTTTTTTGCTAGCTAGGACAACAGTATTTAAAATACCTTAAATACCTTGGAAAGGTTGATGTGTCATTAGGGAACACATTCTTCGAGGTTAATCTATGAAAATATGTGTGAATGATCAAGGAATACACTCTTCATACATGCATATGCTCCTAGGATGATCATGCAAATCTATGTTCCTTTTGTTTCATCAATTGAGGTGTTTCCTTCCCTAAATACAAGTGATATGTGAATAGTGTTCAAAAGATGTGATGTTGACAAGATTGGATGTGTAAGTGAATTCATTGAATGCCTTTAAATACAAGAACAACAATAATCACCCAAATTTATGTATAGTCGGCCCTTGGTAGGAAATGAATGATCAAAAATTTTCCAAATTTTGAATTTAGATTTTGAATTTGAAAGGGTCAAGTCAACTACGAGTTTGAACCTACAATAACAAAATGACTCGGGACATAAAAACAATCATATTAGCATGGCTAATGGGTACATAGGGATATGTGCACAAATAGGTGCAATTAATGTGCAGATAGGATGAATGGATGAAAACACAAAGTTAGGTCCCCCTTTTGGGTAGATTTTAAGCATTTCTTACTAAAAAGCCAATTCCAACCAAATACGTCTTCTAGCAAGAATTTTTTCAACCAAGATAGATCCAATCACAAATTTATCGTCAAAATTGTCTAATGGATGCATGTATAGTAGCACTTTGGTATAAATTCAAAAAAAAAAAGAAATATTCAAAGAAGATGATATTACCATCATTTATACTCATGTATATATATCATTTTTTGAAAATCTAACAACTCTTTGTAGATCTTAATGTGTTGATTGTAGAGATATTTTTTATTAGAAAAATACATCTACTAACAAGAGAAAAAGAATATATAAAAAACAAAGAGTTTAAAAAAGTCTAAAAGGAACACTTTCAAGCCTAGAAGTTTGAAAATAAAAAATCAAAGGTTGATTGCATACTAAACATAGCATCATAAAGAGGCTAAATAGATCTAATCAGCTTATGAAAACAAAAAGAAACAATAATAAGGAAAATTAAATACAAAAATAAAAGGTTACATCTAGTTTCTCCAATAGTTAATAGCACAAGCTTTTCCATAGTAGCATTGTTAACTTTCAAAAATAATCCTTTGTGGTTTTTTGCAAGAGCTAGCAATTGAGATTAAAATTTGGTTATTTCAATTTGCATCTTGAGCTCCACATTGCTTCATAGTTTCTTTTTCAAGGTTTTAATAAGAGTTAATAGATACAAAATAACATTGGAGAAAATACCATGCATAATCACTTTCAAAGGTAAAAAAGGAATTAGAAAAAATAGCTTTACATTGAAGCATCTAAATGTACAATAATATAGATCGACAAAAGGATTCTACAATCTTATTATGTGAGCAATGTAGTGCTAAAAAACTGATTTCTAGATTAATAGACTATTAAACATAATAGGAAGAGAATTCATAATTGTGTGTCAATTTTGTTGAGCATGCTTGTAAGTACAACATGCATGTTTAATAGTCTCTAGTTTGTGACAAAACAAGCATTTGATTAATTGAATAGTAAGAAAAATAAGGCATTCTCCCACAACAATTTTGTAGTGAATAACTTTCCATGCTAAAACTTGAGCTTTTGCTTTTGCTTTAGATTTCCTAATAGAAAGTCTCAAGCTAAACCACCTAAACTCAAACCAATTTACTCTTTATTTCATATTCAAACTTGGTGGAATTTAGACTAGAGGGGTAAGTTTTAATTAAATTAGCTTGAGGGGAAAAAATCAATATTATTATTCGGAAACCATTTACAATCTTAAAAAAAATTGCATGAGATGGGAGTGGAAATTTTTAATTCAA
>VDFB02270651.1:702483005-702536973 GCA_007258455.2 Sequoia sempervirens | reverse complement strand
TACTTTTTCCTCACATGGATTTTTTTTCTTCTCATTCTTCATTGAGAGAATTATTATTTTTTCTCTCCTTTGGGGAGGATTTTTGTCCCACTTGGTTTTCTCCTTTTCTTTGTTTGTGAGATATTACATTCATACATGTGTAGCTAACATGTCCTAGTAGTCAGGAACCATACTTATATCTTTGCATCATTTGAATTCATTTACTTCTCCTTAAGTGTAACTTAAGGGTGGGTGTTGGTGTGAAAGGGGAATTTTACCTTGCTAGTTCATCACCTAGGTCCTATTCACACTTGTTACTTAAGTTTACTTAGAGTACACATATGATATTTATAAATTTGTGTCTCAAATCATAAAATTAAGAAACATGTCATAATATTATGCAATCATATGTCCACCTTGGCCTATATAACCAAGGGGTTCCCTTTGTGATTTCAATCAATTCATTATCATTGTATCATTTGAATACTTTGATAGAATATAATTTTTCTCTCATAGCTAGTCTCTCTTATGTTGCAAGGTGTGGGCCCTTGGTCTCCTTGTGTTGTGCAACACAGTGCTTGGGTTTGTGATATGGCTTAATCGCCTCTCATGGATTCATTAAATTTGGCAGTTGTATCAAGCATTATAGGTCAATCTTTTGGTGCAATGAAAATGGTCTATGAAACAATTGGTAGTAGAGCCTGGGTCACAGGTTTGAACCCCTCCCTTGTGTTGGGGGGATTGTTGCAAGGTGTGCACCCTTTATCTCATTGTTTTGTGCAATGCAACGCTGGGGTTTGTGACATGGCTTAAATGCCTCCCATGGATTCATTAACTTTGGTGGTTGTATCATGCATTAATAGGTTGATCTTTTGGTGTAACGACAACTGTTTATGCAACATCTTATGCTTTCATAGAAGTTTATAGATCTTGGGTGGCTACAATCTTTAGCCACATACTGCATGGTGTAGAGTATTCTATACCACCTCTTACATAAGTCTCTAGTGCCAAATCCCACTTGATGGCCTCTTTTAGGGTAGGTGGTTCAAAATCTTTGCCCATCCCCTTAAGAGATTTAGTTAACCCTTCGATGCAAAACATAGTCGATCTTCTCTTTGTGATGTTTGACACCATCACTAAAAGCTTTTGAAAATTGGTACATAGTTCTCCACTAAAACACATTGTTTAAGCCAAGTAAAATCTTTGAAATGGGTGATCCCACAATAGTGGTTTACAATTTTTGGCCAAACTGGACATTGAAATAATTTTTTTTAACTAAATCTTCACTTTTGAGCACCTATAGTGACTAAACCAAATAAACTTCAATATCCTTTTGATCAAACCTCTCAATCAAAATTTCACATAATTCATCATGTGAGGTGATGGATTCATGAACTTGAGGGATTAGATCATGATACCACCACTCATGTATAATGTACTCCAAATGCAAGGTGGAAAACTTGATTTCTTCATATTTGATCATCGATTTGAGGGAGTGTCTAGCTCCTATACATATGCATGAATTGAGCATCTATTAGATCCATGATAAGGAGAGAGTTTCAACTTCCCCAAAAATTGTTGTACATCTCTTTGAAAGGCTTGTGACCTAGGCTCATGTTTATAACCATTTCATGACTTTTTTCATGTTCATATAATTGGTGAGTGATATGGAACTTTAAATCTCCTCAAGTTGAGCTTTTTATTCTTCATGAAAAGCCCTTATATCATCCAAGAGCAAGTTCTAGCCTTTAGGCTATGGAGCCTCGACCTCCTTATGTATAAAGGTAGGTTATGTGGGTCTTGCAACTTAAACAAGAATAATACTTTGTGTGTGGATTTGAGTGTAATCTATATTCTTACCCTCGGAAGCACTTTCTTCACCTATCAGGTATCTATGCATATTCATATTACTCTCCATCTTGTGAATCAATTGTGCCATTATATTGATCATTAGATCAAACCTTCTTATAGCCTAACCCTTAGGTTTGTTGTCTATGTTCATTCTCCTCTTTCTCTCTCTCTCTCTCTCTCTCTCTCTCTCTCTTCTATACTATTATATTCTACAAATTTTGTATGGGACAATTTAGTCTCTAATATCTCTATATATTGGATTTGTTTCCTGATCTCTCTTAAGTGATATCTAGTTTTTTGTTAGTATGGTGTATAAAACTAAAACATGCAAAGTTGAAATCTAAACATATAGGTTGGAAAGATCACCAACTCTGATACCATTGTAATGTTCCAGGCCAAAGTAATAATGTAAATTTAATTTTGAATTTGCAAAAACACTTATTAGTTGAATAAAAAAACTATCAAGTCATATTATTTAATCAAACATTAGACAACTCAGATTTGAATTACTATTTATACATCAACGATTTCATTACACTTTGATAAATAATGGATTGAAATAATGTTTGTTTTTGTGAGGCCCGACCTCTTCTTTAAATTGTGTGACACCTTGATAAGTTCAATTATTTTTGTTTGGTGAATAAATTGATGATTTAACTTGATTCCATGTTTAATATTTTGATTTTCTTAACTAGTTTAAATGATTATTGTGATAAATTCTCTCTAGTAAATGAAAATGGGAAAACTATTAAGAATGAATGTGAGTAGATAATATTTAGATTCTTGAACAAGTATCATATGAAGAATACACTTAGATTGATATGAGCTAAGAAATTTTGTGTACTTAACATTGGTTTGAATCTCGCTAATAAGTTTTTTGTTACTTGGAACATAATAATAGTCAAGAACAAAGTGGGGCTTTGGGAAGATTAGGAAGAAGTTTCCAAAAGGGTCACTAGCCAAGCACCATCAAGGTAAATTTAAATGTCGACTTCAATCAATGAGGGGTATACTTGAGGTAAGATAATTTGAGGAAAAATTATATAAATTAGATATCAAGTTGCATGATAAATTTTATTAGAGGGAGGAGTGTCCAAGAGCAAATTTATTAGTGTAAATAAATTATTTAGTTAAGGTTAGGTTTTCATTATTATTTCATGCATGCTCAAGATCTTTTATAGAGAAAGGAAATGGATATATATGTGTGTTATGATTTACTAACTATTGAATTTGATCTTATATTTATTATATTTCTAACCTAACATGTATTTGAAAAAATACATGTGAGAGTAATGTCAAGGGTAAAAAAAAGGGAGAAAAATCTAGACCCAAGTTAAATATTTATCTTTTGAAGTTTTAAATTTTGACCATATGTTCTAGGAGGTAGTTAAGGTTTTGTGTAAGCTTTAATTGTGTTTAGGGTCTAATGATTGGTAATTTAGTGTAAACATGTTTTGTGGAGCCTTATTAAATTAAATCAAGTGATTAAGGACATAAGTATAATTAGAGTTTTAAAATCTTTAAGTTTTGAATTTCGAATTGATTTTTAAAGTGGTATTTTTAGGGTGTTGTTTGACCAATTTTATTGATATTAGTACAAAAATAGACCCATAGGGTCTATACCTATGAAAGGGGGACCCTTTGGACATGTGACCTTGTACTTGGGGCATGATATGACCCTTCAAAAGTCCACTTGAAAGAGTGACGAATTTGAATTTTTGGGAGTTGGAAGAATTGACTTCTCACTCTTCCACCACACTCCCCAAAGTTCATTAATAAACTTGGGAAGAGTACAATGTTTTCACATGTGTGAAACCGTCTTGTAAGGGATGTTGGGTAGAGTATCATTGTACATTCTACATATCCCCAAAAGTCTTACACATGTGTGGGAACTTGTGGAGATGTGTTAAAAGATTGAATGAGAGAGTGACAAGTGTTTCTCTCTCATCCAAGTGAATTCAAGTTGAATTCCTATATACTTGGATGGAAAATAGGAAATTGATGCTACCCACTTCTCTTTTTGGAGAACTTTTTTTGGAATTTGGAGTTTGGGAAAGAGAAGAAGAACAAAGTTGGAAGAGAAGCAAAGAGCTCTCTCAGAAGGTGTTCAAAGGGCAAAATTGTGGAGATAAGTATTTTTCTCATTTCTATCAAATTTGTTTGAGTAGAAAATTTGTTGTTCTATTATTTTGTTATGACTTTCAAAACAAGTGGGAAATAGCCCAAGTTTTGGTGTATGTGAAATTAGAGTTTGTTTGGTAAAAATGGTAAATAGGAAATTGTAGATAAGCTATTATTTTAGTCTTTCTACCAAGATCATTGGTAGTCTTTTGTTTCTCGCTTGAGGGTATGGCTAAAGACCAAGAGGCTTCATGATGCCATTATGGTATGCTGGAGAGCAAACCCAAATTGGTTGTGTGTCATTCTCCTTTTCACAAATGTTGGTTACAATATGAAATAGCTAGTATAATGTTGTAAAATTAAAGAACAAAAAGAGCAAGTCGTGTCCATTGGTATACCTCTTTAAATTCTCATGTTTATATTCTCAAAAATGGAATGAAACAATTTCTTATTCAATGACATGATATATGTTCCCAACTATCGTTTTGTAAATGGAAGGGATAATGAAGCCATAAACTTTTTAAAAGTCCTCATATTATATGACATAGATTGTGAAAGGATGTTGATCTTTTCCCTCATGATTTTGCTTGTAGTAGAAATATCTCTAGGTTGTGACAAGAATTAGACAATGATATTACTTTTATTAAGCCAATTAGATTTAAATGAATATTATGTCTCCTTTTGTATTCAATGAAAGAACGATTTTTATTTAACCTTACAAGGAAAGTTGTATTATTGTGAAGTTAATGTATGTGTTGAATATGGTTAATGATATCCTTCAACTATTATTAACAATATAAGTTTTCATGTGAGATTTAGTCTTTTCCATAAATTTCTAAATTATTAGGAACCATCTAATTGTATAAATCATTGAATATGAATAAAAATAATAATATTTACAACTTTTCTTTTATAATTTTTAAATTT
Source organism: Sequoia sempervirens (assembly GCA_007258455.2). Taxonomy (NCBI): domain Eukaryota; kingdom Viridiplantae; phylum Streptophyta; class Pinopsida; order Cupressales; family Cupressaceae; genus Sequoia; species Sequoia sempervirens. The sequence continues at coordinate 702,532,095 of VDFB02270651.1, read as the reverse complement.
CAAATATTTGAGAATCATAGGTAGGACATTTGAACAAATCTATTACATATATATTTTGAGTAAGGAATATGACCTTTAAGTTGAATAAAATATTGTTTACAAACTTTTTTTCCAAGTCCTTTCTTTAAAGACAACTAATATATTGGTATAATATGTTTATTTTGGATATATGGAAAAAAATCAATTATTGAAGATTGTAAAAGATTACTTTCTAAAATTGTAATAAAATATTACTTTTTTTTTTTTAACTTTAAACAACTCTATATCTTTGGGGAAATATAATGTAAATTTTTAAATATGTATTAACCAACCAATAATTTTGATAAGAAAGCAAAAAAGCAACTCATATTACATAATCATAACTAAGCTTTTCTTAAAAGCATTCCAAATTATTCCAAATAAATCTATCAACCAGATTTAAAAAAAACAAGAGATTTTTAGATAAATGATTTTGGATGAAAATAAATAACTATTATACACATATATTTATTTATCTATATTTCACAAATAATTCATTTACATAAATATATATTCCACAAAAGTGTGATTGTGATATTCTGATTTATTATAAAATAATGATAATAATAATATAATTCCCATACTTTTCATACCTTCTAAATAAAATAAGATAAAATTGCCTTCTCTAGATATTTAATATTTATTTACAAATTTTATAACAACAAAAAAAGAGTGAATTGCGTAGAATAATAAAAATTATTTATCACCGTATGTCATGATCTCACCTGTGCAAATCTACAGACCATCACAAAAATAAAATGAAATAAATATATACAAAAATAAAAATAACAATGAAAAGAGAAAATAACGCTGTATATATCTGCAGGCAGGTCTTTAAAACGGTAGTGCAGGTTTGAATTGAGGTTTTCTTTTAATAAAAGAAAGATAGTTAATATATGAGGGTTCTGGGTAAATAACCTGCAGTCACCGCTTCACCACTACGTGGTGTTAAATAAAATAAAATTTAAAGCCCTCACTTCTGTGGATTTTAAACAAATTTTTTTGTGCAATGTAACATATTTATTTGATAAAATGAATAGTGAAGACCCGGATAAGATTGCAGGTCTTCTAACAGTATGAACACTGGAGAGTTTATGCGTAATATGATTGTTGGGATTTCCAATCTGTGCACACCATTAGAGTTACATAAATAAAAAAATAAAAAATCTATATTTATTTTACACTTAAAAGAAAGAAAATGCATTTCTATTAAACTACAGATTTGTTCTGCCGAGACTGATATATAGAATTACTTAAAAACAAAAATTGTGTGTGGTCGTACTAAAACTTGAAACCCAGTATAGATTCAGGCACGACTTGAATAGTGATGAAAATGGTAAATTTCCTGCAAGCAAATACATTTTGTGGTTTTTCTCTTGCGGACCTGCAACATGGACGAATTTTGATGTCAGATGAGAGACGATTTAAAAACATAGTAGCTCAGTCCCTCAAAAAAATAAAATAAAAATAAAGCAAGAAATAAACCTCAAAAAAGCATGGAAGTAGCCAGATTCAACCCATTTCCCTCAACGAGGTATTTGTTGTGTGGTCTTAGTCTGGGCGTTGATCCAAATCTTCCTGTCAGTCTGATTGCTTACATCATTCCCTCAAACTTGCAAAATGGGAGACAAAGTACGAAGCATGTGATTTAGGGCTTCCTTCTGGATGGCCCGTGCCCTAATATTTGGTACAGTTTTTTTTCTTAACTTTGGCGCCTTAAGAAGATTTAAAATGGACCCCAACATCTATTAAATAAATTGTATACTCTGTATTAAATGGATTGTATATTTTTAGTCACAATTAGCAGGTGTAGGTGAATAGAATAGTGTGGTAATAATAATATAAGTGACATAATTTACTTTAGGATTGCTACGTAACAAGATAAATGAGTTTATTATAAGATGTTGGAGTTAAAGGTTACGCTATAATAGTAAATCCATTGATACAACTATTATTCATATAATATTGGTATAAATGTAAGTGTAATCATGAGATTAAGTTAATGTTAATGAAGATATAAGGATTAGCATAATTATTAGTCACATTAATATTAATATTGATATAAGGGTTAATATCATTTTTATTAGATAGATATTATTGTTGGTACACACGATATTAATAATACATACTATTGGAATATATAGGCAACAATAAAGAATAGATAATAACGATAAAAGTGTTGTGGTTAGAAGATGAAGGAGAATGATGAGAACAAATAATATTTTTATTAGCTAATTTAATTTTCATTAATAATCAAGTTATAATCACTATGTCTATCATAAATGCAAAAGCTAGCATAGAGAGTAATAATATATTAGGGATATTACCTTAATTAAGTGTTATTATATTAAAGTTGATAAGCAAAGGAAATGCTAGCATGTGAGATATATGATAATATAGAAGTGTTACTATTTGTACCATCGATGATATAGGTTACTTCTTCTTATATGGAGAATATTATCAATATTCATAGCTCCATTTCTAGTTGTAGGTAGAGATAGTAGTATTAATCTTAAGGAAGAGATTACTATTTATGATAATATAAACATTAGTATTAAATGATAGAAGAAGTGTAAAAATAAATAAGTAGAAACATTAAGCATAAATGTGCGGGTGACAATTTACTCAAACAAAAAAAAACTATTGGGTTTTCTAGTATAAAATTATGGTCATGACAGTTTTTCTTATTATAGTGAACAACAAATCTAGATGTTATTCCCACTCTCTCTTCTTATTACAATATTGACTATACTATGTACACTCAAATGATTTTGCAATAAAAAAATTCATACCAATAGCAACAAAAAATTGTCCATCAATACAATATGATTGGGGTTCACTTTCAATGGAGCTCAAATGTGAAGTCTATATGAGATCATCCTCTAAAATAAACGGGGTTTTCATCTTAGGATTCCCATGCTCAAGCACAAGTGACAAAATATATTTTGAAATTAATTTGGTTAAATGTAGATGATGATCTCAAATTAAAACATTTTCTCTTTTATGTCTTCCACAAACATAATAAGCTGGCCAACATGCACACTTGTAACTTCAAAGTCAAACAAAGACCATGGGAGGGAAAGATTCCACTTTGAAAGTAATGGTGCCATAAATATACTGCTGGAAACAATATGACACATGTTGGGAGTTAGGCAGGGAATAGAAACATTAGAAAATATATCGAGGATCAAGGGTCAAGCATATCACAAGACTTAAACTATAGGACAAGGAATTGGAGGTTAAGCAACATGCATGTTGATAAGGGAAATTCCATAAGTTTGATAGGAAGAAGGGAAGAACAAAATAGGAATAAAAATATACTTAATAAGGGAAAGCACACATTGGATAGAAATAGAGAAGACACAAGTACAAACTTAGATTAACTAGAAACATGGCATGATAGGATTCACCCTTAAACATCACAGTTCCCATTTTCATATGTTTATATTTGGGGCATACTATCTTCTTTCTTACTTACTATTATTTAATGATACATCCTTATCTTTTGGGGCATCATGTCTTCCTGCTTACACATTGTGCTCTCTATTATCATATTTTAAACTTTAGGGGCATCATGCTTTCACCCATCACATACCTTCATGCCTTATTGCATCATCCCACCCATGTGGGCATATTTCCTTTCACATGAGCTTTGGTGTTGACACTTTATATTATTGTGCTCATGTGACCTCATTACATCCTAAGAAGCATTAGAGGCATAAGGGTTTATTTCTTCCCTATCATATTGTGCGCCTACTTGAACTAACCATGTTCTAAGGGTTACATTGGGGACAATACAAGCCTTCCTCACATTTTCTACTACATGTTATTCCATGCATTAGTGTCTTCATCACCATTAGGGAAAAAATTACTTATCTATACCACTACATGCTTATGTTTCACCATTGGGGGTATATTCCTTTCTAGTGTCTTACACACTTACATAGGTGTTACTAGCCATTAAGGGCATAACACCAACCTTTTTATTTTCCCATGCTAGGGAACACCATCACTCCTTTATATCATCTCCATATCAGTGCTTATTGTGATTATCATTCAACATATTCTATTTATAATTATTACTTTACATGGTTTACATGATTGCTTACCTTACTTACATTTACATCTCATGTTCTATTTCCCCCTCTCTTATAATTCTTTGTATCCTCAGATGAAACTAATTGTAGGGGCACATTATATCACTAACACTCTTACGTTGAGTTTCAAATACATTTATAGGTGCCTCAAAGACTCATCTTTAGTATGTGACATACCTTATATCCCATGCACATCTCACCCATTCATTGTAAAGAAAGGTGGATAATTGTGACTTTTTGTATATGTCAATTCTATCATATCCCACTTATGATTAGTGAGATTTAGTTTCCAATTGTTCCTACTTGAATTATAGAAGCTATTCACAACATATTTTCCCTTTATATTATATATTCCTATGGAGATTATATGACAAAGGACAAACCTACACAATAACATCTTGTAGATTCTATTACTTTATATGAACTCTTTTTATCCTTTTAGGTTTGAATATTTACTTTATGTTCATGTTTGTGAGTGATATATACTTGGAGATGCATGATCATTCTAGGATTAACATGCACCTCAAAGTGGGAGCAAAATGCAATGGTAAAATTTGCATAACCATGCCATTTCCCATTTAGTTTTGTGTCTATTTTGAGGAACTTGTCTTAATAAATTATATACACAACAAATGACACAATCTTGCCTTAATTTGATCTCCCTTCACCATACCATTTACCTATCCAATTACACACATTCCTTGAATACACTTATCTCTTACCTCACCCAAATGTACACATATCCCAATATATTTGAGTAGAAGTGAAATGCTGTATCACCTTTTTATAAATCAAATGAGTAACACAAGTCCAAATTTTTAACTTGAAGCACTTGAAATTGATATATACACACACTCATACTTTTTAAATTTTGAAATGATGTAAACTAATGAAATGCTGATATTTTTTGTAGTTTATTACCTTTTTATTATAAAAATATAAAAGATAATTTGTTAATTTTATCTGTAAAACTATCACTACTATTTAATTATTTAAAAAAAACTAATAAAGTGAGGTTGATGGGATGTTTAATTTTTTTGTAAGATTATTTTTGGCCTCTTTTTCATATTGTGAACTTGAAAGTGTAGTGAAAAAAATAAATTTTAAATAGATTTAAAGTCACATGCCTTGGAGATGTGTACCACTTCGATAGGATGTCAATTTTTTTTATAGTTATTTATAAAATAAATATATATTGGCCCAACTACAATTCTATCTTCTAGTATAGTAAATTTTCTTATTTTTAAAATAATTTATACTATTTTTTGAGTGAATAGAATCAACCTCAAGTTATGGGGTTGATTACCTAGGGGAGAGGACCCACTAGGATAAGACCATGACTTTGCGCCTCACAAAATTCTATGTGGAAATTTCAAATCACTCCCAATTTTTTATAGCAACTTACTTAGCAAGTTCCTTGCTAATGTCTAAGGTTTTAGGGCCACATCATCAAATATGATGTCACATCAACATGATTTTTGTTGAGGTGTCCAAAAAGACCCCCCAACAAGTTAGACCAATAGTTGTGCACTAAGTCATATTTTATTAGTGTGTTGATGTGGCATCAGCTGATTTGTTGCTTTCTAGATCTAAGGAATACATTTCATTCAATTAAGAGTACTCATGATCAACACTAATGACTTTAAAATTACAACTATTAGTGTTATATTATTAAAAATATTGGGAATTAAATCAATAAAAGCTATTACAACTCTTAGAACATGCTCAACTATTGGATCCTTTCCCTTAGTTGTCATAAAATAAAAAAACAACAATGTTAATTAAAATATAACATGATTAGAGCAAACAAAAAATACTTACAATAACAAATAACAATTAAATATCATGGACAGATCATTCTAGAACAAATAAAATATCCAATGATCAGTAGGCATGACTTAGAATTGCTAATAAATATTTGTAATCCATTTGAAACCTCATCATGGTAAAGAAGAAAAAATCATGGGAAACTCTACTCATGCCTAGAAGACCTCCAAAACCCCTCCTCCAAACTTATAGAAAATGGAGCAAAATCTTGCACAAAACCAACCATAACACTCCCTAATCTTGGTGAAAAAGATATGGGAGAAAAATCCATTGCAACCTACAAAGACTAGTCCAAACCCTATCCAATGCTTGAATTCCTCTCCCCTTCATCATTCAATGCTAAACTATTTATTTTTGTGGAAAAAACTAGAAATCCTTTGATGAAGTGGAAGATATTCATAAAAGGTCTCAAATAGAGAAAGGAATTCCTACCAATCACCTAGTCTCAAGAAAATAATAATGGAGGTAAGATTCTTGAATTCCTTCTTCTTGACGAGGTTTACATGTTATTGATGAGTATAGACAAAGATCAATCATTTTTATTTTCCTTGGAGGAGTTTCTTTCAAGCAAAAAATTATAAATGTGAAAACATTACATTGGGAAAAGAGGGGTTTGATGAAATAATCTATCTATGGTCTAGGAAAGGGATTTTATCACATGCATATTTTGTTTGGTTGAACATGCACAATCAATCCTACAATATGGATCTTAGATAATATATGGCCAATTTTTCTATCTACAAGCATAAAATTTTGACATCCATCTCAAGGGATCCTCTAATTCTCATTACCTAATGCGAGTAGAATTCCCCTATCTAAATTTATCCTTATAACCATTCTTGAAATACATAGTAACCCAATTAGGAAGAAATTACGGTGCAAAAAAGTGCAGATAAATACTTGTCTTTCTACACAACCTAGGGCATATGTTGAAGTTGATTTGAATCAAACACTACTTGATCCCCTCCAATTTTTTTAGGGCCTATCTAATTTATCCTTCTAACCGTTCCTTGAAGATATAGCTACCCAAGTAGGAAGAGTATTATGGTGCAAAAATAGTGTAGATAAATACTTGTCTTTTTGCACACCTCAAGGCCTATGTTGAAGTTTATTTGAATCAAACAGTACTTGATTCCGTCCAAATTTTCCAAGATTAGGTTTTAGCTTTAATCAACCTATTTCTTACTTGAAAATACCTAAGGATTGTTTCTATTAATGCAAATATAGACACTTAATTAGAGATTATCTTATCCACAAAACCAAAATCAATCTCATCCCTTCATCACTTTCCACTCCTTTCGTTGATCATGTTTTATGCCCTCATGAAACATCTCCATCAGGTCTTGTTCCTCCTTCTCATCCCTTTATTCAATCCACCTCATCCATTCCTCTCGTCAAGCAAGCCCTTCCTCCAATTTTTTGAATCTATGTTTCTCTCTTGTTTTGAATCATCTTTATAATTTTCCAACTTCTTACTTAGGTAAAATTTCAACTTACAGAGATGTCATCATCTAGGAAGGATGGAGACTGATTAAGAAAAGAAATAAAATATCAAACTAGTAGATGAATGACCAAGGTCATGGGAAACAAATCACTACTCCTAAATATAGATCTCCCTCTCTAGGTCCACTTAGACAAAGGTCTAGATCATTGTCAAGGACCTCTATAGGGAAATAATTTGACTTCAACAACAAGAATATTTATGGGAGAATTAGTTCAAATTTTTGGATTCATAGGATATGGATTTGTACCCCAAATCCAATAAAAAATTTATTCACGTCATGGAGTGTGAGGGGATTATCTATCTCCTAAAGAAAAGTACATGTTAAGAAAGGTATATGAATTAGTAAGTTGGGTGTAATATTCTTGTAGGAGGTCAAAATTGGAGAATTCCACCTTCAACTTACCATTCAATCTATATGGAAATATGGTTGGTTTAAAACCACTTAGCAGTGAGTTCAAGTTCATTAAATAAATAAATAAAAGGTATGTCCCTCCCCTAAGTATATAGGAAGGGGGTATGGTGATTTGGGTGTTATAAATCAACTTGAGTTAATCTCAATATGCTAAGAGGTAGTGCAGACATTTCATGAACTAAACTAGCTAAAGGAAGTGGGGGCGCTATGATAGGATTGTAACTTGGCTAGCTAAAATTATTCTCTCTAGGAGTGAATCCCAACAATAATTATTTGTAGTGCTCATTGTTGTTCCAAGGAAGATCTATCAAGGTTTTTTGTCTATTTATACACCCAATGACTCCTCATCTCAAGTCAAATTATGGGAATGAATAGCGAATAACCTCCCTATATTTGGATGGTTACAAGGATGTGACTTGAACATGTGGTGGAAGAAAACTATGTAATAGAATTTGGTTTAGCTCTTATAAACTCTCTCAAAAATAATTTGATGCTTGAATCCTAACTAGAAATATTGTGGGAGTTTTTGACCTCATTTTAGATAAAACAGATTCTCATACTCATCATTGGTTCACTTGGACTAACTTAAGAGAATGTGAATTGAGGAAATTTAGCTATCTTGATAGATTTTACTTAGCTGATTCTCTTTCCATTGTACTCTCTCCACAAAATACCCTTTATTGAGTTGGTTCTACTACCTCTCTCTTAGATAACCTCCCAATTCTTTTGATTTTTCAAATTTCTTCTTGCTCCTCACATGCCAATAATCACAATTCACACTCAACACTTCTCGCCTTAATCATCGTGATTACCTTGCTTCTCTATTCTCCATTTGGAATGATGATCCTAAACCTAATCAAATGATAGTTGGATACAATGGTAAAATTACACTCTTATTTTATGCATTACTCTCCTAAGATCTTATGGTAAGAAAATGGATAGAAATAAATCTAGATAGGAAAAACCATTAAGAATCCAATTGGAAAAAGTAGGCTCTTTTATATTCAACACCAACTAACGGCTCTTTACAACAAGCATATGATTTTGTTGAAATAAAACTGAGAAGATTTGAATTGTATCATTATATAAGAACTCAATTAAGGACCAATATACATTGGATGAAAGAGGAAGACAAGGGAATCAAATTCCTTTTTAGTTAATCTCAAATATAAACATTCTCTAGAGTGGATACTTTTTTTTTTATTATCTATGATCAAGAGTGGTAGTACCATGATAGTTGTGATAATATTAAATCCATTTTATTTTAGCATTACAAATAATTGTTTATTGATTTGGTCAAAAGAGATCAACTTCAAGATATAATTGAAGACTTGGTTGGCTCTTGATTACCCAAAAAGATTAATCTTGAACATAAAATATACTTAGATCACTTATTCACCCTCGAGGAGTTTGATGCATAATTGAAGGACATGGTTGGCTTAAAAAATTGTGGAATATATTTTCTACATGCTTGAAATTCTTCAAAACAATGTGACCATTCATTAGGGAGGAATTTTATAAGGTCCACAAAGAAGATTTAATATCAAAGGGATCCCTTTATCCTTCTATTAATCAAAGGTTGATAAAATTAATTCCTAAAAGGAGAAAATTAAAATAATATCTCAAGGTGGAGAGTGATTACTCTCCTTAACACCTACACAATTATTTCCAAAGTCATTTCTAATTTATAATTAAACATACAATGCAAAGAAATTATAGGAACTGAACAAACTAGGTTTATAGGAGGGGCATTTCTCTTAAATAACTTAGTGCTTGCTTTGGAAATAATTGAATGGGTCTAAAAAACATGACAAAATTTCCTCCTCATCAAATTAGATTTTGACAAAGAATAACAGGGGATAAGATGGTAGTTCATCTTAAAAATGTTTAAATGGATATACTTTGTTTCGAAGCTTATTTTTCACATTAAAATCCTTGTAGTTGATGCTAATGCCTATGTAGTTATTAATGGTTCAATCACTTAAAATGTTCTTTTGTAATGGTTAGTAAGATAAATATTCTCTTTAGCCCTATTCCTCTATGTTCTCACAATTGATGCTCTTGTATACCTATTAAATCATGCTACAAAGTAGAATCCCATTCATGGTATTTTTCTACCCAACAATGAAGTAGCTCTTAATTCTCATTATATTGATGATAGTTCATTATTCATTTGAAACTTCCAAGAAGAGCTTAAGAATACCCTTGATGTTCTGGACCTATTTTTCTTAGCTACTAGCTCTCAACTCTCTTAATAATACTAAATTTACGATGACATCAATTGACCAACCACCTCCTTGGATGCCTCCATAGTGGAAATTTAGCAAAAAAAATTAATTTCAAGATATCTTGGCATCCCCTTGAAGATATGAGGCTTATTGTCTAAAATGTGGAATTGGTTCATCAATAAACTAAAAAGAAAACTTCAATTTTTTTCAAACAAATGTCTTTTATAGTTGGACACATTCAAATTGCCTATAAAATTCTCATCGTCAGTCACATCTATATTTTATCATGTCAACTTCCTTCAAGAAGTAGTTACAATTAGTTTACTAAAATTATTAGAGGATTCCTTTGTGAAAAATGGAATAACCAAAAAAATCATCTAGTTACTTCTTGCATTTAATGTATTCAACCAAAAAAGAGGGGATTTAGGAGTGATTAATCCCTTTACACAAGAGGTGTGCCTCATAGAAAAACAAATAATTAAATCTCTTTAAGAATTTGGACCATGGAGGATTTTATTAGGTACAAAATTGCTACAACTAAAGCTAATAATGCTTGGAGAGAGGTTGGGTGGAAAGATAAAATCCTTATGGCATAATAATTCAAACCTCAAGCTTTTAGATAGTTTTTAAGTATATGGAAACTTTGACAATTTGTTTCCCCTCTTCTTGAATGGAAAGGACAATCTCTTAGTAATGGAATGAGTTTTTCCAAGTTATCATATATTTAGTGGAATAGATTAGTATGTATACACAAACAACCTCTAGCTCTTAATACTCAATTGCATAGAAAGATCTTATTTAAAAGAGGCATCACATGGGCATGTGATATTTTAAAATATTAACTTGGAAAAGTGACATACAACTTAAGTTTGACTTCAAATTTTCCAATGCTCTTAGCATTGACATTCACAAGGTTCAACATGTTTTTCCTCTAGCTCTTGAATTAAAAATTTCCACTCCCATCTCATGCAATTTTTTTTAAGATTGTAAATGGTTTCCGAATAATAATATTGATTTTTTCCCCTCAAGCTAATTTAATTAAAACTTACCCCTCTAGTCTAAATTCCACCAAGTTTGAATATGAAATGAAGAGTAAATTGGTTTGAGTTTAGGTGGTTTAGCTTGAGACTTTCTATTAGGAAATCTAAAGCAAAAGTAAAAGCTCAAGTTTTAGCATGGAAAGTTATTCACTACAAAATTGTTGTGGGAGAATGCCTTATTTTTCTTACTATTCAATTAATCAAATGCTTGTTTTGTCACAAACTAGAGACTATTAAACATGCATGTTGTACTTACAAGCATGCTCAACAAAATTGACACACAATTATGAATTCTCTTCCTATTATGTTTAATAGTCTATTAATCTAGAAATCAGTTTTTTAGCACTACATTGCTCACATAATAAGATTGTAGAATCCTTTTGTCGATCTATATTATTGTACATTTAGATGCTTCAATGTAAAGCTATTTTTTCTAATTCCTTTTTTACCTTTGAAAGTGATTATACATGGTATTTTCTCCAATGTTATTTTGTATCTATTAACTCTTATTAAAACCTTGAAAAAGAAACTATGAAGCAATGTGGAGCTCAAGATGCAAATTGAAATAACCAAATTTTAATCTCAATTGCTAGCTCTTGCAAAAAACCACAAAGGATTATTTTTGAAAGTTAACAATGCTACTATGGAAAAGCTTGTGCTATTAACTATTGGAGAAACTAGATGTAACCTTTTATTTTTGTATTTAATTTTCCTTATTATTGTTTCTTTTTGTTTTCATAAGCTGATTAGATTTATTTAGCCTCTTTATGATGCTATGTTTAGTATGCAATCAACCTTTGATTTTTTATTTTCAAACTTCTAGGCTTGAAAGTGTTCCTTTTAGGCTTTTTTAAACTCTTTGTTTTTTATATATTCTTTTTCTATTGTTAGTAGATGTATTTTTCTAATAAAAAATATCTCTACAATCAACACATTAAGATCTACAAAGAGTTGTTAGATTTTCAAAAAATGATATATATACATGAGTATAAATGATGGTAATATCATCTTCTTTGAATATTTTTTTTTTTTTTTGAATTTATACCAAAGTGCTACTATACATGCATCCATTAGACAATTTTGACGATAAATTTGTGATTGGATCTATCTTGGTTGAAAAAATTCTTGCTAGAAGACGTATTTGGTTGGAATTGGCTTTTTAGTAAGAAATGCTTAAAATCTACCCAAAAGGGGGACCTAACTTTGTGTTTTCATCCATTCATCCTATCTGCACATTAATTGCACCTATTTGTGCACATATCCCTATGTACCCATTAGCCATGCTAATATGATTGTTTTTATGTCCCGAGTCATTTTGTTATTGTAGGTTCAAACTCGTAGTTGACTTGACCCTTTCAAATTCAAAATCTAAATTCAAAATTTGGAAAATTTTTGATCATTCATTTCCTACCAAGGGCCGACTATACATAAATTTGGGTGATTATTGTTGTTCTTGTATTTAAAGGCATTCAATGAATTCACTTACACATCCAATCTTGTCAACATCACATCTTTTGAACACTATTCACATATCACTTGTATTTAGGGAAGGAAACACCTCAATTGATGAAACAAAAGGAACATAGATTTGCATGATCATCCTAGGAGCATATGCATGTATGAAGAGTGTATTCCTTGATCATTCACACATATTTTCATAGATTAACCTCGAAGAATGTGTTCCCTAATGACACATCAACCTTTCCAAGGTATTTAAGGTATTTTAAATACTGTTGTCCTAGCTAGCAAAAAAGGTAGAAGAAGTAGAGTGAATTAGGTGAAACAAAAAATAGAGCTAAACATGTTATCAAGTCATTTTCACAAGACTTTGGACGTTTTTGTGAGTATAGACTCAACTATAATTTGTAGAACTTTTTGCAGTGCAAACAAAATGTTGTGTTTTTGAGACAAGTTACAAAATTTCATAATATCTTCTTGATCTCTCAAAATTTCATAATATCTTCTTGATCCTAAAATATTAGTAGAATCTTTACACAAATCTTTTATTTTTTTATCATAAAACTAAATAAATTTATTATTTATATTTTTTTTTATTAATTTCATAATACACAAACCCACAAATATTATCATTAAATTAATCTAAATTGATTATGCTTAGGCATATGGATGCTATTGGATTAACCTGCACTAGAAAATCTATTTTCCTTCACAATATTTACTTTGAATAAAGGTCTTATTATGAAAGGATTCCTAAAGCATGGTATCAGACGGTAATGCTTTGATAACATGTTCAAGTCTTTACATATTAACGGTAATATGTATTTATACCGAGAGGCATCTACAATGGCATCCAACAATTTGTGTAAAGTTTTTGAAGTTGCATTTAAAATGACAGCAGGTGGAAGTCATGTGCAACTATAGTAGATTTGATGAAACATAAAAAACAAATAAAAGAGATTTGATGAAACAAAAAAATCAAATCAAAGAGATTTGATGAAACAAAAAAATCAAATCAAAGAGATTTGATGAAACAAAAAGAACAAATAAATAAATAATAAAAATAATTCAAATATTTGCATAAACTAAAAGAACAAACAAACAAATAAATAATATTTTTGATGGCAAAGAGAAATCAAAGATTTGATCACAAAGATAAATCAATAAAAAAGAAAATTACGAATGATAACTCTCTATGTATTTAATATATGTATGCTAGTTTACTATCAATTCAATAGCAAAACAATTTATTTGAACATTGTCTTGGAAAAGTAATTTAAATAAGGAATTATAGTCACTGTTAATTTCTTGACATGCTATAATCATTGTGATCATCTTGAAATCTGGCGTCCTTTCAATTCCCTAGCAAATATGACATGCTATAATCATTCTAAATGTCATAATGTTATGAAACAAACTTTCCTGGCTTCCCTATGCCACTTGTGCACACCATGGGTAATGTCACAACTTCAGGAAGACAACTATGATTACACAGCTATGCTGAGTGCCTTGGGATAACTCTATTAATGAAGTTTTCTTGGGAATGGTGGAATATCTCTCTCTTGATTGAAATTCAGCATATAGAGCAAATCTTATTATATTTGAGATCTTGCCAAACAAGAAACTGAAACCTCACAGAGGCACTGATTTTCTGGATAACTAAGTTTCAAAGTATACAAGTCAAAAGCAACAACTCGCTTACAACTTGTGAATAGAATATCAACTTCTTTCCTATCTACTCACTCCTTTCACAACTCTCCTCACCCCTTTCTATCAAATCATTTAAAAATTTTCTTTGCAAAGCTCTCATGCCTTCTAAATAAGTTAATGGGAGATAACGATATTAAAATTTTACTCAATAAATTGCTAGTTATTTTTGAATTGCAAACTAATAATATATATGATTAAGGGCTAATTAGTTGGTTTGAACATATAATAGATTGTATTTTTATTATAATTTCATATTATGTATATATCAAGAATTATGTATTTAAGATATTTTGTGGAACTTTAGACATATTTATTAGCAATTTCTTTAGGTTTAATAAATTAGAAATGATAAAGGTTAAAAGTAACAGTTTTCATATATACATTTATATTTTGGTTGGACTTTAAATTTGAACATAGCATACATTTAAATGGGTGTGGTATCAATCTGACATTAGAACTTTTCTCTTTCATAGAGCCACAAAATTCACATCATCTTGTACCGTGACACTTGTAAAATAGATCATTGTTCCTCATACACAATACACTTTAAATAAAAATTAATACTTGACTAATTATAAGTATAATCATACAAATACAATTAAAATTAAACTATCATTGATCAAAACATTCAATTGTTTATGCAAGCACACTCATTCCTAAATAAACAACACATTAATCAAATTTATACCCTAGTTTAAAGCAAAACAAGATTGTGGGTGTCTTAAAAGTGAATTTTATAAGGATTTGATAGTGGTTATTCTTAAACATCAAATAGTTCAACAATCAAATATAACTGTTTGATAATAAAAATAAGACAATTATTTACCACTTTTGTGCATGGATGAGGTGCAAAATTATCATTGATTATTTGATTGTTAAACTATTTGATGCTTAAATATAGTGTGTGAGAATCTCTCAATCCTAAACCTCTCAAATTTGCAACTAAGAGTTTCAAGTCTAAATTGGTTTAGTATTTGATAATTTTTTACTTTCATCTTTTTACTTGATTATTATTTGCACAAAGTGGCACATTTTACACCCACATCATCATGGAATTTTGGTGCAGTTGGATGGATGTATGATTGATAAAAGACCTTCTTGTAAACAATAAATAAATGTATCAAATCAAAATTTTCCAAAATGTAGCATAATTATAACTTCATGAAAGGTTTGATTTACAATGTTGGCTATATGTTTGTATTTTTGTAATGGTAAAAATTACAATCCCATGTCAATTTATATTTAGTCTTTGGCCTATTCTTATGGAACAACTTAATGCAATTACATATTGACAAATGGTAGAATCTTGTGCAAAGTTGAGCTCATTTCCCCATTTATCACCTCTCTCTCCTTACACTCATTCCAATATTATTTGACCCTATCTCATATGTATGTATACATATTCCCATTCCCTGACTAATTATTACATCTATACATGCACTTACATCCATTACACACCTTGATATTAACACTTTCATATCTGGGGTCAATCTTGTGGCGTGTGTGCTCAATCTCACACCATGTAGAATTGATCCTCATATTTCAAAAAATAAATTAAAAATTGATGAACTCCTACCCTTTTCATTCATGCAATGAGTTGACTTGTACATGTTTCATCTAATTTATTGCTATATGTAGTTTTATTTAATTTGTATTCATTCATCAATACATAACAAGGATAATAATTCTAGGATTCTACCAATATTACACCCCTAGGGTTTGACATTAGGGCTATACCTTCATTGCTATTTCAGATTTTAGAGTTGCACTTTTTGATTACATGATCATTTCAAGATCTTGTAGGGTTTGTGTTATTACATAGTGCTACTTCATTGATATATCTCTATTCTATGTTTAAGATTATGTATTTTTTAATCTAACTTTCATCAACCCTACCCACCCTTGTAGGGATCTTTATGGATTTATTTCATATTTATTTTTTAATTGATATGTTTGATTAATTTTAGCTTGTACCTTGTTGTCATACCATTTTCATAATTATATATTAGGGTTTTGAGCTTTATTGTATAGTTTTATGCACTCTACCATTAAATAGACCCCTATTGCCATATCCTTACATCATGAATTCCAATGGTCCTCCATCCTTGATTTCTATTCATGATTTTATCATTTATTTCATATGTTTATATAAATTGTGACATGTCAACCATTTGTTCTTGATTCACTTTTGACATTTTATTACGCAAATGACAATACATTATCCATAAAAAGACATTATATCATCACATATATACATTCTCTTCCTTTAGGGATTTAGTTATTTCTTTTCCTTCTCTATTGGATTTAGTTATTTCTTTTCACTCATAATATCCTATATTGCACACTTCTTGTATGGAGAGTGATACTACCTTGCTTCAACTTAATTGTATACTAACTTTAAGTGCCTCCAATAATGTTGGAAATTATATGCCTTATAGTTTTGGTATTGTGTTTTGCACTTATGTTAGTATTCATCCTCATAGTGTGTCTTGTAGTCATTAAGCCACAACTTTCATTATTTTCCCAATTGAAGTGCTAGTGTGATTTTTTCATGTTTTGGAAATTGATATGATTATTTTCTTGTATGCTTGTTATCTTCTAACACCTTATTGCTTTAATCCTTTAAGATGCTTGCACAAAATTAAATTGTCATCCTATCATTAAAAAAAGAAGCATTCTTCCTAAAAATAATTTCTTGTATATATTTCTAATATATATTTGGCTCTAGGAAAATTCATCACTAGCAATTCACCAACGAAAAATTCACTACCAACAATTCACTACAGGAAAATTCACCCCAAGTAAAATTCACCATCAGCAATTCACCGCCAAGAAACTACATTAAAATCATGCCATATATTTTTATTAGATTCTAGTAAAAAACTATCTCCTCATTCTATTTTCCAATAAAATAAAAATCATTGCTATTTTCTAAAGCAATGATCAAGCAATTTTAACACTTTAGTTTATTTAAAATGTGTTTATTTGGGTAAAAGTAAAACATTTATTTGGACCTAAAATTTTCCAAAAAGAGAGTTATATTAGACTGTATCATTTGACTTGCTTTATTTTTATATAATCGTAAATATGACACTTAAAATTATTATTAAATTGTAAAAAATTATTGTAGATATATATATATATATATATATATATATATATATATAGTTTAGAATTGGAATAATTCTTTCTAATTTCATTTTATATTAATATATATGATTTATTATAAATATATTTATTAATTCAAAATATATTGAAAATATAATTTTTCAAGATTCAAAATAGTTCTTTCTAATTTTTTAAAGATTTTGACATTTTTACTAATAGTATCTTTATATGATTTATAATATTTATTATAAAAATATATAATAATTCAAAATCTTTTGAATATAATTGTTTTTTAACTTTTTGAATATTTTAAAAGATTTTTTTTATATATGAATTTAGAAACTTCTTGTTAATTGTAACAGTAAATTTAAGACTTTTACAAATAATTTATGTTTTTAGATAGATGAATTTATGTTTTATTGGTGAGCATGTTGAAATTTTAGATAATGAGTTGAATAACCTGATTAAACTATTTTTAATTTTATATAATTATTTCTGGATAGGTTTGAAATTGATATTTAAATATGATTTTAGATAGATCAATTTGGGGATTAGTATTTATATAACATTATTAAATATATAAAATACGTCGAGAGTTATCCTTGCACTTATTTTCATCATTTTTTCTCATTGCAATATCACCGGTATTATAATTCTAAAGATTATACATTTATTTTGAATGTTAAAAGATAAATTAAGAGGCTTCTTACACTCACATCAACGAGTATGTGTACATTTTTATTCTCCCCATTTAAATTGACATCTACTAACCCGTCACAAAGTAAAGTATTTATCAATAGATTTATGCTTTTAAATCAGATTTTAAAGTAGTTTACATACTGCGAAAATTTCCTTGTTTTAGACAAGATAATCTTGAATATTTTTTTAACATCAATTTAGAATTTTTATTTAATTGTAATATTATATTTAATATTTTTTTATATGTAAGCTTAAAAGCATGCATTATCATCATCTTTTTATAGTTTTACTATATATGACATTTTTAAGGAAATATAATATAGTATTCTAATTTATAATAGTAATATATATATATATATATATATATATATATATATCATTTTATAATATTTGTTATGGAAATACATATTAATCTAGAATATTTTAAAAAACTAAAATATACATTTTAAGAATATACATGATTTTTAATTTATAATATTTATTACAAAATACATATTAATTTACAGTATTTTCACACTTTTATAATTTTTAGAATATTTTTAACAAGATTATCTTGAATATCTAATACAAAAAAATTAAATAAATACAATATTATATATATATGATGATAATAATGAATACTTTTAAAGCTTACGCATAAATAAAATCTTGAATTTAATATTACAATAAAATGTCAATTACTAAATTGATATTAAAAAATTCAAGATAATCTTGTTAAAAATATTTTAAAAATTATTAAGATAATCTTGTTAAAATCCTGATAAACTGTTATTTTTAATATTATTTTTAGTTTTAAAGCTGTTTTAAAATTGTATTGCCAACGTTTCATTTTGTACATAAACTTATGTGAACACTACCCTTCAACTATATAATGCACAAAGAGCTTAGAGTGCATGCACACTGTTTAGCAAACAAATTTGTCAAGAGTGTATGCTGTTTGAATTGTATGGAGCTTCACTTGGTAATACAAGCTTTAGTCATGGTTTACTTTATGCATATTGGATTGATGATTTGCTTGGTTGCATATTATTGTAGATAAGACTTGGATCTTGTTTTATTTTATTTTGTTCAAAACTACCTCAATCAATAGTAAATGATTTTAATTACACAAATTTTGTATGTAGGTGGAGTTAAAAAAGAAATTTAACATTGAACTGGAGGAAACCATCTTTGAAAAGGGAGAGACAGAAGTCCAAATTGCGATTGGGAGAGGGCAACAATTGCGGACTGTGCAGGTATTTGCATTTCTTATTTTACTTGTAATCAATTGTTTTTTAATTGTAATATGAAACATAATGATTTTCTTTTCCTTCTTGATATCGATTTGAGTTTTTGGATTTCAATTATTTGATTTGAGTTTTTGGATTTGAGTTATTTTCTCTTTCAGAAGTTTATTTTTTATTTTTTGTACCATCTTCTAGCAAAGTGTTGCTAGTATAATCTCTGATATATATGATATCATTGTTGTCTTCAGGATTTTTATTTAATTTCTTAACTTCTTATGATTTTCAAAGATATCGGTGCTCTCATCCTACAAATTTGAATCATTTTCTTCATTCATACTAGAGTGATCTGCTATATCAAATTCAAAACAACTCCTACATTTCTATAAAACTGTAAATTGACCTTCAACTTGCTTAGTTTTTGCATCTGCATTTGGTTGCCTTGGATGAGTAGTAGCATCGATTCCTGTTGTCTTCAGGATTTTTATCAAGAAACAAATACCAGGGATCAAAGTACATATCTCCAATTTTATAACAAAACTCTTCAATCTAACTTGTTTATCTGCTTATTTAGCCTTAAAAGCTTTGTAGTTTAGGTTCATGGAGAACAAATGTGGCTCCAGAACAGAAAAGGCAGTTGAAACGTGAACCCCTATATGACCCAACTTAACAGTAAATGACTTCAATTATTTTTTGTAACATTCATACATTTATATAAGCAAATAAGATAACAAATGCATGAAGAATATTTTCATCTTTATGCCCTTTTGATTTGTCACAACACAATCCAAAGATGGGGTACAATTAGAGAAATAATTTTTATTTTTATTTTTATAATATGCATTTTTGGGTGGGAATAGACTTTCAGGAAACTTTTGGATAGAAGATTTAAAGGTCTGAAGGAAAATATTTAGTATTACCTCCCACATCATTATATATATCTCTATTCAAGCAAACAAATTAATGGTTGGGGTATTTTTTAGAGTTTAGATGTATTTGAGTTTTGCAGGAATGACATTTTTCATTTTTAAATTTCACTACATTTCTTAAGCATGTAATATATTGATGTTGATTTTATTTTAGTTAAAATGGGTGAAAAAAGAAAAAGTAGATCTTTAATTAAATAAATATCATTATTATTATATAAATTTTTGGTAATTACTGGACACATATCATACAACCCACTATAAATATGCATAAATTGACATTTAAATCATTCTTAGTTCTTAATCATTAAAATGCAAAACTAAATCTAACCAGTAAAGAATACCATTACCTGAATATAAGTTGTTTATATTTTTTAATGTATTTTATTATTTACAAACTAGCATATATATACTTCAATATTTTTGGATGCAGGTCTACCAGGACAATTGCAACTACACCCGACAAAATCACAATGCATGTGGGTTGAAAACAAAATTGTTGAGAGTGTGGGAGAAGGCGTGAAAGATCTCAAGGAGGGAGATCATGTGTTGCCATTATGTACAGGCGAGTGTGGAGAGTGCATATATTACAAATTACCAAAGACTAATCTGTGTAAAAAATTCAGAATCAATCCCACCAGGCCGGTCATGCCGAGCGATCCTTCAAGAATTAAAAGATATTATTTTTTTGTTTAATGGATTCAATTAGGTTACATAGATATTGGCATCCTTATGTATCAAAACATCGAATACTTTAATTTCCATTTTGGCCCTGCCATGCATATCCTCCTAAATCTTTTAACATTGCAATGGTTAATTGAATAACTGATAAATCTTGAAGATTATAGTTATCCACTTAATAATGGATAAATGTTCTTGATTATAATGGTTTGGTAGAATAAGGCAAGATTTTATACCTTTTCCCTTAATATGGCTCCTACTTTTAGTGCTATCGTGGCTCCATGAAAACCTTTTTATTAAATTTTAATATGAAATGTGATACAAAAATATTGATTGAAAATTAATTAACAATTATATATAAGTTCTTATTTTTATTTTTGATGAATTCTTATAAAATTATGTCAAAATTATTTAATATTTTTAAAAATCATTTTGAATTGAAATCAATTTTTTTATAACTATAGAATTTGGGAAAAATAGGTGCTTTGAGAAGGATAACTCTCGGCGTATTTTATATATATTAATATTTAATATATGTATGCTATTTTATATAAAATACGTTGAGAGTTATCCTTGCACTTATTTTCATCATTTTTTCTCATAGCAATATCACTCGTATTATAATTATAAAGATTTTTTTGTTTTATAATATACATTTATACATTATTTTTATTTTGAATGTTAAAACTTGATAAATTAAGTAAAATAAAAATTTATACATTATTTTTATTTTGAATGTTAAAACTTGATAAATTAAGTAAAATAAAAATAATTATGCCAAGTTACGTCGAGAGGCGTATTACGCAAGTGGTGGTAATGTTGCTTTTTAAGATTTTAAAATCAATTTAATTAAAAAAAATTAAAACTAAATACTTAGTGCCATTTAATAAATTTTTAAGTTCTTAGGGTGAACATGTAACATAAATATAGGGTGATGTGGTTTTGATGGTGGAGGAAAGACCTTGGAAACAACTTCTTGACTATGAGGTTCCCCCCTTTTGGTGTAGGAGATGTTTCACTGTGGGTCATTTGGCCTCTTCTTGCCCTCAAGCCCGCCGCAAGGGTGCTGCTACTTGGTGGAAGGATGCTCTCTCGGATAACCTCATGGTGGGTTCTCCTCCTTCAAAAGTTTCTTTTGAGGATGTTGACCCTATTGTTTCTTCTTGGGAACCTATGTCTACTCCTATTCCGGCTAACCTTTCTGTGGAGCCTCAATTGGCTTGATTTGCTGACGCTATTCTGTCTGAGCCTACCCAAACTTTGTTGATTGTTGCTGATGGTCCTTCGTTTCTTCCTGTTTCCTCCCTTGCATTGTCATCATTGTGTGGTGTCTCTTTGCCCTTGATGGCTTCGGTTGATCCGCTTCTCTCACCTTGATCGATGGACTTGGATCCCGAGTCTTCCTGGTCTGTTATGCTGAGAAAGAAGAAGGGACTCCCTCGATCTGTTGCATCGTCATGGCCTCGGGTTGAGGGAGTTAGATTGGTCCCCTTAGATTCTGGGGTTGTCTAGTCCTAGTTTGTGTTCCAACAACTGCCTATCAGTTGTTTCTGTGTGTCTCTTTTCCTAGTTCATTCCTTGTTTGAACTAGCTTCTTTTTTTGGGCCTTTGGGCTTTGTGTGTAAAGGGTACAACACCCTGTAAATGTTGCTTATCTTATCAAAAACATAAATATATTTTTTATAATTATAACAAATTTCAATGTATTTATTTGTAATTTTTTTTGTTTATTTTTCAATAGTGTATTTATTTATTTTTTGTTTATTTCTCACTAGTTTTTAGTTTTTTTTGCTTTGTTTTTAAAACTATTTTAAAGCTATTTTATTCATTCATGAAGAACTCTATTAAAATAAATTAAAACTAAATACTTAGTGTCATGTAATAAATTTTTTAAGTTTTTAGAGTGAACATTTATTTATAGTAGTAACACAAATATTTTTTTATAATTATAAGAAATTTCAATGTATTTATTTGTATTTTTTTTGTTTATTTTTTAATAGTGTATTTATTTTATTTTTATTTATTTTTCAATAGTTTTTAGTTTTTAAAGCAGTTTTAAATCCTGTAGACCTCTATTAAAAGAGGCTGTTGAATCATAACTGTTTCAAAACTTTGCGGTTGCAGGTTTGGTTTTATTCTCCTGGATTTCTCGTAGGTTTGGCTTTACATTTTTCGGATTCACTTGAATTTAGCTATCACAAATTTGGTTTTAGTCCTGTTGAAACCAATTGGATTGTTATAATCTATTGTTGTAGTAAAACAAAACAAAGATTCAAGGAGTTGTAAGGTTTATTGTTTTATTATTGAGTAGGATGGAAAGTCTCCCAAGTTGAGTCTGTTGGGCTTGCTAGGGCTCATTTGGTTTGGAACTTGACAATGTTACATTTTCTTAATACACTTTAGAATCAAAACTGGGATTTCATTACCTTATCTTGTATCTTTGTGAAGAGAATACATAAATTTAATATTTGATCTTATCTTAATTGACAATTGTATCATGTTTCTTTAAAGAATAAATTGGACATATGTATTGAAAATAAAATTATAATTAAAATCAGTCAATTCAAATTTTATGGGGAACTCATAAGACAACTAAGCATCTTTGCGTTTAACCTTTAATGTGATATTGAGTTCTTTTCTAGCTTTATTTCACTATTGATTCTTTCTAATTGATTTATTTTGCTCATATATTATTTGATTGATTGAAACGGTGATAGCATATGGGCAATTTACTATTTTTTTGAATAAGTTGATGAAAATAGGTGCTTCGAGAAAAGATAACTCTCAGCATATTTTATATATATTAGTATTTAATATATGTATGCTAGTGTAAGACCCCGTCTCTTATGTACTTAATACGACCGCAATTTGTTATATGTTTTTCTTGAATTGGTGATTAAATATATTGTGAATAATAAATAAGATGATCTTTTGGCAATATTGTTGAATATCATCTTGACATTTTGTTTCATTGTTTCAAAGAGGGAATAGACTTGTATACCATGGAATACAAATTGAAATTCTAAATGGATTATTATATAATTAGATTTTAGAATATAGCTAAAAGATTAATGTGATACATAATTGAAACTTATGATCTGTTGGTCATGTGCAGGAAGGCAACGATGTTAGCATGAGAAGGGAGAACCATCAAGAGAAAATGGGCATTTAGTCTTGATTCATGTGATGTGTACGTGGGGATTAGGCCTTGGAAACCCCTAGCTAAGTTTGAAACTCGGATGTAACCTTGAGTGGGCTTTTAATGAGAGTTGTTGTTCAAATTTTTGGGTTAGGATACAAAAAATAAACCCCCTAGGGTCTATACCATAGTTGTAGGTGTCAAGTGGGCATACAATAGTGCCCCTACAACATGATTTGACATTGAAAAGCTCTCATAATGGAGAGTGACGAATTTTGAGAAGAGGATGGGATGGAAAGATTGAGTGGTTGTCCAAATGCATGTTCTCATTAATGGGGAAAGGACCTTGATTGATGGGGGAGGTACACTCCACACCTTCCCATCCAAGAGTTGCAATTTGGGAAACTTCTATATATGTGGAGAGGAAGAAGGAGTGGGCTGCTACCCACTTCTCCCTTTTGGAGAACTTTGATTGAGGTTGAAGTGAAGATGAGAGTAGAGGAGTCATTCCTTTTGGGAGGTAGTGATCAAGATGGATTGGCATGGAGAGGAGATGATAAGAAAGGAGCCTAATCACCTCAGATAAGTTAAAAGATAAGTTTTCTCTTCTACTTCCATTTCCTTTGTTTAATTGTGGTAAGGAGGAATCATGTTAGTATGGTTTGTTGTTGAATGTGACAAGTGGAGAGCCTCTATGTTATTAAATTATGCTATGTTATTCTTATTCCTTTGTAAAATCTGAAAGAACCCCATTCATCATTGTGGGGGCTGCAATATTTCCTTGCTCGAGGGTATGGCTAGAGCCAACGAGGCTCCATGATGCCATTACGGTAGGGTGGAGAGCAAGCCTTAGGAATTTGTGTCACTTATTGGAATATTAAATAATATTGTAATTTTGTAGAATGATATCTTATTGGAAAATGAAGAATGGGATAGAGCAAGTTTTTTCTTCTTTATTGGTTTGATAATCATTTCATCTATTGTATTATTCTTGAGAAAATATTAGACCCAATGACCCCTCAAAGGCTCTTGCCTTGTGAAGCAAATTGAATACATGAACCATGTATTGTCCATTATTGTTAAGAATGTACTAGTAATATAATGAATGAAATAATGTTAGAAGAAAAAAATTAAGAAGGGAAGTATGTTCCTTGTATGGATTCCATACTTAAAATTCAGACTTTCCCATTTATGTATGTCTCGCATAATCAACCATTTACTTGCAAAAAGGATGAATAACTTCATAGACAACAATAAATCAACAAAGAAAGGAGTCTCTTGAAGTCAAAATAAAATTCTGAGACCTTCTGTGGGTAAGGATTGGAAGGGTGTACAATTATTTGCACCTTAACATAAACATAATTAACATCTAATCATGATTTAATTATTCTAGATTCAAGCGAGTATAATATAAAGTGAAACATATAAAAGAGTGAGGATTATTTAAGTAGATAAACATCTATTGTACAATGATTTATGTAATACCTATAGTTGCTTATCTAAACGGTTGAAGTCTTTGGCTTAAAAAAAAATGCCCCTTTCATGGTAGCACCAAAATTAAAAGGGGGAGGAAGGGAATGTGTTTACATCATTTGTAGAAAAAGAAAGAGATATAAAAAATAAGAGTTTTTAGGACAGCAGTGTATCTCCATAGATACCACTCAGACTTCTCTGAGGTCTAGAGTTTAAATGCTTTTCAAGATAGCAAAACAATAAATAAATAAATAAAAATAAAATGTGAGTGAATCTAACACAAAATGAATTGTTGTGATGTATGTTCCTCTGCATGATATTGCCGACCTCATGGACGTTCAAACCTGCAACTAAAAACATGTGCAAAAGCATGTCAATGGCGCCATGGCTAGGTTGTCTGGGGTCTGTGTTGTAAGGAGGCAGTATTAGACTTACACCTAAAACTTCCCCAGCCTCCAACGGAGATCTGAGGTGCGATGCACACTGTGCAATCCGCCGCAGTGCGGGTTCTGCTCGAGTCTACCAAAATGCTCGTATTTTCTACCAGAATATGCACCATGGTAGGGAATGTGGCCATGTCTAATCGCATTTCTTTGTGAGGCATGTATTGGAGGCCTCCATTTGAAATATCCTCCTACCTGCTTGCTGATTTTTGTCGATCATCTTGGCTTCCCCCTTGACCCATCTCCGCCCTAAGCTCTTGACAGGCTCGTAGATAGCCATTGCACCAGTCTAAGCAAGCAGTTTTAGTGTTCAATCATGAGGTATACCAAATGCAGTAAAGTACGTGGCTTTGGATGCTTCTGTTGCACCCACTCTCGGATTATATAATTTTGATCTTAGATTGTCTTGCTCATACTATTTTTGGTGGCATAGAAGAAGTGATGAGTTTTAGGGTGTGTTGTACTGTTAGTAGGCTCGGGTGCCGGTCAAATGAATTAATATGTACTTGAATTTTGCGGGGCGGGTATGCTGCAATGAATGAAATGAAATGAAATATTTTAATGACGTTCACAAGGCCAAAGAAGTCTATGGGACCCAAGAGCAGCATCGGAACAACTCACAACACAGCCCTAGACAAAATGGAGGCCCCGTTCGAGATCAACCCTTCGAGAGTGAATTTTGATGATGAAGTTTGCAACGGCCATGTGAAGTATGGCCAGGCTGCAATTTCCTGCCTTAGAGTACCCACTTAACTCTTAATTGCCTGTCATTCTTGGGCGATGCAATGTCTCCTTGTCATTAAAATCTGACTCTACCTTCGTGAGAACACCATAAATGTTGGGTTAAGGGTTGCCTTTAACTGCACTATCTGGTCTGTGGATAATCTTTATCGTTGCTGTTATTTAAAATAATTCATTTCACTTCGAGTGACAAAGACTTCACAAATATTTAGCAAAGTATAGAAAAAAAAAGAAGAGGAGAATTTGTATACCAGTGGTCAGAAAATTGCTCAAGGATGATCAACAATTAAGCATCATGTGTACTGCCAAAAAGAAAATGCTTATTGATGTAACATGTTCGCATTCAGAAATTCTGTCAACTCCTCCTTTAGGATTAAATCCGACCTACTTCCTCATAAAAAAAAAATGTCTCAGCAAATCTTGATTAAATACTGCCTTTAAAGCTGTGTAGAGTTCACGTTACACTGTTATTCTGACAGCAAGAAAGACTTTCACGTTGGGCTGTAGTGTTGGCTGATGGTGCCCACGCCCAGCATTATGTCATCGGCTCTTGTAAAGAAGCAAGAAAAAACAAAAAAAAAGCATTATCTTCCAATGCAAAAATAAAATAAAATAAAGTAAAATAAAATTATTAAACAAAAAGAATGCAGCCGCCCTTCCCCCATGTTGCAAAGGAGCGTTGAAAGACTTTAAACTCTCTTTTCCTTACCTCTAGAATAAGATTAGACATATGATATGTTTATCCATAAATAAGATTGGTATTACATTGGGGGCAATTTTTGTTGGTATTGTTATTTCAGCAATTAGGATAATTTCTGATTTTATATTTATATGAATTCATTAATAAGATTGGTAAATATTAATATTACTATTTTAATTTATGTGCAAGAGTAAAATTAATATTAATTTTATAACAATAGAAATATTACTATTAAGTTAAATAATGATATTCGTAAATGTGGTGGTTATATAAAAGTAACATTAATCACAAATATAATATTAATTTAAGATTAAAAGTAATTTTAGTGCAAATTTTATTTTAATAATCACAATGCAGTGATGAGATAATAATCATAATATTATCAATAGTAAAAATAGTAATAGTAATAGTAATAGTGATTTATACTCTAAGATAATTAGTTTTAACTTAAATTGGATTAACATTCGTGAAAATGTATATTACCAAGATGATAAAAATTCTATGCATTTTCATATTTAACTTTTAGTAAATAGTTTGTGAGTAATAAAAAAATTCTATGTACTTTCATATTTAACTTTTTAGTAAATAACTTGAAGGGTGGTAAATAATTTTAATAAGGATTGGTTGGGAATTTAAAAATAATAGTATTACGGAAAAGTGATTAAAGTAAGGATAGGAATATTAATATTGATGTTAATTGTATGATTGTAATGGTATATTGTTAAGGTCATAACATTATGGTCATTGTATTTGGTTAAATAATAACGAGTCCATTAATTCCCACATGTGAAATAAATTATTACTTCAGGTATTTGTCAAATTATTACTAACAATTTACTTATCATAGTATTATCGTTTTAATAGAAACATAGTTATCAATGTTTAATCATAAATCCATTAACAATATTATCGTTAGTTACTAATGAATAATGGACCGTAATATCAATGAGGATAATAATTATAATAGTGGGCAAGTTAAAAGATAGTGTTATCTTTGTTTGATGTTCTAATATTGGTGCTAACATTATTGTTATGAATTACATACAAATTAATTGATAGTGACTTAATTACAGTTCAAATTATTTGTAGGATTAATTTTAGTAACTTCTCTTTGACTCGGCATACACCCTTGTAAAAAATTTAGGCATGACGGAGATAGAATTCAAAAATTAAATTAATTTTAATTTTACATAACTATTTCTTTGTAGGTTTGAAATTGATATTTAAATGTGTTTTTAGATAATTGAAAAAAAGTAATCATATTGTGTAATATAATTATTCTTAATCTAATACTCTATGCATTGTCAATAAAATTTATTTACATGCATACAAAAAAATAATCATATTGTGTTATATATATATATATATATAAATAATTTTTTATTTATCAATAAAATTTATTATATGCAATTGAATTTACTAATTGAGTGCATGCATAGTTTCTGGAATTTGTAAATTTTCTAACATAATTATTTTATAAAATAATATTTCATAGATTACTAATATATTGATTTTTTTAGGTACTTTAATAATATGTCTTCAAGAAAGAAGAAACAAGCTACTATTGGAGAAATGTATAAGTGGACTAGAGAGAAAGTTTCTAAAACTTCTAGTAATTCAATGTTACATGAACAGTCTCATAATAATCGTTTGAAAGAAATATTTAAAGAAATATTTGGGTCCTCTTTAGATGATGATTCAAATGAAGATGCATATCAAGCTGGTGAAGGGGATAGTATTAGTGATGAAGTTGGGGAGGGGTCAAATATCAATCAAGGGAAACAAAAAGTTCTAAAGAGAACATTTTGAATGGAATGGTTAGAAAAAAATGTTTGGTTAAATTATTTTGAGCATGATGGTAAGATACTTATGAAATGTAATTATTGTGAGAAGTATAAGATGCCAGGCTCATGGAGTATAGGGGATGGGTGTAGCAATTTGCAACGTGATGCTCTTGTTAATCATGAAAAATCTATAATACATAAAGATGCTCAAGCAAGATGGATTAATGCAATGGAGAAAAAGATAAAATCTATTCCAGATCATATTTTAGAGATAAAAGATGTTAATAAGGAAAGAGTAATCACTATGTAATGAAAGCAACTTATTTTGTTTGTCAAGAGGACTTATCTTTATCTAAGTATGAGAAAATATGTAAATTTCTCATGGATCTAAAAACTCCTAATATGCCAAAGTCTCAAGAATACTTTGCATACACAAATCGGAAGGGTGCAAATGATTTTATTTTTTGCATATCAAAATATCTTGAACAAATTCAAATAGAAGAGATGTTGAAAAGTCTTTTTTTTTTTCACTAATGGTTGATGAAAGTACTAATAGAAGTTTAGTGCAGCACCTTGTTGTTTATGCAAGATATTTAACTTCAGAGGGTCATGGGGAACCTACTTCCATGTTTATGAAGATAATGGATGTGCCAAATGGAAAAGGGAAAACTATATATGATACCATCAATTAGTTGATAAATGATAGAGGGCTTTCATTAACAAAACTAATAGTTGTCTCAACAGATGGAGCTTTTGGAATGGTTGGGTGTGAAAATGGATTTGTTTCTCTTTTGAAAAAAAATATTCCAAATCTTATTTTAGTGCATTGCATAGCTCATCGTGAATCATTAGTAGCAACAGATGCTTCGAAAAGGATACCCGACTTTACTATTTGTTGACAAAATAGCAAATAAGGTGCATTCATGGGTCCAAAATTCACCAAAAATAAATAATGAGTTGAATGATTTACTTAGAGTTATGAAAATTGATGTTCTAAATGTTTTGTAGATCCACACAATCAAAAGGTTATCTAGAGGAGAAGTCATAATAAGGCTTGTGAAGCTTATGCTAGCTATCTTAACTTTGTGGAAAAAAGATAAGAACTTGTGCTCATCATTGTATGAAAAGACAAGGATTTATTCTATTTAGTTTTGTTTGCACATGCTTGTAGCTGATGTTTTAGGTGAACTAAATAAATTGAATAAAATATTTCAAGAAGAAAATGTAGACATCACAGTTATTGGTTTGGCTCTTGATGAAGCAATAGGAAATTTATATAGATGGTTTTTGAGAAAAGGTACATTTGCAAAAGGTACAACTTATCTTTCCAAATTCTTGATTGATTCTCAATTTGGATGTATTGAAGTCAAAGAATAAGGTGTTGTCATTGATAAACATGAACTAAAATACATACCTATTCCAATTGAGGGATTTGAGTATGGTGATGCAGGGAAGCATATCATGGAACCATGTGTTGAAGGAACACAACAAAGTTGTCAACATCTTGTAGGTTATATTCAATCTCTTATTGATTGTTTGAATGAAAGATTTCCGGATCTTCCTCTTTTTAATGCAACAAAACTCTTCAGTCCTTCTTATTATCCATTAGATCGTCAAACTCGAGATAATATCTCAGAGTGGTGGCTTGATAAGCTTCTCCAACATTTGCAACACACCACTTCAAATAATGTAAATGAATTTGTATCCATATTTGATGTTATCGGTTGCAAAAGGGAGTTAAACTCTTTTGTTGATTCATTGTATTTGAGTTGTGAGGGTTTCAAGATGAAAGATGCATGGAGAGTCTTTCGTAACACAAAATATTGGCATAGAAGCTATCCTCATATGATGAAGTTATGGCAAGCTATGCTTACTATTCCTGCAAGTACTGTTGATTGTGAAAGAGGATTTTCAAAATAAAACATCATCAAAGATGTTAGAAAGTCAAAGTTGGGTTTGGATACATTGGATGCATTAATGAGAATGTCTTTAAATGGACCTCAAGAAAATGATGTAAATTGGAATAAAGTATATCAAATATGGAAGAATACAAAGTCAAGAAGAGTATTGACCTTTGATAACATTTATTTTTGTTTATTTTCTATGTAATGCATCATTAATTTTTGCATCTCAATTTAAAAATAATAAAAGAAAATAGTTCCTTTCTTTTGAAAAGTTATTTTTTGTGTTTAAATATATGCAAATTATATAATGAAGGTTTATATCAAATTATTATATATTTTTTATTGTTTATTGGTATTTTTAAGAATTATGATTCCTATAAAAAATACTTAATTAATTTATATGATACATAATATTTTAAAAAATAATCAAATTACTTGTGTTACATTAAAAATATAAATTTATAAAAAAAAATCATATTTAATATGTATGATTAATAAAATCAATAATGTTCTTATATAAAATGTAATAAAAATAGAAATTTATTAAAAAAAAAAATCATATTTAATACGTATGATTAATAAAATCAATAATGTTTTAATATAAAAGATTTTATATAAAAAAAATTAAATTAAATATTTTTTTCACAGTTAAATTTTTTCATAAAACATAAAGTGACAAGCATTTAAATGAACAAACTGCCACAAAATTTTCATATGACAGATAAAAATGGTCGTCAAATTCCAGACCTGGCACTTTCTAATGCCATTGCTGTCAGTTGTGAACAAAAGAATCCTTCTATATTATCTCCAAACGCCTCCTGGACTTAGTGTTTCAATTCTATCTTTGCCACATTTATCTGACAATATTCTATTCCTGTACCAATACCTTTATTCCTGCTTTCTTCCAACGTATCTATTCAGAAAATTATGGTCAAATCTTCCCTACACAATATTCCACTCTCTGTTTCATACACCTAGTTGTAGAAAAGAATCTTTATCCTCTCCCATGCACCATATTATTCGTTAGTCTTTGGTATACAAAAATGGACATTTTATAATGCCATTCATTGATCATACTCTCCAACAAGTAAACTACATTCAATCTCAACTTCCCCTTTGGTCATCTAATACATGCAAGCAACATCATGGTCAACTGCAAAAGGTTTTGGTGATAGTTCTCTAATTGCGGATTTATTTTAGGCACTCGAAAGGAATTTTAAGAATTATACATCAAGCATATATATTTTTAGATTCTATCTTAGATATCAAAAATTTAGTTTAAAATAATTTTATGTACTTTGGTTTTTTTCTTAAAAAAATATTAAAATTGATGGATGATTTATGTTAGGGATACAATTTTACTATCAATTTAACTATTCAAAGGCAAATTATTGTTGTATATTATTTATTTTTCTCTATTGATGTTTGTTTCTCTAATGGTAGTTTCTAATTCATTTGAGTTCCTCAATTTTATAATTGTCATACCTAAAAAAATGTAATAATTTTACTCAGATGTAAGGGATTATGTTCTATGTTGGGTGATAGACAACATGATTTTAATAGGGAGTATGAAATTTTTTCTTCCAAGAACAAACTTGATGAGGCTATAGGTTTGATTGTTTTGCATGTTTATGACAACTTGTTCCATATCATGAATTGTACAACACCTAAAAACATATGGGATAGATTGTAAAATCTATTTGGGATAATTAGTGAATTTTTTTCTTTGCAAATAGTGACAAAATTGACTTTTATTTCTCTTGATACATTTCCTTTAATTAAATTTTATTTTGTTAATTTCAATATTCGTGTAGTGTAAAAAATTGCATACCCTTGTAATTTCACCTAGGTTTTGTGCCCACTTTGGTATCCATTCCCTTAGTATTTTTGTAGGTTCATTTCAGCCTTTGCATCAGTCTTCTTCCTTCTCAAGGTGCTCAAACCTCCTTTCCCATAAACATACAAATTATCTAATGCATAGCAAACATAGGAGAAGACTGACTCCAAATAATATTCTACGGGTATTGCGTTAATAGTTACACTTGTTAAAATATAGATCATTATTGTAACTAATAGTATTTAGATGCTTAGATTTATATATAAGTAATAATTATTTATAATTTAAGAAACATTTATATAAGAGTAATTAAATTAATATATATATATAATACTAATTAAATATATGAAAATAATTATTAGTAAATAATATAATAATTAAACAATATATAAATGAAGTTGCAAAGATAAAGATCACCACACATATTTATTTAATATTATTAGTAATGATTAATATTAATAATCAAATTAAATAGTAACATGAATAACAAGTATTAAATAATAATTGTCTTACTAACAATAATTAATAATTTTAATAATAAAATATTAAAAAAATAAGCTCACGAGACCATGGCAAGTGACTTACCTCAAGATTCTGCACAAATTGTGTGTCTTGTCCATGGATGTTGGAAAAGGTTGTAGAGTTTGGCTTTACTCCTATCAATTGCATTTTCTTGAAAGTTTCCAAGGCCTCTTTAACAAACCCATTATGTGTAAATCCTATAATTATTGCAGTCCATGAGATCTCACATCTCATCCAGGCATTTTTGTATACATGTCTATTAGGGTATTCACCACTAATACATCTGACAATAATCCACTTTCGATTATGTTTTGATGGATATTCATACCCTATTCTAAAGCTCCCATTTTGATAGGTTGAGAGTATGCAGGCAAAGGTTGTGGAGTTTGTCTTAAGACCTATCGATTGCATTTCCTCAAATTTGGAAAAGGCCTTTTCAAAAAATCTATTTAGTGCATACCTCAAAACCATGACATTCCATGAAACGAAATCTGGCCGAGGAATTTCTTTGAAAAGCCTTGAAGCCTCATCAAGAACACTATTTTGTGCATATCCTACAATCATCACATTCCACGAGATCACATCTCATTGAGGTATTTTGTCAAAAAGTTCACGAGATTTAGACATGTTTGCACATTTTGAGTACATGTCTAGCAGGGCATTGGCAACAAAAACTTTAGAAAGAAATCCCCTTTGGATGATGCTTTGATGGATGTGAATACCCAGTCCAAAGCTCATATTTTGGCACAAGCTAGGAGAATGGTGGAAAAGGTGATCTAATCAGGTGAAACAAGTGTTAATTACATACATGGTGAAATAACATCAATGCTTTCTAAGGATCTCCATCTCTTCAATACGCTGCAATCATCACATTCCATGAGGAGCTGTCTCATTCTCCTCCTTTCATGTCAGCAAAAAATTAATGAGTTGTCACTAAACTCCCACAATTAACATACATGCTGATAAGTGTATTTTGGATAAAATTGTGAGTGGCGAATGCAAATCCCCCGCAACTGATGAATGAATTCATGAATTTGTTTACGTTTTAAATGCACATTCTTACCAACCTAGAGCTGCACTAAATGAGGATCTATGTGAGTTTCCACAGGAAGATTGTGTGAACATTGTAGGTAGAATGTGTAGCATTACGTCTTTACCCATTTATTGGCACCCACTAGTAAACAACTACTAGAAAATTGTTTCACTGTAACCTATTTATGATGCGAGATAGGTTTCAACTCAAACTGCATTCACAATATATAGTCTATTGGCTAATTATTTATCATTTTTCTATAGGTTATTTGCATATTATCATATTTTATTTTATTATATTTAATATTTATGCTAGAACATAAGTGGGCATGAAATTTTGAGTTGGAATTATGTGCCACATGTAAGTACTTTGTAAGATGTTGTAAGAGGCATTTAATTTGGTTATATTTAGAAAATTTGGGACTCCTACATATGTGGGATCCTATGATATATAAGAGCTAAGAATAGAGGGAGATACTTGGGAATATTGACTAGCTATGATAAAATTTATTATTTTTCATGAAGTGCCTATTTAATATGGCAAATAATAAAAATTTGGGTTCTCATGTTGGGTGGATTTAATTAGTCAGTTATGAAAATTGTAAGAGTATAAGAGAGTATGCTATTTTTAGCTCTATTATAATAGAATCTTCTAGGGTGCATTAGAATATGAACCCATCTTGGGTGTCATACCTCTCAAAGGTTTTACACATGGTTTAGAAAACCAAAACCATTTTCTAGCTTGTTCATTTATCTATAAATCAGGTACTTGAGGAGCTATATTATATGGTTGAATGTGTAGGTACTAGAATGTTGCCATAATTTGGTGCAATCATGGATGGAGGGTTCAGAAATAACAATCCAAAATGTGTAGCTTAGAGTCAACACATTAGAAATAACACAAGAAAATGATCTGTAAATATGATTCTTTATTGAATTTATAATCTTACATGCAACATATGCCTCATGGGTGAATATCCAGGGCTCACAGGCTTGCCACAAGGGAATTCAATATTACAACTAGTCGAAGGCCTTATTATAGTCCCCTAAAGGGTTGACACAAAAATATAACTATCCATCTATCTCTAACTTGATAACTGACTTCCTATGAATTACAAATGATTATAAATATGCTTCTCAAGCTCCAACAAAGGTCCATGTCGACCACAAGGATGTACAAAACTCGATGAATGAACAACTATGAATGTTAGCCTCAAAATATGAAGATATAATCATTCGCAAAAATAAATGACTTGAGAATCACCAAGATAGATCCCATTAGACCCAAAATGCTTGTATGATGTCCCATTAAGCTTTGAATGATTTGCAATAGGTCCACACTAAGAAATCTAGACTAGGTTGGCTCCAAATTCTCTGACTAAAAAATATAGTGAAATTTTGAGAGCGATAACTTTCTGAAAACAAATACAAACAATCTAAAATCTGGATCTATGTGATAGATGCCAAGGTGTAGATGCTATATCTTGCTTTGTGAGTTGAGAAATGATAATGCGGTGAAATGTAGAATGAAATAGTGAAACTGAAACTGAGTGAAATACAAGAAAAGAAATATTTTTGGGTGATATAGGATTGCTTTACAACTAGGGATGCTCCTGCATTAGACACCCGAGGTTGGAAGAAAAGTGAGTCCCTCACTTTCTAGGGCTAAGAGGAAAACCAATACTATCCTCCTCAGCCTGAGAAATCCATGTTGAATCCTCCACTAGTCTTCCTTTCCACTTCACCAGATACTCTTTGTATTGCTTGTTCCTAGTGCTCCTTCTGGTTTTGGTATCCTTGAAATCTATCCAATCTCCTCCGGTGCTTGATGTGGTAACTACTCTAGATATACTTCATTGCTACTACTACTTGACTATCCTTCATGATACTCATATATGTATGCAATATTGAAAATAGGTGATATACCCAATGTCTCTGGTAACTCCACTTCATATGCATTTCTTGAATCAAACTTCCTTAGAATCTTACATGGTCCAAACTTCCTCATCTTCAACTTCTTATATGTTTCCACTGAAAATTTCTCCTTCCTCAGATATATACCATCAATTCATCTCCAACATCAAATTATTTATGTCTTTGGTGCTCATCTGCCTTCTTCTTATACTTACCGTTCATGTCCTCCAAATGTTTCCAGAATTGATTATGCAATGTGTCCATGAAATCTACAAACTCTTCTGCCTCTGCACTCCTTTTGTTCTCCATACTGATGTCTCTTAACTTTGCAACTCCTTTGGGATGTGCTCCTATCATGATCTGAAATGGTGTCTTCCTTGTACTCTGGTTCATTGAATTATTGTATGCAAACTTTGCTTGCATTAAAGCTATATCCCAATTTCCTACCTTATCTCTAACCAAATATCTCAACAAGTTACCCAAAATTTTGCTTGTCCATCTTTCTATGGGTGATACACTAAACTAAATTTTAGGTCTATCTTCATCTTCTTCCACAATGTTCTCCAAAAGTATCCAATGAACTTGGTGTCTCTGTTTGAAACTATACAATTAGGTAATCCATGTAGTCTAACAATCTCCTTGAAAAATAAGTCAGCAACATGCACAACATCATTAGTCTTCTTGCAAGGAATGAAATGTGCCATTTTAGAAAATCTATCCACTACAACCATTATAGAATCATATCCTCTCCATGTTCTTGGAAATCCCAATATGAAATCCATGCTTATATCTTCCCAAAGTTTCTCTGGTACTATCAAAGGTTTATATAGTCCAATAAATTATGACTACTCCCTTTTGCAACTTGGTGAATTATGCAATTCTAAACATACTTCCTGACATGCTTATATCTACAGCCAAAAATAATGTTCACTCACCAAAGATACTATTTTATCTACTCCAAAGTGTCATGCTAAACCTCCACTATACTTCTCTTTGATCAAATTCTCCCTCATTGAAATCCTTAGAATACACATTTGATTTCCTTTGAACAACATATCTTCTTGAATGAAATAATCCAACCATTGGCTCCGGTTTGTCACTACTGGTTCTTTGCATGCTCTCCATGCTGCACCAAAGTCTGCATCATCCTCATACATATGCTTCAGCTCTTCAAAACTCAATACTTCTATCCTCATTTCTATCAGCAAATTCCTTCTACTCAATGCATCTACAACTTTATTTGACTCACCACTCCCATGCTTCAACACAAAGGTATAAATCTACAAGAACTCTTGACCCATCTCATGTCTCTGATTCAACTTCCCTTGAGTATTCAAATATTGCAAATCTTGATGATCCGTATACAACACAAACTCCTTGGGTGATAATGTATCCACTTCTTCAAGGCTTGAATTATGGCATAGAATTCCTGATCATAAACTAAATATCTTCTTCTGGAATCATTCAAATTTTCACTGAAATAGGCTATAGGTCTTCCTTCTTGACTCAACACTACTATTGCATTTCCACTTGCATCACAATCAACTTGAAATAAAATGTCAAAATTCGGTAATGCTAATATTGGCTGCTCTATCACCTTTTGCTTCAACAATTCAAAACTTCTTTGTGCTATAGATTTCCACTTAAACTCCTTGTCTTCTGTCATGGTCTTTGTCATGGGGTTACAAATGCTACTAAAACTTCCGATAAACTTCTAGTAGAAACTAGCTAATCCATGGAATGATCTCACCTCTCCAATGTTTATTGGTGTAGTCCAATCTACAATTTCTCTTACTTTCTTAGGGTCCATCTTCAGTCCTTTAGCAAAAATGACAAAACCCAAATATACCAACTCTGTCTTCATAAAGCTACACTTCTTGACATTAATTAACAACTTCTCTTCTCTCAACCTTTGCACTACTTTCTAGATGTGCCACACATGTTCTTCTCTAGTCTTAAACTAAAAATAAAAATATCATCCAATTTTTAAAAATGAAAAACTTACCCAATAATTTCTTCAATACCTCATTCATCAATCTCATAAAAGTGCTCGGTGCATTAATCAATCCAAAAATCATTAATAACCACTCGTACAATCCTTCATTGGTCTTAAATGCAGTCTTCCATTCATCTCCTTTGATTATGATATGATGATATCCAATCTTTAGGTCAATATTTGTGAAATACTTCACTCAAATAGTTCATAATGTCATCCATCCTTGGCAATGGAAATTGGTACTTGATAGTGACCCTATTGATTTCTCTTGAATTTGTACACATTATCCACTCTCCATATTTATTTGGTGCAAGTACAATAGGTACCGCACATGGGATTAATTTTTTTTGATCAATCCTTTCCTCAACAACTCTTGTATCTTTCAGTGTCATTCTATGTGTTTTCTTGTTTGGAAAACTTGCTCTCGGTATTAGATCTATATGTTGACTAATACTCTGGATTGGTGGTAGACCATTTGGTACATTCTACAACATGATTTCTTCATACTCTACTAACAACTCTGCTACTTCTCTATTCTTTGTGGTAGGATTCTCTACCTCTAGACCATTGCTTTTATTTGGAATCAACATAAAACACATGTTCTCATGCCTCAATCCATTTAGAAATTTTCTTCCATCTACCAAAAATAGTCTAGAAGTGCCACAAACTTTAGTCTTTTCTTCCTCTAAAGGTATCAACTTGATTCTATTTCCCTTTGAAGTCACAGTATAGGTATTCCTTCTTCAATCATGAATTTCTTTCTTATCATATTACCATGTTCTTCCTAACAGTAAATGAGAAGCATCCATAGGCATAATATCACACAAAAATTCATCCCTATATGATCCAATATGAAATTTCACCAAATATTGCTCATTCACCAATATCTTATGCTCATCTTGAATCCATGCTATCCTATAAAGGTTTGGATGTTTCAATCTCTCCAAATTCAACTTGGTTACCATCTCCTCTGAAACTAGATTATCAGTGTTGCCACTATCAATGCTAACTTTACATACCTTTTGTTCGGAATTACTTCTGGTTTTGAACAAAAATTTCCTTTGCAGTGGTTCCTCAGTCACTTCTTCATGCATCCAATCTTTCCTCATCACAAATGATTCAAATTTCTCAGGTTTCTCAATTGAATTATGGGATCCAACATGTTCTTCATCCACATATGTTGTTCTTCTAGTATGCTTAGGTTTCTTTTTGGTGCTTCCTTTATGACACTCAAATGCTCTATGTCCTTCACCTCCACACTTGAAATAGGTTCCTCTGAATGGTATTCTCTCTGATCTTCCTTCATCTCTCTGGTATCCCTCATAGCAGTAAGAATTATGACCTCTATCACTTTGGTAGAAATTTCTATCTTCTCTTCCTCTACAGTATGAATTGTTGTCATTTTCTTCACTTCGGTAGGGTTTTATATATTTGTTCTACTTTGCATAAGGTCTTCTTTGTCCAGATTGGGATCCACTCCTCTGGAATCTTCCTCTTGCACTTCTTTGTCTTTGTTCAAACTTCTTGTTCAACTTCTCTTCCACCTTTAATGCAAATTGGTATGCTTCTTCAATTGATGTCATCTTCCCTAGGCTCAATTCTTCTTGAATGTTTGATTTTAGTCCATTGATATATCTCACCACTTTCTCTTTTATTGCTTCACTATGATTGGTTTTTATTATCATCTTATAGAATTCTTCAGTATACTCCTTCACAAATTTCTCCTTTTTTCTTAGGTTCTGCAATCTTTTCAACAGTTCAACTTCATAGTCGACTGGTATGAATTGATTCTTCAACTTTGTCACCATTCTATCGCATTTGATTATTTTCTCCTTTCCTCTTATTTTTCTATCCAATTAAACTTCTTTCCACCATAAAGCTCAACATGGCCTTTCAATTTTTTTTTCATAAATCTAAATCTTTCTAGATCTTCAATTTATTCATATTCAAAGTATTCTTCCATTTTATTGATCCAATCAATGACTTCTTCGAGATTCAAATTTCCTATGTAATTTTGAATTTCAACTCTAGGTTGCTTACCAATCTTTGAGGCCACTTTCAATATCTTCACTTGATTTGATTCTTCTTCTTCTTCACCTAGGGCTTCTACAAATTGATTCGCAACATGATTTGCTTCATCATCACTTTCATCCTCCTACCTAGAGTTTAGGCCTCGCCTTTGGTCTTCTTCTACTACATCTAATCAGACTCACATCTCACACATCATTTCCAACATCTCATCCATTCTTCCAGAAACATTCACCATAGCAGATTCTCTCCTTGGTGGAATCTCTCCCCTCAAATCGATGCAACTTCCTCAATTCGACAATCTGGCTACAAGGGTTTCAACTGCCTCAGAATCGATGATCAGTTGAAAACACATGCAATTTTACTCAAGTCGGTGATCTATTAACCTCAAGGAATTCCTTTAGGACTCAAAAATTCACTCTGATACCACTTGGTGGAGTCATGGATAGAGGGTATAGAAAGAACATTCCAAACCGTGTAGCTTACAGTCAACATAAGAAAAATAATGCAAGAAAATGATCTACAAATATGATTATTTATTGAATTGGAAATATCACATGCAACATATGCCTCATGGGTGAATATCCAAGGCTCACGAGCTTACCACAAGGGCATTCAACATTATAACTAGCCAAAGGCCTTATTACAATCCCCCAAAGGGTTGATACAAAAATCTAACTATCAATCTATCTCTAACTTGATAATTGATTTCCTATGAATTAGAAATGATTATAAATATGCTTCACAAGTTCCAACAAAAGTTTGCGTTGGCCACAAGGATTTACAAAACCTGATGAATGAACAACTGTGAATGTTGACCTCAAAATATGAAGAGATAATCCTTCAGACTTGCGAATCTCCAAGATAGATCACATTGGACCCAAAATTATTGTATGGCACGTTCCATTAAGCTCAACATGATTTGGAATAGGTGTGCACTAAGAAATTTGGACCAGGTTAGCCCCAAATGCTCTGACTAGAAAATATAGTGAAATTTTGAGAGCGACAACTTTCTAAAAACAAATGCAAATGATTTGAAATCTGGATATGTGATAGATGTCAATGTGTAGAGCTATATCCTACTCCATGAGCTAAGAAATGATAATGCGGTGAAATACGAAATGAAATACTGAATTTTCTACCAAGTGAAATGCAAGAAAAGAAATGTTTTTGGTTGATATAAGATTGCTTTACAACCGAGGGATGCTCGCATCATAATTACTTCAAGATTGTATGCTAGTGATATTCTTATTAGAGCTTTCTTTGTAACTATGTTGTGATATTCTATTGGATTTAAATAATACATTCAATAGGTTTTGAAATGTGGTTTTTTTTTTCTCTCAAAAGGGTTTTTCCCATGTAAATGCTACAATTACATATTCCATTAATTATGTTATTATATTATTTCTTTATTTTTATAACTTTTTAGATCATATTTAAAATTTTTCTATATAGTTATCCTCTCAAGATTACCATAAGAAGTTAATTCCAACACCCTTTGATTCCTCACCACTTACCATGTCTATGATTCAAGATATTTTCATTTTCTTGTCATATGATTTATTCAATGACACTATTTTACTTTAAATTATACATGTGTTCAATGATTAGATGATAATGCGGTGAAATACGAAATGAAATACTGAATTTTCTACCAAGTGAAATGCAAGAAAAGAAATGTTTTTGGTTGATATAAGATTTCTTTACAACCAGGGATGCTCCTACATCATAATTACTTCAAGATTGTATGCTAGTGATACTCTTATTAGAGCTTGCTTTGTAACTATGTTGTGATATTCTATTGGATTTAAATAATACATTCAATAGGTTTTGAAATGTGGTTTTTTTTTCTCTCAAAAGGGTTTTTCCCATGTAAATGCTACAATTACATATTCCATTAATTATGTTATTATATTATTTCTTTATTTTTATAACTTTTTAGATCATATTTAAAATTTTTCTATATAGTTATCCTCTCAAGATTACCATAAGAAGTTAATTCCAACACCCTTTGATTCCTCACCACTTACCATGTCTATGATTCAAGATATTTTCATTTTCTTGTCATATGATGTATTCAATGACACTATTTTACTTTAAATTATACATGTGTTCAATGATTAGTTTACAATTACATTTACATTACATGCACAATTTCCCCCTCTCCTCCAGTTCTTTGTATTTGATGGAAGAAACCAATTGAATATGGCATATCATATCACTAACATTCCTTTGTTGAGCTTATTGAAAGTGATAAGTATTGATACACATATTTTTCAATGTGCTTAGATAGATTATGATCACACGACACAACAATGTTTGATATGCCATATCATCATTCCATTACTAAATTTTGTATATGTATATTTTTTAACCCCACATTCTCATGATAATTGATAGTAAATTCAATTTGTGATTTGTATTATCTTTACCTGTATTATATTTTATACTCATTGCACATCTTGTCTTTGTTTTGTAGGTTCTCATGGATCACACACACCAATGGATGCATAGACAATGATATCTAGTGGGGTCTATTACTTTATATTGACATTGATATCCTTTCATGTTTGAATATTTAATTCACATACATGTTTGTGAGTGGTCATATACTTTAAGATACATATTCATAATTGGATTCACATACACCTCAATGTTGGGGAAAAATGTAATGGTGAAATTTGCATACCCATGTCAATTTTCATTAATTTTGAGCCCATTTTGATGAAATGAATTAATACAATTACATATCAACAAATGATACAATATTGTTTGAAGTTGGACTCATTCCCCATCTGTCATCCCTCTCCATTTACATTCATTCCAATACATTTGACCCTATCTCATTTGTATTTGCACATATTCTCACACTTTAGTGATGTATTGCACCTATGCATGAACTTACATCCATTTATCCATTAACCAGTTCAGTATTAACACTTTCATATCTTAGGTCAATCCTATGGTGTGTGGGGTCAATCTTGCATCGAACAAAATTGATCCTCAAATTTTTAAAATTTAAATATTTTTTTGGGCCAACTCTTGCTTTTTTCATTCTCATGATGAGTCAACTTGGTATATGATTTGCATGATTCATTGTTATCTAGTGGTATATAAATTCATTCAATGTTCATTCATTCATCAATTGATTATTTGTTGAAAATTCTATGCATTAGAAACACATTATTAGGAACATCACTCTTCAATTCTTTCAATTTGGAGCACTAAGAAGGAACCTAAATCTACATCATTTGAGAGCATTTGCATAATTTCAAAGAGTGTTGTCCTCATTCATTTCTATGATTCTAAAGCTGATATAATAAATGGATAAACCTAGGAGAAGATGATCCTTGTGATCCAATGATCTTCTCAAGGTATCTTTAAATATTGCTAACCCTTGATAGTACCAAATTAGATCCAAAAATCACATGATAGATTTGTGCAACATAGGATTGACCTAGTGTTGGGGAACAATTTGCATAAAAGTTCGAGATTGTGACAGTACCAAAATACATTTTTTATATAAAAAATATTCATTTTTAGTCCCAAAATAAACAGATTTCAAAATGACATTATAATTATCTTTCATCAATCG
Organism: Sequoia sempervirens; assembly: GCA_007258455.2. Lineage (NCBI taxonomy): Eukaryota > Viridiplantae > Streptophyta > Pinopsida > Cupressales > Cupressaceae > Sequoia > Sequoia sempervirens. The sequence goes on along the minus strand of VDFB02270651.1, from coordinate 702,488,056 downwards.
GAAAGGCTTTATTTCTAATAATTAAACAAGTATCACAGATCCATTGTAATATAAATTTAAATTGTTCTGAAATTTATCCCTAGCACCTTGAGCCTGTTGACGCATATCAAGTCTATGTTAAGATGGATCTGTGTTGTTTGTAAAATGGTCTGCAATTGGTAAAGCCAGCAGCACCAACCTAAAACAAAGAAGAATCTTGATGCCATGATGTTAGTGCATTTTGCTATGTAAGAATACCTAGGGAAGTGATTTTACTCTTCACTGTTACACAGGGAGAAGACAGGAGCCATTTCCAACATCTCCTTGTTCTCCACCCATTTTTGAAACAAGGGAATGACCAGGAAATGTCTCTTGGCTGCTCCCAAAGCTATATGTTGGATACCCCACTATCTATGGGCCAACCAAACCACTTCTCTTATACTGTAGATGGGTAAATCCAGACAATAGGAAATAATTTCCTCATAACCATAGATAATTCTCTCTCATTCCATTATCTCCATGCTTGCAACCAACCTGTATACCGAGTGTGAATCGTTACATAAAACTTATGTGAGGCCAACTATGGTTGGGCACGATTGTTGATGACATTAGGAGGGTGGAAACTAATAATGAGATTTTTTTTTTTAAACATTCTAATGTAACCATAGGAACAGATCTAAACTGAGAGTCAACATAAAAAAATTTAAACTTTGGTATTTGAAAAATCCAGGAAGCTGGAAATTTGAACAACCTTGGAAAATTTGAGATACTTTCTTTGCAATGTATATTACAGATGGGTTTAGCTTAAGAAAGAGGTTAAATGAGATCTACAATATGACAAAGGGAATGGACATCAAAATGAGTGTAAAAATATAAGGTGAAAAATGTAATCTAGACAATTTTAGATCTTGCAATTAGTAAATTGCTTCCGGTTGTCAAAAGCTGTCATAGGTTATTGTAGATGAATTGTCCATACAAATGTACAAAGAAACAAGGTTCATATAAGCATAGTTTTCTGTGCACCACTCCATGAAGGTGTTTTAGTTTTTTGGTCTTAGGTTGCTTGAGAGAATTCCCTGGACTGATGTAGTCTAGAAGTTATAAAAGACATGGCTGGTTGAATGAGACCTCTTCTCGGATTAACTTTGTCCATCTTAATGTGTTAGCATGAATGGTTTTGCACGATAGTGTGTTGTTTTAAGAGTTGTATTCTTATGCACCTTTTTGATGTTTTTTTTTTTTTTTGGTTGCAACATTTAGAATTATTTTTGAGAGTATTTGAAAACTACATAGTTTTCTCCAAAGAATTAAAGAAAATCACTAAGAATCAACTTCTCTTGACTTTTTTAAATGATACTTAAATTACCAACCACTTAAGCTAGAAATTTCCTTGGTCACACTAACCTAGACAAATAAGAATGTTAGTAGCAAAGTAAAAATAAATGTATAAATTAAGTTGTGTAAATTTAAAATTAAATGTATTACTCAAGCATACCTAAGGAGTCATCTCTTATTTTTTGGGTATTTAGTATTGCTTCATGATCAACATGTAATTTTTTTTCCATAGGCTTTTAGTAGATTTGGTTTGGCAAACTTTGATAGCTTGATTGCAACAACAAAATGAGAATATAGCACATATGTTTTATGTGTTGTTCAAAGTTTCCAAATGCACCTGTATGCTATCTTTAAATTTTTTTTTCCATCTTACAACAATATTTTGTGGAAGCATCATTAGTTTGACCATGAAATTATTATTGACACTAAATTTAGAGTAGATCTAAGCTTATTTACATGATTCATTAAATTGAATCAGTAGGGTATGGTAACTTATAATGCTCATGTTTCTTTTGTTTATTGATATGAAGATTGTCATAATGCAATCTATGAAGTTTTTATTTTTTATTATGAAAAGTTGACTTACCTCCACTGTATATATAATGTACTACTACGCTAATGTAACAAAGTTATGGATTTTGGCAATGTTCAAATAACATACTAATTTGATTCCTATGTAGATGAGATGACAAACATGCAAATGAGTTGGTAATCCAAAAGTTTATAAAATATGTAATTGAAACCCTAAGATAGAATATGGATGCATATTTGAAAAGAATAAGAGACTTTGAAAGAAAAAACATTATATTAGGGAAGATATGTATGCTTTACAAGTGTGAATTAGAGATGCTAGTAGGTTATTTTCTACCTATATTTTGTATAATGCACATATTTATATAAATGGCCCATCAAATAGACTCTATAATATGGCGACAAGTGTCATGTGTGTATGCTTTATTGATCAAGTGGATAGGGTGATGCCATATTTCAAACCCATATGGTGATAATTGTTTGGTAGGAACATGTGGCACAAGCATGAACACACTTCAAATGTGCATGGTTTGACTAGGTACTAGCATGTGTAGCCCTGTGCAAGGCCACAAGATATATGCTAATACTATTTCATGATGGTGTATGAAAATTGCACAAAATTACATGAAAAAAATATCGTGTGTAGGTGCACAAGTGTTTTGTTGTGTGAATTGAGTGAAGTTGAGCACACAATGGTGCCACTTAAGGGAATGGTTGAGGCTTCAAATAAGGTTCTTAAGGATGTATATGGAGTTACACTTGGATCATTCACTCCTTGAAAAGTAATGGCATTCATTGTTAGTGCTAAGCTAAGTAAATTGTGCATGGAGTTTCTAAAAGTTGTCCTACCTAGGTTAATTTGCATAATACCTATTTTTAACTATGCAAAATAGTCATGGTCATTGGCATGAGTGTATGGATAATCATGGTATTGATGATATCATCTTTGGAAGCTAGATTGACATAAGCATGATTAAAATTGATGAGATGTTGAGATTGCATGTGTTGGAACATATAATTACACTCTAAAATAAATCATTCTGAAATTTCCCCACCATCGGTCTATGTCCTAAATCATATTTAAGTCCATGCATAAATTGATGTTATCATACCTATTGTGTCTTCTTATACTTTATGTTTTAATTGTTAGTGTAGGTTTTTTATTTTTCTTATGTTAGGGGACATTTATTTTTTCCTACACATATTATTAAGTTTTCTTAGGTTAATTAGAATTGGTTAATATGAGGACACATAGTGGAATCCATCAACTAATTGTGTCTCTCTCTTCCTCACATAGGTAGTTGAGTTACACACCATCTTTTAGTTTCTTGTGTCACCTCTCATAACCACTATTCTGTCTTTACCTAAGTAGGTTATGCCACATGTTTTGGCATTTACCAAGTAGGTAAAACCTCCCACATATTATGGCTAGTTGGAATTAATGTACCTCTTGGATGTAATTGCTCATATTTTTCTATATATATAGCACTCTTCTCTCACCTTAGCTAGTTCAATGAGAGTAACATGAGTATTGCCAAAATTCTCTTGTAATTATTTCTTGTTTTCTCTCTTTTAGGATTCTCTCTCCATTCCACTATTTTGATCTTCAATCATTTTTCAGTTAGAGTCACTAGTACAAAAACAACAATATATGATTAAAAAATTACTAATAACTGCATATAAATGACCAAACATGATCATGTGACCATTAGTAGTTTATTGGCAGTCATTTATAATGCAACCAAATTGATGACTAAACCATTTTTCAGTCATTTATTGGTTGTTTTGATTGATCGATTTAGTAGTATATTTAGTCATTGATTTTTGTAATTTGATCACTTATTTAGTCATTTTTTATTCACTAATATATTTAGTCATTGATTGTTGTTAGCTAGTCACTTATTTATTCATTTTTATTCACTGATTTCTGTCCAAATGTTGGTAGTGTATTTAGTCATTAATTTTAATCATTTTTATCAATTTGGTAGTATATTTAGTCATTTTTATTCACTGATTTCACTGGTCATATATATTTAGTCATATTTATTCACTGACTTCTATCAATTGGTAGTATATTTAGTCAATTTAATTATTAATTAACGTCAATTAGTAGTATATTTAGTCATTTTAATTGACTAATATTTGAGGATTTAAACATAAAACACAAAAAAACACATCAATTATCAATTGCACACAATAATACAACCATTGAGAAGGAAAAATCATTGAACTTTATTAAAAGAAAGGTGTTCTTACAACTTGCACAAGTCTGAAATATCTATCTTGTTTGAAAATCGCTTAGAAAGAGAGTTACAATTTTATTTTCAGTCACAAGACTCAAAATATGATTTACAATGCACATAAATGACAAGAAAGAAACTTCTCCAAAAAACTTCTACAATGATGGAAACACATGCTTGGAATCCTTCAATGCGTACACATGCCCCTTTCATCTCTTAAAACCTCTACAATGTGGGAAATCTTCTTGGAGCAAGCTGTAATGTGTAGAATCCAAGAAGGAGAGTGTTGATCGTGTCCCACATATGAAGCTCTCTCCTTCAATGCAGTCAATAATAACCCTAGAATCTTTTCTCCTTTATTTGCAACGTGCCATCTGATATGAGCAATAGGGTACTACCTTTTCCACCATGAATGAAGTTGTGCCTCAATACAACCAACAAAATTACTATTAGTCTCAATTCATAAAGAATAAAAGTGCATTGCACATTGCAAGTTTACAAAAGTAAGTCCAAACATAGTAGAAAGATAAATCAATTAAAAAATTATAGGAGACATATCACATCCACAAACATGGGAGAGTTATGCAAAATTGGAGAAATGGGCTTGGCAAATGAAGGCAGTAGGGTATTTCTAGATTCAAGAATTTTACTTAATGTTGTGGAATAGAAGAAAAAATAATCATTTATCTGCCACCATAGTGAAATATTAGCAATTTCATTTGGTTTGTTAAACATGGCCCTTGGTACAACAATTAGAGTTGTTAAGAACCTTCGAGTATGCTCTAATTTTCACATTGCATCTAAATTCATCTCCAAGATTGTTGCAAGAGAAATTATTCTAAGAGATGTGAACCATTTCCATCATTTTAAACAGGGACAATGTTCTTGTGGAGAATATTGGTGATGCTAAATGAAACAATCTAAAAAATAGGCTTGCATTATAATAATGTGCACTACACTAGATAT